>VXAV01006541.1:318463-332125 GCA_013399715.1 Alectura lathami
AAAAGCACAAGCTACCACAACCTATCAACACAACAGATGACAACCACACCTGCTGTCTCTCTTTAATCAAAGGGATCTTATGGCCTGATTCTCCTCTCATGGAAATACATGTCAACACTATTCCACTGCAGACCACTGTACGTTTCTTCAAACGTACAAGGGTAAATGTTTGCATTTTCAGAAATATGGCCTTCCTCTTTGAGTTTTGCATCTCAGCAACTGCAATGAGTTCAATATGAAATTTTTACAGTACAATCAAGGAGAAAATGATAAATTTGGTGACATTCTTTATTAGTCAGAAACTGTAAGTACGGCATATTCTCAGCTGGGTTCTCAGTGATATTGTATGAGCATGAACTTGCGTTGTTTAATATTAATTTTCTGCTAAACAAAGCCTCTTCTGACTTCAGTGTGAGTCATGAATTGCAAATTAATCAAATTTGGAGCTGTTTGTTTGGTCTTTAAAATGATTTAATCAAACATATCTCAATTAGAGGGTAATTTAATAAGAGGTAAAATAACAGTTACACTGAAAGAGTTGTGCTCCAGCGTGAAGCAGATTGTTTAGATAACTGCCTTATTGAAGGCAACATGTAGTCTATAAAAATGCAGACCTATATCACCCTACTCTTTTTGGATCAATAGATTCAACAAGTTCCTGATAACACACCCCCAAAAAAGCATTGACAGACATTTCTTACAATTTTGACTTGTGTATTGAATCCAAACTTTTATTATCACAATTTTAGTACACGGTGCATCAAAAGGACAGCGTGAGACAGATTATTACTAATTGATACTAAAATCTGAATCGCTGATAAGTGGAGCTACTCCAGCTTATTCCATCTGTGGGTGTGTCCCTGGAAATACGAATGTGTTGTGGGATATGAGAAGTTCTCTGTAGCATGAAAATCATTCTCTGTAGAGGAAAGACTTGATAAGCAAAGTTCTAAGGAATCATTTGTCTGAGCTCTAACTGCATAAAGAAAGGATTGCATTTGCTTAAGTAATAGGGCAAAGAGGTTCTGCCACTACTGTAATTTTTACACTGGAGGAGAAAGAAGAGAAATTATCAGTTTTGGGTTTCCCAGCAAGAGTTGTCAGCTCCTTCTAGAATGCTTGTTTTAAAAGTGCACTACTATTAGTGTGGGAAAGGTGAAAATAATGAAGGAATGTTGTAATCTGTATGTCTGCGTTGGAATGATTCATGCTGCTATATAAAAACCTTCATGTTTTAGCAGGCACAACAATAGGAGTCGGTGGGGACTCGATATAAATTTTTTTTCTGGTTCTGGTAAATTTTCATTTCTTTATTACATAATTTGGGGTTTGCATTTACCATTATTCAGCTGAGAGAGATAAGCTCTGCTATTTTGATGTCTGAACAGGAACAGTTTGGGTCAGTCAGGCAAACATCAAAGACTTTACCAGAATCTGTGGCGGATCTTCTCTTGACGTAAGATGATATTGACATAGGGAATCCTCATCATCTCAGCTAGTCTATATCCTCTACCCACTGCTCTCACGCTATCCCCACTCTCCCTGAGCGTGAGTAGTTTGAGTGCAAACAGCTTCCAGTATATTACCGTCTCTCAAGGGGCTTCCTGAAGGAGGAATGGTGCTTTCAGATTTATGTGCTGTGAATGGGATGTTTCTACCGTGACTTTTTCCAGCCACTTTCTACAAACAGAGGGATCCTCTCCCTTGCAAGAGTGGGTATACATCACTTGTTACTTCACAGCAGCCATTGCATGTGCTCTGGGGCATTGTGTCCATCTGCCCTGTTCTACATCACAGAAAAATGGAAATTCCATAATCTCATTCAGCTTTGTAGAAATCTGTCTGTAATTGTGAAGATATGTGAAAACACAGAACCGTGCATATTATTGCAGTATCCACACCCACACCTCCCTTGTGTCTCAAAAGCTTTATCTATGCTGCTCTCCAGCTGTGTGGGATGGTTGATTTTGCTTTTCTAATGTACCTACTGCTAGCAGCTGAAATGCACTCACTCAAGCTCCTTGTAGGCATCGCATTACCTCAATATGCAGAAACACAGAGGTGAGCTTTGAACAGATTCTGGAATTGCTAAGGGAGGAAACAATATGTGACACGCCTGGCCTTGGCATTCACCCTTGATGTGCAGAAACCACAGAACAGCACAGCAGAGGTCTGTCAGATCTGCTAAACCCAAGGAATGAACGCACTCAGGACTCAGGGGGGACTCTTTCCTGTGTTTGTACAGTGCCAGCCACAGCTTTAAGTCCATGGATTTGTTTGAGGCTATTGTTTTTCCCCCCTTATAAATGAGTCAGGCATGACTCCGCTGTTAGAATATCCAAACCTGAATTACGGCTTCAGTAGTTTGCCACTGAATTGTTTCTCTGCCCTGGGCAATACATATACATTCTCAAAGGCAGTGAATGGAATAAAACTGTCACCAAAACTTGTCGACACTTCTTTATGAAGTCTGTGGGAGCTTCTCTGCCTCTGTAGGAAGAAGTAGGGGCAGGGAACCAGGACATTTCATCAAAAGCATTACAAAGTGTCAGTTTTCCATGGTAGGCTGGAGAATAAGATTTTCTGAAAACTCCACTGTATTTTTTTTTAAGCACCACAGGTTTTTAGAGTTATTGGAATACAGCTATGTTGTGGTAGTACTGAGCCAGACCTTAGGAGAACAGCATTTATCTAGTAGTCCAGCCTTCCCCATTCTGAGCAATCTTCAGTAAATCTTGGCATATCTCCTTTGTCTCAGTTTTCCACTATATATACTCCCTTTGTTCTGTTCTTTGACTGCCTTAGGCTGCCCATTCATTAAGGCAATGACTCACTCCTACCAAGGGTAGCAACACAGCAGCAAAAGATGTTTTGGCATTGCAGAGTGTTAACATTGCACAGAAAAAAAAATTTGCAAGTTTTCCCCTGTTCCTAGGTAAGCTCTTCCTGTGCTGTGCTGCCTTCTTAGTGAGGAATTTGTTCCTGGAGTCTGAACCTCCCTCACCACAACTGCTGTCTTTGCCCCTTGCTGCGTCACTGCCCAGCATAGTTTGGCTTCCCCAGCTTTTTGCTTTTCCTGGAAGTAGCTGTGGGCAGCAGATCCATGGCACATGATTTTCCTTTCCTCAAGCCTACACAAGCCCAACTCTCTCCAGCTTAGGCCCCTGATCATCCCATGTAGCCATCTGCAGGAGCCCAAACCTGGACACATTACCCCAGGGGATGGACACACTTCTCTGAATGTGGCTTCCTCATGTAGCTCGTCATTTGCCCTAGTTTTGATGGGAGCTCACCGTTGGCTCCTACCCAGCTTAGCACCCACCACGATCCCCGGCAGGGCCGTGATGCAAGCAGTCAGCCGCCAGCCTGTTCTCATGCATGGGGCTGTTCTGCCCCAGGAGCAGAGCTCTGCATTTATCCTTATTGAGCTTCAGGAGGTTTCTATAGACTCTGTTCACAAACTTCAAGAGATCCCTTTGAATCAAAGCTTTACTATTTAGAGTGAAGACCCCTTCCCCCCACCTTTATTTAATATTGTCCAGAAATTTTGTGAGGGTGGAAACTGATGGTAGAAAATCTTAAAAAGTTCTGCTAGCACTTGTTCGAAATCTGGCAGTGAAAGGCTGTTAGTACCACAGCTTTATTTGATTCTCCAAAATTAATGAAAAGATGCTCTACTGAAAACATAGTTATGAGAAAAAAAAACTTGAATGTTTTTATGAGTTTGTGGAATACCCTTTCACAGAAAATCATAGGGATATAGTCATTCTTATATGGAAGTCACATTGCATTGAACTTCAATATTTTTGAGCCAACTGTGCACAATCCAGCATCTTCACCGTATTGTCTCCTGTAATAACTGAAACTACAGTTTGCATTTTAATGTTTTGGTAGTATTGAAACAGTACAACAAATGCTATTTGCATATTAAATGCAACGAGCAAATCTCTGCCTAGCACAACAGCACAGCTATGCATCATACAGGATTAAGCAGCTACACCATAGGTATCAAAAGACACATTTGCATCCAGGCAACCGACCACATAATATAGGTTAAGAAAGTGATAGACTTCAAAGGAACAGTGGGATGATGGCTTTATATATATACAGAAAGCACTGAGTCAATTAAAATATTGATTTAGTGTTCTGGAGCCATCCTGATACACCTGAACAATGCAACTCCTTCCAGCCATAACAGACACTGGTTCCATTCGTGCTGAGCACAAGCTCATCTACTATGAGAGCTTCACTTCAGGTTGGACACTGGGGTAAACCTCAGCACATCTGCAATTTCTGCAGTATTTTCATGGTTTGGTTTGGGTTGGGTTGGTTTTTTTTTTTTTTTTTCAAGGTATCTGCAGAAACTGACAGTATACTGCAGCTGTAAAACTATTTTACTTGTGTGTTTTAGATTTGCTGTCTTGCAGCTCCACAAGTGTTACCTTTGTAAATTTTCACAGGTTGCCCTCTAAGCTGTGTCTGTCATATTTGTTCCGAGATGTTCTCACAGCATCTACTCCATTTGCAGACAGGCATGTGGTGGTTACCCCCCTGGGAAAGGCTACCTTCTGTTCCTTTCCTATCTGATCTTAGTCTGCAGTGGCTAAAGGTACGCAATTAGATAAGCCTTTTGGTTTTGACCTTTAACGCCGTGGGAGCAATGTGATGGTTTCTGTGGCTAAAGAGGGGCATGTGGAGTGCAAGCCAGCTTACTGCTCCAAGGCAGTACTTAAGGAATGCATGCTTTCATGCTTCAGAAGGCTCTTCGCCATTAACTGCAAGCGTATTATGTCAAACATCCTGGTGCAAACAGTCAAGGGAGATGCAGGAATGGTGAAACTAGAGTGAAATCTTGAGTAGCTTGGTTTTCTCCAGTCACTAAGCACGATTCTCCATGTCTGGGGGGGTGGGGGGATAGAAAATACAACTTTCTTTTTAAGGACTGCTGAATCTGTATAAAATAAACACAAACCATTAGTAAGGCAAAAAGGAAGAAAGGTAATATTTGATATTCTTTCTATTCACGAAGACACTCTTAAAACAAGTAAATATTTTGCTCTCTTTGGAACCTCTCCAATTTCTTATATGAAGCAAACACCCTGGGACATCAAACAAATGCTTTCCAGTGCTTTCATCTCTCTGAAAATTCGTACTGAAAAAGTGGAGAAAGGCCGAGAACTGCGATTTCATAATCCCTGCATAAGGAATTCTTACTGAAGTTGATCATTTTCACTGCCAGCGAAAAGGAAGAAGAGAGAACTTGTTAGATGATGTTAAGGTGTTGGAGGGGGGTAAATTTGTACTGCAAGACTTTTGAATTTTATTTTCAACTGCAGAAAATCATCTCCTGTTTAAAACAAGAATATAATTTCCTCTAGTTTCAGTGAAATCCAGAAATGATGGTAACCTGCTGTCTGCTGCTGATTTACTTCAATGGTAACTTCTAACAGCACCTCCCTCAGAGGGAAGCTATCTTTTATCTCTTAGGGGAGGAGGAGGAAATAAAGTCGTTAGCACATCTTCTTTGTACCCTAGGAATGTTCCTCTGTGTCAGTCCAGGGTGTGGGAGACACCCTGTATGGCTGCTGGGACCTCATGGTCATCCACTTCCATTTTTCCTTCCCTTGTGATTAGTAAATAGTCTTAAAAATGAGGTTACAGTGGGCCAGAAAGGGCAAAATGACAGAACTAGGGCATTGTGTTCAGCCTGAGAGCTTTATTACATAGAAGACTTGGATACTATTTACTTGCTATTAGTTTGTCCTTTTTACCTTGCTTTGCTTCTGTTCATGGCATTTCCTTCAGCCAGACAGGTCTTAATGTCCATTACCAGGACATTTTTCTCCCAGTTTCACTACCGAGATATTAAAAAAGAATACTGATGTTAGTGAGGAAGAGGGCTTCATAAAAGAAACAGAGGCTTCCATATTTTTAATTTATAAATGTTTTCCTAAGATGGAGAAAAAAGTTTGCTTATAGTTACATCCCCAGTTCCAATAACCTTAGCAGGCATGGGCCCGTGGCTTCTTTAAACTGGTGTCACGCTCATCTTAGCCCTTTCCTAGGCTATAAAGCACCGGAGCGCTTGTTTTCTTCTCTCATGGAAGGGTTTGTTGGGAGCTGTTTCTAACTCCATAAAGTTTCTCTAGTCTGGCTGTAATTCAGTGAATTATTGGCTGAGGGGAAAATTATTGGAGCTCATCGTGACATTGTTCATCACCTTAAACAGTATTGCTGAGGGGGAAAACGATATACTTCCAAGACAATTCACCTGTGTAGAATTAGCCAATAAAGGAACAACAGACACATGGCTAAAAATATTAATGGGAAAACGTATTTTTAAGGAAAAACTTTTTTTTTTTTTTTCCCTGCAGTGAACTCCAAATACCTCTTACATGTGATCCTAGCAGTTAAAAGCTCTGGCAGTCCAAAAATGCAACACCGTATTTTGTGCCAGAGGAAGCAAATAGTTCATTTTTCCCTCTGGCATATTGTTTGATGGTTGTCCTCCCAGTTATCTTGCCACTGACACTAGTGCTGCACAAAGAAATCCTTATGGCTGGTGATTCCTTACCAATCCCACAGAGAAAGTGGGAGCAATGTAACTACCTACCCAAAAGGGGCAATATCTGCACTATTTATTCATCATTTCCTCATGTATAAACAACCACACTCTGCAAGTTTATAATGATTAATTTATATTTATACTACTGTAGCAGTAAAAGATATCAATATGTTTCTGCCAGATCCTCAGAAATATTATCTGGGGGCCATGCGATGCCTGAAGTGAGAGCAGGCTGTGTGCAGATGGGAGAGGCAGCCAAGCATCAAACTACACTGTTTCCTACAGCACCCTTGATTGTGTGTTGCAGCTTTGGGGAAGTATGTGGAGGGTAAAGAAGGATCTTGGAGGGAGAAATAGAAGAGATGAGCCAGTAGAACGGTGCCATGGAGAAATTCGCTTTATGGTCCAACCTCCTGCTGCAGAATTCCTTCATGATTAAACTTTTGAGAGTAATTAGTTCCTTGGTACTCGAAAGCAAGCAGAAAGAGACAGGTTTGTAGAAGTGTTGATCTCTTAGAACAGCAACTGAGAAATATTGAGGCTGTGCAATAAACTGCCATGAGAAAATAAGGAAGAACAGCTGTTTGTTATATCCTTTGTGAGAAAATAAGGAAGAAGAAACGGGTGAAACTCTTTGCCCAGAGGTTTCACAGGCACTCCTGAATGCAGAACAATGCAGACGGAGAACTTCGTGGAAATGTCTGGAAAGCATGTTTTCTGGAAATACCTAGGAGAAAACAGGTATTTCTGACGATCTTTCTATATCTCAGACCTCTCAAAGCATCTAGTTAGGAGTGAGTCTTCTGTGCTAGGTCCTCTCTGTTCTTACCCCCATCCTCACCTTATGGGTGCATACTCCCTTTCCCTCACCACCCTAATTTATTTCCCATTCTTTCCTCTTGCATACTGCCTCCAGCTTTCCTTTCGTTTTTCTTCTGAAATGTTATTTACTCTGCTTTCCACATCTTCCCTGTCTCCACATCACAACTTGGATAATTTCCTCTATTTCTTCAATTCTGTGGCATCAACAGAATAACACTAAATTCAGTAATTGTCAGAAAAGTTCTAATAATTCCCTGAGCCTCCGTTATGTGCAGTTTCCTTGCTGAGATCAATCAGCCTTAATTGACTTAAATTTTCCTTTGCTGTGGCAAAAGTATTATGGCTGATATCCAGACCCTAACCTCATTCCTCCTGAGTTTAAACCTATCACTTTATCCTCTGCCTATTACAGATACAGAGAAAACATATTCGCTTGCTTTCTATAGCAACATCTTTACACATTCGAAGACTGTTATTGCACCTCTCCCTGACTTTTTGCCCTCTGGATTAAACGGTCTCTACTGCCTTAACTATTCCCCCAACTCTTCCCTGTAGGTAATGTTTGCCAGTGTTCTCACTGTTCTCCCTGCAATGCTTTTTGGCATGTCCTTTTCAAAGCATGTCACCAAAACTGGCCACAGTACTCCTGCTGAGTCCCTGGCAATGCTGATTGAGGCAGAATTCAGTCTTTTGAGCTATAATCCCTTCATTCACTACCTATGCATATGCATATTTATACAAGAATAAAAATAACTTCAGTATAGTGGGTTGAGTGTGTTTTTTTTTTTCTGATTGTTTGTTTTTCTAGCAATAACATGACACTGATCACTGATGACTATAAACTTTTTTTTTTGTTTTTAACGTTGCCTGTTCTTGCTCCTGCTTGTTTACATACAGGATTGTTCCTGTCCGAGCATATCACTTATTATTACCCTGTTTTCTTTACAGAATATTCCTCCAATTTGACAAGATTACCTGTAAGCCTAAACTTTTAAGGTCCTCCCTAGCTTGAAACCATCTGCAGATTCAGTAGTCATACTTCCCCTTCCATTCCTTCTCCTGTCACACCTCTTTTATTCCCATACTTCCTGATCCAGTTCATTCATTAAAATATTAAAAACCACTGGATACAGGCCACTCCTTTATGGAAACCTGCTTGACATGTTTTCTCCTATTTTGACAATGAATTGTTTCTATGACAGTGTGTCTCATTTTCTAGACAGTTTCATCCCTGTCTGAGAGTACTTCATGTAATAGTCCATGTTTCTCTAATATGCTTTGGCAATATCTTTCTGAAGTCAAGATAGATGGAATCTGTTGCTTCCTCTATACGCACAAGGCCTGTAATTTTGCCACAAAATAAAAAGAAATTAGCAAGCCCGTGATGGATGTTCCACCTTACCTCATTGTCTTCTAGGTGCTTATGAACAGTGTGCTTGATTACTTGCTCTGCTGTTTTTCTGTGGGTGAAGTCTCTTCACACAGATGTTTATTATATCCTTTGTGAAAGTCAGAATATTTGCTTGTATCATCAGAATATTTGCTTTGTAAGATCAGTAGAATCAATATTTCTAAGGGACACTGCTAGTGCATGCCCTTTCTTGCACGCAGACCCACAAAAACAAAGGAGAGACAACCAAAGGAAGTGAGCAGATTTGGCAGCTGACATCTGCACTGCGTGATTTTCTATGTGATATGCATTACCCTGTTTTGGAGCCTTGCCCTAGCTGCTGAAGGCTGGTCAGGAGGAGCCTCTGGATGAGCCATTGAGCAAGGGCAGGGGAAGAGGCAGCTCAGGATGGGGCTGGGGGAAGGCTGGTGGGGAGCGATGTTTAGCGAGCAAGGAGCTGGCTGAGTGGCCAAGAGGGAGACTGCAGGGAAAAGCAAAAAGTGGATGCACTTGTAACAGCAAGAGGATGGTTGCTGAGAGAGCCGGAGGAGATGGTGAAGGTCTTGTTAGTGAGTAGCAAGAAGGGGCTTGCCCCGCAACGGCATGGCGGTGTCATGAACACTCAGATACAAGTCCTTTTATTTCTGTTGGTTCTCATCCTGTGTTGTCTTTGCTTTAAAAAGGTTAGTCTTTCAGTTTATGGTACAACCTGACTTTGAACTACCCTTCGGATGCCCTGACCAACACATTCCCTCTATGTAAATCGGACAACATCCTCATTTCCTAAGTCCCGTGCCTGATTTTTTGCAATTCACAAAACCACTGTTGGTGATAATTGGTATCTGAGTGTGAAATGCTGCAAGTTTGGCTCAGGAAGCTCTGGAAGGCTCCCAGCTCTCAGCAAGCTGAAGTCTCCTCTGGATATCTCTGATCATGGGAAGATGCAAGTCTGTGGCTGAGGGGATGATGGAATGTGTTACAGGGGACATAACATTTCAATTTCCTTTGAGCTTGTGTCGTGCAATCTAAACTACTTCATAGAGAAGTAGGAGATTTGTAGAGCTGATATTTTATTTACGAATTAGACACCTTTCCAAATTCTAAGTTATCTCTGTCTTCAGGCTCCAGCTGTGACATACATAAGCAAAGCTGGCTCAAGGCATAGGAAACATAAGTGAAATCGGATTTTTCTCACCACGGATGACAGACCAATAGCAATCTCTTGTCATTAGAAGAGTCCTGCAGAGCTGAGCAGAGCTGGGCTTATTGCTTATTGGGCTTATTGCATCCTGCCTGGCAGCAGGAAAGGGGAGGTGGCAACTGTGACTGCGAGGAGACAGGGACCCACCTCACGAGTGAAGACACTGATACTCCGGGGCTGCAGCAGTGGCCAGCCTAGCAATTCAGGACTGGCCATAGGCAAAACTGGCAACTTCTTCCTTCTCCTTCCCTCCCATCCCATGACCACTTTGCTTCCCCAAGGCTTTGAAGAGAACACATGCCTGCTTTGCCTAGGGCCAGACCCATCCTGAGTCTTTATTTACTTGTGGTTGATTTTACAGAATCTCCATGAAGCAAAGATTTTGTGCAGCAAGGCAAAATTCCAGGGAGCTCAGCGAATTTGTCAAAGTATGGCCCCTCAGCAATGAGCACAAAATTAAACCTCAGCAAAGCATAGCAGATCTTTCTGATACTAATTTGCATGGCTGTTCAAATCTTTCCCTTCGGTGGCAGCTGAGCAAAACTTCAGTCCTACAAACAAATATGCCAGAAAGACTTTGTGCTCTGCAGAAACTCCCCAGATACTGTACCTTCTGAAATCAAAAGGCAATTCTTCAATTATTATCAGGTACAGTTTACTGTTTAAAAATGTATTTTTAAATAGGAATTTCCATTTTGAAACCTCTGGAAACCACAGCAAATAGATCAACAAACTCCATGGCAAATTATTATTTCCTAAGTCCTACGTTTAAGAAGACCTACTCACTGATATCCTTGAATATATTATTTTTAGGGTCTGTAGTATCTGAGACCATCTGTCGCTATCACAGCTGTGATGGTTATTGCATTATAGAGGCTTTTGAGTTTCAAAGGAAGGAGTTATTTCTTCCAAGAAGAAAAATGGATAATGTCTCTCAAAGCAGAAAACCATCAAATCACTAAATTCTCTTTACAGGGATTTTCTGTAGGAGAGAATTTTGTGTGTTGGCCTGAAGCTGCCTCAGATGTGCAGTTCTGGTCCCTGGCACTCTGCATCAGAAACAAGGCAGCTGAGAGGGAAGGAGATGATCACATGCTGGTTGCAGATTAGTTTGAAACAAGATTTCCCTAAGTCATGGGAGCTAGAGGGCTTTTCTGGGTTATTGGAGTCATGACTTCTGTGTATACTGCAGGCTGTAGATTGTTCTACACATGCTCCCAGGCATTAACTAGGCCACAGAAAATAATCTTTTTGGCAGCAGCAGCCTTTGTTGATTGCAAAAATTGTAAATGCTAGGGGCTACTCCAGCCAAACAGCATATTTCACCCTTTGGAGTCCTGAGAGCGCAGGCAGACTTGGTCAGGTCTTGGTGACTTATTTCAGCTCAAATAAAGGAAGAAGAGTCAGCATTGGTGCTGTTCAGCTAGTCATTACCTCCTATGCTGAACTATTCAAACGCAAGAACTCTTATCGGGAGAGGAAAATTGTCTCTTTAAGATAATACCGCCTTCCAGCTTATACAGCTTTTCAACTTTGCTCTTTTGTAATATTCTTTTTTTGTAGAGAATGACTCTAGAAACATGTAATATCTGATCTGTTCTTCTAACATAAACGTCTTCACCTTCAACCTCGTGGTGTGCACAGTGTATTAGCTATCTAAACTAATGTTATCTTGAAAGAGAATATAATTTACTTATTAACTAATTATCAAATGCCTACCTCAATTTTCTTAATAAACAAGGTTGAAACCCCAGCCTTTCATATTCTGAAGAGAAAGCAACTTAGCAATTATTCTCTGGTTCCTTCTCTGGTGAGACATATTACCTTTTACACTAATCATGGGTGTTACTAGAACAACGTGTGCTTGGTATGAGGATCTGGTCATGTCATGGGTGTTTCTAGCCTTTGTGAACACAGCAACATATGTCATTATTTTTTCTTTGTTTTCAGGCTGAGACTACTATGTCTAGTAGATAAGGAAATATAGTTGAAGCTTTAAACTCATGAAGTGCTTCAGCATCTTAGTTTAACACATTGCCACAATGAGGTTTTTTTCACTGCATTTCACAAAACACTTTTTATACTAATAAATAATTACAGATTAACTGAAAATAGGTCATCATATTAGCTCCACCGAACGGCTAAGGAACAGGTGGGAAGACATTTTGCATCATTAAGTCAGCAGAGGAAGAAAAGAGGATTTCACAACTGTACCCACCTTTCATCACCTGGGCTGGTTCAGAAGCCTTCTCATGGCTGGAGTCTTCAGCACAAATGGAAGCACACACACACACACACAGTAGAAGGTGGAATAACTGCAGAAACAGAATAATTATTTCCTGGATCTTGCAGGATTAACTTGTGGGATGTCATCAGCACATTGGCCTTTGCACTTCAGGGGAGATCACTCTACGTTATTGGCAGCCTGAGCCTGTCGTGAGATAGAAGCGGACTGACTTCCCGGACAGAAAAAACAAGTAATGCAGCAATGACTCAGAACTGTTTACAGACAAACACAGAAGGTGAGGGGGATTCTCGGGGAGATGTCACTTTACAAAATAACCCTACTGAGCATCTACATACACTGCTGAGATGATCAACAGTTTGCAGGTCCATCACAAAAAGATCTGCTCACCAGGGAATGCTTGTCTCTGTCTAGATGTTTAGACCCTGTTTACCTTCATGGCAGAAGTTGGCGTACTTTGAAATCCCTTACCTGAATCACGAATAGACTAAAAATAAAACTTGCTTATGAATTTGTTGTTATATCCTGACATCAAGTACCCTAACCATGGCATATGGTGATCATACAAACAGTAGAACAGTTCTCAAATTCACCAGGCTTTTCTGTACAATTATCCTTGCTCTAACTGAGAGTTGGAAATCTGAATTGCATTCTTGACGATGCTGGATTAGCAGGGAATTCTGAGAATACTTCCTGAAATTTTTCTTACAGTAGGTCTATAATAGGGACTTCAAACCTTAAGAATTTAGGGTATTTATATAAAACTTGTGAAATCCAGCTGGGCCATTTTGTCTGAAAGAGCAGCTGTGACTTTCAAGTTGTTCCCCAAAACCTTCAAAGCCCCTGTTTCACAGTCCTTTCCTTTTTTTTTTTCACATTTTGTGCCTAACAGCTGCCAGTTCTCTGCACTGTGTCATTCTCTTGTGCTTCTCTTCTGTGCCGCTTTATTATCCTCTGATTTGAACACTGGAATATAAGCTTTACTGAGACTTGCATGCCTGGAGTTAAGTCTTTAAATAAGGAGCCTGATTTTCAAAGGCACAGGACACTTCTAGCTTTCACTGGAGTCAGTGGAGTTGCTCAGGAATTACTTCACCACCATTCTCTTAGAAGAGTGTGACTTGCACCCTGAATGCAAACCGTAACATTGCGGATAGGAAAAGAGCAAACCATCCTGCATGTTGGTGAGGTGATGACAGTGAAATGATCTTACCAACTTAAAAATAATAATAATAATAATAATAATCTAGATTTCAGACTTTTAACAGCAGCTTGGGTTGGAATTATGTGATACTTCATAAAAAAATAAGGAATGATGCAAAATCAATCTGGTCCTAAGGCTGCAGTGGGCATATCTTAAGTCCTGTAAAAATTCTGGCAAACAGGGGCTGAATTTCTGGGGGACAGGCCAAGTTTTGAACAAGTTAACTTGAGCCTCA
>VXAV01006541.1:345323-357601 GCA_013399715.1 Alectura lathami
AAAAAAAAAAAAAAAAAAAAAAAAAAAAAAACAAGAGTCTAGGGTTTTGTCAGCTTCTAAAAAACACTTCTAACTATCCCATAAAGGCACAGTTTTCAATTATGAAAAGATGACATGGGAGCTATTATTTGTCATAATATAGCATCTGAACTATAATAATCTTAAAATTTAAACAACCCACAGTGTTTATTTAAACAGATTATCTAAACTACTACTTGCAAAATCCCTAGAGGAACATCTTGCATTTTCATTGAAAACACTGAAAATAATATCCATACATCACAGACATCAGATTTATTGCCATTTGAGGGATAGTTCTTGCAATGGTTATCAGAGAATTATTGAGTTTATCACCAGGGAGACTCAAAACAGAGAGTTGGAGTGCATTTGCAATACTACATGGAATTGTAGAGAACAATACGTGGTCTCATCACTGTATCTATATACCAATAAATTTACCCAATACCATTACATTCACATTTCTCACTGTTTAAAAAATACAGGACATGCATAGTGTTAAAAACCTCTTGTCTCTGTAGCAGAATTTTGCTTCTGGCAATATTGTAACTCCATTTAATATCCTCAATTTAGTATTTTATGTTTAACACACAGTTCTTTCTGGCTTAGAAAGATCTTTAGGTAAACTTACTTACTAAAAGCTCAAAACTCTGTATCCGAAATGTGCACAGATACTACAACATCAATACATTGTGATCCACATACACTATTATCATTCCGATAATATTATCTGCATAAATAAGATGCTTATGTGCTTATATTTTACTTGGATTTCCTGAATTTGCTCAGAATAATACCATATGGCTACAAAATATAAAATACTACAAACTAAAAATTTAAAGCTACATTAAATTGATGGAGAGTATTTTGTATTTTGCTAAGTCATTTCTAACTATCTCTTGTATACCAGAACTGTCTTTCAACTCTAATAGCTGTATCACCCAGTTTAACAGTAGAAAAGTAGCAACTGGTAAGGTTTTGGTTAGTCAGAACTGTTAACTCTGAGAGAAAAAATACCACAAAAACTTTTCTTCTCTTTTCTCTGCCAGAGGACTGTATTTTATATATTTAATATATATATATATTTATATATAAATATGTATATAAAATTTTATAAAATTGCCTCTGAGTACAGAAAAGTTTTCCTCACATTTGAAAAAAGGAATAAAAATGAACCTGACGTCAAATGACTTTGATTTCTGATAGCCTTAGTCCACTCAGAACTGTTCATCAGCTGTCTAACAAGATTTTTAGGCTGAAGCTAGTCCTTTAACTTCAGGAGAGCCTGGAAATTGGGGCATTAAAAAGTTAAGCCCACAAATGAGGGCTGTTTAAGCTCAGATTACAGGGGACAAGTTTGCTTTGTTTCCTTCCTCCTGCTATACCGATTCCTATGCCCTGCAAAGGCTGGTAAGGCCCAGTTCAACTCCAACTTGTATGCAGGGACCAGAAGTGAGACCAGATGAGACACAGGATAGACAAGGCCCTCACCACAGCACCGAAATACTGTCCACCAAAGCCACGGACACTTTCTCACTTAATCCCATTGCCTAGATCCCCTCTGCAGTGTCCCTGGGGCAAATGTAATGGCATGACTGGTATGCACACAGTTGAAGCCCTCCTTCCCAAAATAGTATGGTCTGAAACACAATGCCACCCAAATCAGTTCCTGACACTTGTGAACTGTGTCTTGGCACCATCTCGGGGAGTACCAGCCAGCACTAACAATTAAATAGTCGGGACAGTCACCAGGCAGTGTCCTGTGAAGTTGTATCCCTCCCTTGTTTCACTCATTAATTTTACAAGCAAGAGGATACGATTTTCACAGAGGACTTTTACAAATGAAGTAAATTAAACATTGCCTTGGAAATGAGCATGTAGCCCTCAGAAACAGAGATCCTGTTTCCCTACTACACAGTACACACAGTCTGCTTCAAACACTAATGTCATTAAAGCTTCTGATACTTCACAAAGCTCCCAGTTGTCCAAGCAAAGGCCTCCATGTTTCTGACCTGAAGTGGTACTGTGTTACATACTTGGGCAGGAGACCAAGGTCTTCTACTGTGTGTCCTTCAGAGAGAATGATGGTTGGAAGCAGTAATATACCACAGGAACAGCACCAAACCTGAAGGAGATGGGCACCATAAATCTCAGGAGCAATCCAAAAGCAACACACTAGAAGACGAATAAAATCTTTTCTCTGGTCTATGGAGGCAAAAACAACTTAATGGGATTTCTGCCAGCACTTAACGGCAATGAAATGCTGGCATCAGACAGACTGCTATCCAGTATACAATAAGATGAGCTGAGGCCTATCCTGGGAAGAGGTTACTACATGCAATGAGCCTCCAGTTTTGGGAGGCTGACAGAGGCTCCATTCCATGCTGCTGTCACTTAACTTACAGTGTGACACAGAGAGCCTGGCCTGCCTGGGACCTCTGTGCAACTCTGAGGCTAACATGTTATCCTTGGAAGACTTTTTAAAATAATATGGTGTCACGAGTTAATTAAAGATTGTCCGGCCTAGCCCCCTTTCACGATGGCTGGGTAGAGGAGTGAGAATGGAGGAGGCGCGATTGAGATAAAAGGTAATTAGTTTGCTGAAAACAGCAAAGGAATGCAAGATAATAAAATATGAAAGGAATTGAGAGCAATAAATCTGACAAAGTGGAAAGTACGGGAGTGTCTCCTGACCTATGTGTGTTCACAATGGCAATCGCAGGCGAAAGAGGCGGGGAGCCACTCCTGGAACCCAGAAACCACGTGGGAAGGGACGGGAGCATTCTGGGGGCTGTGGTTTCCCCTGAGCAGCCCTCCCATCTGTGTCAGCTTGTTGCATGGTGTCATGATATGGAATACCTGTGGAAAATCATGACATATGGAGATTTCAGATGAGAGGGAAAAGGGCCACGATATTTATATGTAACATTTTTTGATATCCTTATTAACAGTCATATCCAAGGAATTAGGTTTAGGTGCATACTACTGCTTCAGTGACCATCCAAGTGACTACACAGATATCTGGAACTAGAAAATTTCAACACAGTACCATGGTCAATGTACAATATCGCAGTTAACTGTAGTTGACAGAGCTGAGATAGTCTATAACTGAAGAATAGTACTGCAGTCAAATTGCATTATTGTTTTTGTCATTAAACTACTCAAAGTCCTTGTTTAGCCCTCGTTAGTCTTTTATTTGAATCCTGTAAAATCATTATGTTATTCAACATCACAGCTCTGCATAGAGGATTGTCTTCTGTGCTGATGAACTGAGGCATAGAAAGGCCAGAAATCAATTTAAGCACCTAATTCTAAATTCTTAAAAACTCTCTTCTATCCAACATGCTTTTTTATTTCCAGCAGTCAAGCTACTTAGATGTTTAAAGTTTTATTCTTGCACATGGACTGACTCTTTCTTGGGAATACTCATGCAGTTTACTAGAACAGGATTCAGAAACATTCAAGCATGCACTGGTTGCCTTATTCCTTTTTTACTGTCTTATAGTTAGTGTGCTCCAGAGTGTGGGTTTGCCCCACGCCTACCAGCAGTCTCTGAGATAGCTGAACCAGAGGCAGCATGGACAAGACCATACCAAATCTGTTTGGCCTGCATTGTCCTTCAGTGCTACTGTAGGCAACCATGCAATCTCAGATGTTTTTATATGCTGTCATGTCATACCATAATGCACGCAACACATACCTTCTGTTTTACTTCATTTCATTGCAGTATGTCTTGCGTACAGCATTGACAGGCTGTATTAAAGCTTCCTCACTGTTTCAGACACAGAAACATATTTACATCCTGGAGCCATAAAAGCATCCCATAGAGGAGCCTTAAGGCTAGTTGCTACATAGTGGATGCACTCAAGCCAAGCCAAGTCAGGTCTACAAAGTTCAGGGCCACAGAATACTCTTTAGCCTTTTTTAGCCTATTGGTAGAGACATAGCCATTGTGTCTGGGTAGCCAAACATTTCTCTCTTAATATAATATGGATCCTTAGGTTAAGTGTGCTTCAGCCAGCACAGCCAAGAGACATATCCTGGAAGGAATGGTCTCTCCTGTTCCCTTCCACTAGGGTAACTAACTGTTTAATGTTGAGAATATTCTCCTAGAAAGCCACCGATGTGCATTTGAATTTTCCTTGCACACAGGAGGAGGTGGGATTTGATTTCCTTTTCCTAGTAAGAGCTCCCACTCAGGTGACTGGATACCTCATACTTAACAGCTATGACATCAGGCATTACGAGACATATCTAATTCTCTTTAGAGAATTATTACTAAGTTACTTGCTCAAGGCCACCTCAGATACTATGCTATAGAGATCAGACTCCTAAGTACAAATGCCATCCACCTAGTTGCTATTCTTTCTGATCTTTTGGAATTTGTCAAGCAGTATGTATCATACTTGTGCTCAACTTCTATTCTGTTCTATTTCTCATTTGTTAATTTTCAATAAAGAGTCTGTCTCACTAAAATTGAGTACTTTATGATAGGAATATTGGCTTCAGGACTCCCTTCTAAAGCCCATCACCCTTGAAATTGTTTTTTTTTTAATTAGTGAAAGACATATTGTTTGTATCACCTAGGGATTAGTGCCATCAAAACCTAAGTCATGCCACTTGAAGCTTCTGCTCGATTTACCAGATATATGACCCAAGTATTAAGACATATATATAGTAGGAAATGTCATGGCAGCAAGAAAAATATGTTTGGCAAAATGTGAAGAGTATTTAGTGCAGGTGGTAAGGCAATTACTATAAAGAATTTCCTGAAATAAAATGTACTAACTAACTAGCTACTTTGCTAGATAATAACTACTTAGCAAAGTAATTTGAGAGCAATAGGCCCATTTAAATTTTCACAATTTCAGTTAATTGGATTCTTAATTAAGTACTGTAAGACTGGAACTATGTTAAAAATGCAGATGGTCAATGCTCCCTCTGAAGATAGAGAAGTCCCTGAAGTGCTGTAAATGTTACTTACTGCGTGGTGATTAAGCAAGACAATGAAGTATTTAAGTAAAGAAACCCTAAATAAACCAAACGTCTAAGGCATAATAAGAAATGTTACAAATTAATTTTTACCACGTAGACTGATTTTTCAGTAAATATCACGAGCTGACGAAGCTATGTGTAGCAGGGATGCGTACCTGGGCTTGTCCACAAGCTACTATTTATAATGACTGTCAGAAGCGGTCATCAACACGGTGCCACATCCAAATAAACTTGCAGACTCAGTACACAGAGCACACTATCAGGCTTTTACTTCACCTCCCTGCATGAAAGTAGAATGCTTCCATGCCAAGCCTTTGTCCAGGCATTTTAATCATATGGTGAATCCTGCTGCTTTGTATAGTCTTCCTGACCTTCCCAATAAACTTAACCTCTGAAAAAATTTCATGATACCCACAGGGACATTCCACTCCTTGGAACATTCAGAGATTTGAATGGCGGTTTGGTTTGATCTGAACATACACGCAGCGCTTGGTGAAAGGAACATCGCACAATCCACAGCTGAACACTGTGAGCGACAAGACCGACTGCTCACCACAGCTCCTGCCATCCAGACTGTGCTAGTGAGAGAGCAAGGGAAACAAATTGCACTCACAGAGATAGTAGGAGAGCAAAGACGGAGAGAAAGCTCTGTGGCCTCCTAGCTCAGAAGGCAGTTGCTGCCAACCATTTTCAGAGGGGCTTTGAGCCAGCCAACTCACCTGTGGGCATCCTCATTCAAACGTGGCCAACAGCACTGGAGCTGCAGCCGTCCTGGAGGGGAACTAGCAAGCCCAGCCCAGAAAGCAACAGGCGACACTGGGCTGCATATGGATGGGACACACACACTAAAAATAATCCAGGAAAGAGGACAGCCAACTGTTAAATTGGACAGAGTAGACCAACACAACAGCACATTGGTTCAGGCAGGGCAGCAAAGAGACAATGAAATGTACAGCCAGCTACACATGGTAGAGTGAAAAATTGTTAGATTCACATAGAAGTGCAAATCTTGATGGCAAAGACTTTAGAAAAAATGATAAAATACTGGGTAAAATTACAGAGTTAACTGTGACTACTTGTGCAACACCTCTGTGACAGTTTTTTTGTTCTACTCCCTTTGACGAAGCAACCTCCTTCTTCCAGCCAGAGCACCTCAGAGCTCTGCTCTCACTCAGCTAAACGACTCCTCACCTCAGTGACACTGTGAGATATTCAGCCTGCTTCAGGCACCTCTCATCAGCCTCTTGTAGGTTCAGATGGGTAATTGCTTTTAAGGTGCTTCCCTTGGAAAGTCTGCTACCAAAATCCTTGTGCGCCTCTGATGCACTTAAGGATTTTCTCTGACTTATAACAGAACAGTTGCATTTAAATTGATTTAAATATTTAACATCTGTCTTTCACAGAATGAATAGTAATGTTCTTCAAACTTTCTTAGTGATGTACCTGCAGGAGTGCTTTTTAAGCCTCCACTGTTGCTGTCAGTTAAACCTGGGAAAGGAGGATTATTGGTAGCAAGCATGTGAGCTTCTCCTTCTGACATAATTCTTTGGTGCACACTGCTCTACCTGACCTCTTCCTTCTTCTAAAAGATATTGAAACTATTATCACGGGCTCTGTCTCCTCTTCCCTATTGTTCCTTTCTTCCTAAGCTCTTTATTTTTCCTGACACTTCAATTTTCTCAGTTCTCCTGTATAATTTTAATCCTCCCTGAGGTTCTTCTAGAATTCTCTTCAAAGGTCCTAAGGTCCTTTCTTACAGCCACTTCCTGCTGTAACAGAGAGTTCCATAGGCTTATCTAGTTAATTTGGCTTGCATAAGTTTGTAGCAATATAGACAAAATGAATGAAAATTTGTGTTAAATTACCAGAGCTCAGGATCTTCTGACTCCTTATTAGAGAAACTGACAGTCTGAAGAAATACCAAATGTCTCAGTGTTGCTGACTACACCATACTATTTTAATCTTCAATCTACCCATAAAATTTCTTTTGCATTTCTCTTCTGCTATTATCCATCAATCTCAAAGCATTTTGCAAATGTTTACTAGTTTTATGTCCGTATGTTTCTGCGAGATGGGTAAACACAGACATGCTTGCAGTAATGCTGATTTACCCAAGATGCTGAGGTGGAAAGTGGAATAGTTCTGTAACAGATTCACAGCTATCACAGTCACCCTTCTCAGAGGAACATATCGCCAAGTACATCCCACCAGATTGCTGAAGAGGGGGAACATGCAGCCTCCTTTAGCTGCGGAGGATGACACACCTGCCATCTGGCCCAAGGGAAGTCCAGTGCCTCTGACCGGTAAACTGAACCACGGGACATGATGGGCACGAACCAGCAAGGAAGATCTCAAAGATCTCCTCCCTGGCATACATCAGCTAACTCCTACTACTCTGAGAACAAAGTACGGCTCCTGCTGTGTTGTTTATGTGGCTGGAGACAGTTTCTTTGCTTTATGCTTCCCCTCTGACCAGCACAAGATTTGCTGGGATCCTATGCAACTTTCTAGGAATCATGTAATAAAATCAGAGCAGTCAGAAGTAACAGCTGTGAGTCCCAGATTCTGCTAGGTGTATTTTCAGTCTATGAAATACAGATACAAAAGACTGGTCTGGGCTTTTTATTTTTTTATTTTTTTTTCCCTCCTCCCTTTTAATCTGGAACGTATTCAGGCCTCTGAGGAATTGTTAACTTTGATATTAGCTGTTTCCCCAGCTGTTTCTACTTAGGAAAAGCCTGTAAAATCTGGACTGTGCCTTCTAAGGCATTCGAGTAAGAACCTGAAATTCCACAGCAGTGAAGAAAATGCAAAATACTTGTTGAGCCACTGAAGCTCTGTAAATTGCAGATTTTCACAAAACTAAGGTCTGTTTCAAACAAGGAAGTGTTATGTTACTTCGGTCAGTAGCAGACTAAGAAAACCTACCTCACTAGCTAAAATGTCTCCTACTGTCCTATCACCATCCTACTTTCCTTTTTGATGGGAAAAAAAAAAAAAAAAGGATAAAAAGAATTAAAAGAGCTGCTAAAGCAGAAAACAATAATTTAGATGTATGATCTTCTGAGCTCTCCCCAATACCAGCATCTTCAGCAATGGCTTATCATGTAACATTTGCTTTATTTTCTCTTTAACAGCAGGATACTTCCAAACTTGCGCATCCCATCTGTATCCATTTTCACAATGACTGAACAAATGCAATTAGTCTGCAGTCAGCCATGTAATGGTCTCCTGCTACTACCACTAGGTATTTTTAGTCCATGGATTCTCCTATTTCTCAGCTATGCCTTTTTCTTTTCCTAGCTTACATTTATTATCAGAGTTGCTTCACTGCCATTTTGTGTTACTGAAAGAATCACATTTGCTTGATCCTTTCGTATTTCTCTCATGGTTACCACCATTAGTGCATAAAGATTGTTGAAAAATGAGAGTATTTTAAAGGAATAGTATTGCAAAATTTGCCCTTTATTTCTTCCCAAGTTCTGAACTTATTATTTCCTAGATCTGTACAGTGTCTGCCTTCTACCCAGACTGCCTTCCATTGATTACTATGTTTTTACAAAGATGTATGACTGCTGGAGAAGAGAAATCCCGCATGTCACCCTATTGAACAAGGAGTTGTATTTTCTTGTCCCACAACAGATTGTCGGCGACCCGCCTACCTCGCAGCAGGAAGTTACAAGGATTTTTCAAAATCCAGATTGCACTTCTCTTACGTGCTGAGCAGAGCAGGGACAAGCATGACTGTATGCAAGCTCTTCTTTGCCTATGAGATGGCAATTCTGACTGCTCCAATCCACTAAAAACAACAACATGCTGCTGAATCTTCCTTTATCTTTGAGCGTGTTAAACATGACGTTGTTTAAATTCTCTCATTTGGTCATTTGGTTTCTTCATTGAGGTAAACACTTGATGAAGCATTTCTCTGCCTGTATCAATGATCTTGTCTTTCTTTAATGCTGCTTGTTGAACAGCCCTCTCTGTCCTTCAGTCCACCTTTTATACCTGATTTTGTGGTCTGATTCCACGCTGTGTATGTGGGATTTCCTGTTTATTTTCCATAAAGTAGTTGACTTTTTTTAATTCTTGCTTCTTTTTTGAGGTACTTCTCTGAAAAATAATCAACCCTCAGTTATATCCCTTTGGCAGTGAAGTACTTTGTTGCTCTTGTATCAGGTTTGTCTCCACTGTGGATAGTGCATATACTTAAAGCCTTCTTTACAACAGAAAAAATGGCCTGATTTATATTAAACTAGCCTTTAAACTAACTTAATTCAGCTAATGCGAATTCTTGTGAAGACTTTATTCTTCAGTATAGCATGTGCAAGTTATTAATTGTCATGAATTTAGGAGTAAAAAAAAAAAAAAAAAAAAAGGAAAAAAAGGGTTAAGCTGAATGTCTGGGCTATTTATTTAAAGCTGCATACCTAAATAGACTGGTGCAACTTTCTCATAGAGAAAAGCCTTTGAACTATACACAGTAAGATAAAAAAAGAAGTATATACCATCCCACAGAACATTTTTTCCTCTATGCTGTCAGTTCCCCATCTTTTCCACACTTCCATCTCTGATTGCAAGTACAGTTTTTCAGTTGTTTCCAAAACAGAAACTTGCATAAATTTCCTTGCAGTTTCTGAGGACCCTACTAATCTCCAAAAACGTTCTTGTGCTTACACTTCCTAGTCACCAGTGCCTGTTTCATTTCCACCCTGTTTTTTTTACACATTGTCTCTGTGGATTGCACTGGTTCTAGCGCATTTTTGAACACTTAGTCTACAGTATCTACCTTCAAAAATGCAACCAAGCTTCCAGTTGTTCCAAGCCTACAAATTATAGGACTGTTTTCAGAATATATATGTATGCATGTATATGTATGTATTTATATCTGACACATTCCTGTCCTTTAGTTGAGAAGGAACCATTGAAAGAAATATTCTGACAGTGAATAGAAAATGAAATGGATTTCTACCTCTAGATTTGCCTAAGTTATATTCAGAGGCAGGATTTACTGTAGAAGTTACAGCAATACAACAAGCCTGAATCTTTCATTACCTTAGAGAACAGCCAAGCTTAGCAGCAGTGATTTCATCTTTTAAGTCCAAAATCTTCAGCTGGAAATACTTCCTTTGCTTCTTTCTGAACAGTCTCTGAAATCTTTTCTGCCTTCTTCTCACTTCTTTTCCTAGAAAAATGAATTATTCTGGTTTCTCATTCAGCCTATTTTCATTAAGTATTATTTCAGTTTGCACCCTCAGCTCAGGTTCACGTGTGCAGCACTTATGCCCACCTGACTGGATGTTACTAGTGTCTTTTTTTCCCCTTATGCATAGGCATATTTGCTATCACATCTCCTTCCCTTTGATATCAGATCAGTGAGGCTATATTAATTATTCATTCCTCTAGGCGACGAATGTTCTGTGTTCAATAGTTGACTGGCCTGGTTCTTTAAGCTCAATAGAGATGTTAGTTTTAGCTATTCCGGGGAGGACAAAGAGAAAAGATACCTCAGCAAGAGTTCAAATATTTATAACAGATCATTTTCCTACTGCTTCTCACAGTGCTGCATGCCTTTCATTTTCTGAAAGTCGACATTTAAAAAATCCTTTTATTCAGTGCTAGGCAATATTCTCACATTCAAACAGGCAGCATTCTTAGGTTAAGCATTCTCACCCCTATTCTGCTGCTTTCCTCACTTGAACCAGAAAATCCATCTTCCACTTACACTCCTATTGTACAGGCTCCAGAAAGCAAAAATGCATTGGGAAGCTGGGCATCACAAGAATATTCCAGGAAATTGGTTCTAAGAATAGCTGCACCTATGGGATTAAGTCATTAGCTATTTACCATGAAATCATCCTGAACTCAAGCCAGCCAACCGTAAAAGGAATGAAAAATATTTGTCTGTGGAATTTAAAATAGGTGGTTGCAAAACTTTATGAAGTCAAATTGCAAAAAGGAAATGGAAAATGCATGCAGACCTTTGGTCATTATTTATGTTGCCTCTAAGGTTTCTTCTTACCCACTATGATGCGGCTGAGACTTAGAAATTCACACCCTCTTGGCTGAGGATCCAGTCTTCAAGTGGAAGAGGATCTTGGCTCAGGGACGACTGTTACCCTTTATACTACACTCCTTTAAAATACATTTGAAGAATGCATTCAAAATCACATTTCTATTACCACAAAATTTTGAACCTTCACCTCTTAGGTGAAAAGCGATTATTGACTCTGGATCTTCCTTTGACTATTAATTGCTCTTGCCTCTTTGAAACCAATGGCTTCCCTTTGGCAAACCTGACATAGTCCACCCCTTGGTAAACAGTTTATCACCTAACTGGAATGCTTCTTTTCCTACCTGATCAAAACTAAAATACTCCCGAAAATCAGTGTGAAGTACCTCTTTATTCAGAAGCTTTTATTTCCCATAAGGCTTCACCCATGTTTTATAGAAGTGTAAGAATGGATGATGCCACATGTGGCTATCAGATGCAATTACAGACATGCAACTTAGCTCTGCATGGGATGTCTGCAGAGTATCCACAGCTGACAGCTGCTGCATTTGTAGCATGAGGTTTGATTCATTTTTGGTCCATGATCCAGATAATTGGGTGCAGTTTTCAAGTTCTCACCCAGCACTTCTCAGGCATCACAGCAGTACTCCAGGGCCACTGCAACAGGGGTGTTCGCAGCCACAGGCTCCCCTTGCTGGAGTTCCAGTATACGCCGATGAAAACGTCCAGGGTAAAGCCACATATAACTGAGAGGACACCAGAGGTGCCCAGATGGGACAAGGAGTGAGTGCAGTAGGCCACAAAAAAACTCTCCAACAGATGGAGTGGAAGCATTTGAGAACTACATGAGATTTTTTATGTTTTGGATTTTTTGTTTTGGTTATTTTTTTCTCCCTACAGGCTTGGGAGTCATGAAATGTGAGAAGTGCCCACAAAACTAAAAAGCAGCTGGATTGTTTACATATAAATTTCATTTGCTGAGGGTGAGTCTGATGCTGCAGGACTGTCTTCAAGGGTTGTTTCCAAAGAATGTGCAGAGGATTTTGTGAGCAGAAGGCAGGTAAAACAGCAGGTATTTAACTGATGTATGGGACTGAGCAAAGTAAAGAAACAGAGTATTTTTTCCTGACCAATCTGTTAGTGGAGGGATTTCCATCATACGTTCAGAGCTGGTAGCAATATGAAGGACTGGCTAATCTTCTAGAAAGACAACATTTGGAACAGGAGCCATATGGAGCTATTTTCATTGCTGCAT
>VXAV01006541.1:367189-380197 GCA_013399715.1 Alectura lathami
TCCGCGGCGGAGGGAGGCAGGGAGGCAGCGAGGCGGTTGCTGGGGCCGGCTCCCTCCTCGCCGCGGAGGGCTCCGGCGCCGCGTAAGCGCGGAGCGAAGTCCGGAGGCAGGAGGCAGGAGGCAGGCGGGTCAAGGCTGCTGCCGCTGTTTGCGCCCCGTGTTTGCCTGCTGAGCAAATCGCCAGCCGGCTGGCAGTTCCAGGCTGTGACCTGGAAGAAGGGTGGTTCCGGCTGTGCCGATGCTCATCCGCGAGCGTGAGTCACCCTTGGGAGGTGAGGGAGGGCGAGGAGCAGCCTCCGGGGCCGATGGAGGTGCCCGGCCTGCGCGGGAAGGGCAGCGAGCAGCCTCAGCCCATCGCAGCGTGCCCTGCCCGTCTGCAGCGTCATGCACGCCGAGGGCAAACACGAGCCGGAGCTCGCGGGGCTCTTTACATCCATTTTGTGGGTGCGCTGTGCCTCGGGTCCTGGAGTAAGCTGAGGTGACTGAAGCTGGGCTGTTCCTCGCCTTAGTTCTGGAGATGGGCAGGGGTAGGAAGCAGGGAGATGCCCACCGACCGCCCCGCCGAGGCTCTCCTGGCACCCAGGGCTGTTTGCTCAGGGGCGGGCAGAGCTGCAGTTGGGCACGGGCAGGAGCTGCACCGTGTCTGTGGTGTGGCATTGATCCATCGCCATCCAGGTACAAGAAACATACGTAAGAAGTAACGACTTCCCTTTGTGCGGCAAATACGATTCAGTAGCACGGTTAAGGTGGTCTTACGTGAGCAGAGCTGTCCCACTTCTGCAGCCTCCCCTGTCCCTGCATCAGCCCTTGCCCGACCTCGTGGTGAGCTGGTTCAGGCAACGAAGACAGACAAATTTTCCAAATGTCAATGGTTTTTGCTGCCATAGCGCCTTGAATTCGCTCACCCTGGGGTCAGGTAAATGTCAGCTTCGGGGTGAAGGAATTATTGAGACTTCTGGCTGGTGCAGCAGGAGGAGGCAGCTAACCCATCAGTAGAAGGGAGAGGAAGGATGAATGCGGGATACTTCCTGTTAGCTGCTTTGTCACTCTATTTTTTTTTAATATTGTTGCTTACTTGTAAGTTCTGTTTCAAAACATATGTTTTGAGTCAGATGGCTTGTTTTTAAAAAACCTTATTCAGTCTCCATAGGCCACCTTAGAAATGAGCAATGCACAGTGCGAAATTGTAATTGGAGTACAATACCAGCTTTCTTTGCTGTCGGACTGTCTCAGCTTTTCTCCATTTGTAAGACCTGCATCCACATATGAGCTGAGGGACGCATTCAGCTGCCTGCCTTTTGAGGTCTTTAGCAACCCTGAGGGTGTTCTGTGAGTGCTCGCCACTTCAGCTTCAGGAGGGGATTGCCAAGTCTCTCTTTGAGGCCAGAGAAAACTGATGTTTTACAGAATCTTCAAGTCATTCCTGAAGAGAATGGTTTTGAACTGGTGGGCAGAGGAAAGTGCCTCTGATGCATCGTCCTTTGAACGCGCTGAAAGTCCACGGTGGATGTGCTGACTAATGGCAGTTTATGTTTACTGTAGAGGCTGAAGCTGTTTTAATCCTCTGTCCCAAGCTGCTTTACAGCCTTGAATAATAATGTAGTGCCATATGGCAGTTCGGGAAGAAATTCTAATAAAAAACAAACAAACAAACAAACAGGAATTATTTTAAAGACAACAACAGAAGAGTGACTACTTGTATGCAGTTGGAATTGTGTTCATAAGAGAAAAGGCTGGTTCCTAGCAAGGCAAAGACGCAAACAGGGGGACTTCTTGTGTAACAGCTTGAAAGCACTGGTTTTGCTGCCTGTGTTTGGATTTGTAATTATGGATGTCTTACCCCACTGAGTATGAATTCCATGCACCAAAGTTAGGAAAGGGTTGGATCCTGAAACTGAAGCTGAATTGACAGACTGGTTGTATTTCACGTGTACTGTTAGCCCTCGCTTACTGACTGCATGCAGTCTGTTAGCTTCCTCTCTGCATTGATCTTTCCTGTAGGGGGAAAAAAAAAAAGACAAGGAAAACACTTTAAAAAAGAAAGGATAATGAAATGGAAAGAAACCTTAAGACCCGAGGTTGGTAACAGGGTACCTGAAGTGGCTTTGAACTCCTTTCTGGAACTTAATAAAGCTTACATTGGGGCCCTCGTATGTATCTGTCAGTGAGATCAATGCGTCTGTAGTACAGTGCTGAGCACGTCTGTTCAGCTTGCAGTCACTCTGAAGAGGGCTGTGTCGTTATGCTTCTGGCTGTTCATCTCTTCTAATAGCTGCTGCGGATGAATAAAGCGAGGTGATCGTGGTAATAGTTTATTTATGAAGCTTTACAAGAGATTCATGAAAATAGTTATGTGCTTTTGTTCTACACTTAAGAAAAATAGCTCTAAGGTGGGATTTCTATGAAATAAAGGTATATAATAACTCTTACTTCCATTCTTGTTGTGTCAGACACTAATGTATGTTCCCTTAACTGTGCAGAAAGGCTTATTTAAAGTTTCCCTCGGTCTTGGATTTTCATACATCTTATAATAACGGATTCCGTTATTTCCATATGGGTCATGAGAAATAAATGTTGTGTTAATATTTAATACCGCACTCAAGAAACAGGAAGGTGCTAAAGATCTTGGTTGGGCTCTGAGCAAGGGGTGGTTTCACCTGAAGCACAAGGTTTGCCCAGAGAGGACTGCCTCAGGCCCTGGGGCTGCGCATCGCCTGTCTGAATGAGCCACGGCCAGAGCAGTCACCAGGTTGCAGTGTTTCAGCAGGCACGTGGTGCTTTCTGACTTGCCGTGACTTACTTCAGAGGTCTTGGACATTGGGAGCAGTCCTGAAGCACAGCAGCGGGAGGAAAGGGTAAATAAAATGGTAAATAAAAATAAAATCGCTGATTCCAGGTGGTCGTGAGTATTAGCAGGGTTGCTTAATGCATTTCCAGGAGGTGTCTGCCTCCCAGGGCAAACGTGACAAGCTAATTTAATACTAAAGCTAAGCAACTGGATGAGCAGACGTCTGCTGCTGCTCTCAGAGCCTGCTGGTAGACGATCCCCTCTTCATTCCACGCCGTGGGAGCTGGTAACCTCTCGTCAGCTCCCCGCCACCTGCGGCTGTTCGCTGGCCTCCTGCACCCTCAGGGAGCCCGTGCCAGCTCTCATAGCTGCGGGCTGAGGCCCGCGGAGTTACCAGCTTCAGTACGGGAACTGTTTTGTTCCTAATCCCAGTGCAATTGCTGACACCTTCCTGTTTGGGGCATTTGTTTCTGGCAACGTTTTGGAAGGTGATTTCCCAAGTATTTAAATCCAGTTTCCGCTCTGTGAAGGATCTGAGCTCATGTTCTCTTAAGAATAACATTTCAGTGACAAAATCACCATGCACCACCAGCATTTGTCAAGCTATGCAGTGAAAATTGGGCAAGTAAGAAATAGAAGAATGCCCTTAATTTAAGAAAATCTCAGAAGTTGAGTCATTTTTTTTATGTAGGTTGGTGCATTTATTCTCTGTCCAACACTGACGTGTAGCTGAGTTGATGTCTTTTGAAAAGGGAGGTGAATTACGTTGCAAACGACGGAGTTGTATCATGGGTGGCAGAGATGTACTTCAGCTGTACGTACAGGATGCTGATGTCAGTACTTCGCTTTTGTTCTCAGAAGTTCCAGCTATGACTAGAATTGTCAGCTGGATTCTTCATTTGGTTTCCAGCCCTGCATGGTAACCAGGGATTGCTGACTGTACTATGCTGGTAGGTATTAGTGAAGAAAATAAATAAATAAATAAATAAATAAAAACAAAAAAACAACAACAACCAGTTACTGTATTGGTCACTCACTGTTGTCTGGCTGTTTGCTTTTAATCCTTGCTAATTCTGCCTGCAGGAAAACCTAACCACGTTAGCTGGGTATCCTTGCCAGTGACAGATAAAGAGAAAACAAGTGGCTGGCGGCCTGATGACATGCAGTATAAGAGGACAGGGATTTTAGAGCAGCTAAGTTGGTTCTAAATCCTCAGGTATCATTTCCCTCGGTTCCCTATGAGATGGTGGTAAGCTGCAGTGTGGGAGCATGCAGGTGTTGCCCAGAACTGCTGTTCTGTGACCTGGCAGATGGGCAATAGCATCTTCTACAAAAAGTAATTTGAAATGGAATTCAGAGGGACTGATTGTGCAATGAGATTGAGTTTATAAGTTACTGTTAAGAAATAATGAAGATAAAGTAAAACAACTGCTGCGTGTAAGGAGTTTAGGACTTTTTTTTTGTTTGTTTCAGATTGATTCTGTCTCATCAGATTGTGGATTAAAAAGAAATCCCTTTGTAGGCTTGTACTCTTTTTTGTTTAGTTGATAGGTTTTCTACAAGCTGCAGATGAGTACTTGGTATTTGTTACGGCAGGATTGCTCAGAAGTAGCTGTTTGCTTCTGTCTCAGATGCAGAATGTGGTGTCAGACATTCAGCTGATCGGCCCTGCGCTTATTCTGCTAGCTTGTGGACATACCGAGCACTCTGATTAAGTTAAATCAAGACGTTAGAGCAAGACAGCACTTGATAGAACTCAGAGTGTTCACTTTTATGAACAAAGCTGAATTTGTAAGGAGTTTGCATCTAGAAAAATTAATAGGAGTTGTTATTTTTGTGCCAGCTCTAAACCTGCATTTATTTGTTACCTAATCTGTCTGTCTTTCCCTGTCCCACGTGAAACATGTTTCACAAATTCAAGTGTTGTAGGTTTATGCTGGGGAGAATCCAGAAATGGTTAAGAAGTTGTGGGTTTTTTAATGCGTGTGAGTGGACGTAGTTTTGTTGGTTTGCAGAAGACTATTTTTTTTTCTGTTGATTGTATGTCCTTAATGTCCTTTATCAAATCAGAATTCTATTTTTCAAATATTACATAAAGCTTACAAATTTATTTAACAAATCCAAGGTCCAAACACATGCTGTTTCCGTTGGGGCAGGTCACTTTCTCTGCCTTCCCTGACGCAGGCTGTAAAACTTGTGCACTAGGGTGTCTTTCCCCTTGCTGCTCTGAAGAATTAAGTGAAGAACTTGCCCTGTTTCTGGGCTTAGAAATCAGCACTGAGCCGCCGTGGGGTGCCTTAGTCTCTCTGTGGCTGGGTGCAGAAGGGCTGTGGGAAGTCCCAACCTCCCCTAACCACAGCGGCAAGCTGCTTCGGCACCAAGTCACCCACTCCTGCGTCCCGTCACCGTGCTGGCTTGGTGTGACGTCTCTGCTGAGGGTGCCCATGGACCTTCCTGTCGTGCCCGTGTGGAGCACAAACCAGCCTGCCTGGAGGTGTTTGTTCTCTCTGACTGACTGCGCTAGTGGCTTTCTGGTGTGGTTACAGGTTGTAATGGAGCTCGTCCGGTTAGCTAACGGGGAGCACGGTGTTATGGCCTGGGTTTGACTGTGAGCATGCAGAGCCAAACCCTGCAGCGTGCAAACATAGCTGATCAGAACAGGCACGCATCCTGGCTGTCGCACCGCTTCATAGCTGCAGCGTTAGAGCCTGAGTTTAGCTCCTGTTTCTTATTTCGCTTTGGTGGGAGTAGGCAATGAACGAGGGTGGATTTGCTTTCACTTCTCGTTTTGTGTTTCAAAGGGATGCTTTCCTGTTTGCATCATTTCTAAAACTGAACCATGACTGGGGTTTGAAATGTGGTAATTACGTTTTGCAAAACAAAAAGCTCAGTTCTTAATGCAAGTTGAGTCCTTCTAAAATTGCTTTTTACTGTACTGTTTTGTGTTTTTTTTTTTTTATTTATTTTGTATAATTAACACTACTGTAGTATTTTAGCTGTAGTTTTAAGGTGAAATGATGAGTGAGATTCTTCAGCCCCTCCTGTTTTATGGGAATGTTTAGCTTTCAAGTTTATGGCCTTTTGGATGCTGTTATGCAAGCCATTGCCTCAGTTTCTTCTTCTGAGTGCTACAAGTTATCAGAGGTGGGGGGAGAGAGAGAACAGACTGGAATACAGCCTTGGAAGCAGGTGGTACAATGAGCTGTGGCCTCAGGATGAGCGAGAATTGCATGATGTGAATGAGAATGGCAGATGCAGTCCTGAAGTCGCCGCTCCTCAGATTTGCCGCTTTTGAACAGTTTGTGCCGCTTTTTCAAGCAGTGGTTATTATGAAATTAGTCTGGCAACATCGTGTGTGTGGGCATCTCTAAAACATTTGTTACTCACTTGTACTGGTTTGACTGAGGCTTCTTGTATCTTTCTCTGTTCCAGTGAAAGCAGGTGGGATGCGGATTGTGCAGAAGCACCTGCACAGTTCTGATGCCAAAGAAGAAAAAGATAAGGATGACCAAGACTGGGAAACCAGCAGGTGAGTGTTTTGGTCTTGTGAATAAGCTAATTTCCAGTACCTTGAATATTATCAGCAGTGCGTTTTCCAGGTTTTTTTTTTGTTTGTTTGTTTTGTTTTTTTGTAAAATTGCTTTTAAGCAGTGGCAAGTTATGTGCTCCATGGAGAGAATTGTGACATTCATGTCCTTTTATCTTGCTGAGCTTTCTTTAAATGATCCTGTCTGGTAAGAGAAGGTTAGATTTATATATGTATACAGTTAAAGTAAGACAGCAGCTTTCCTAAAAGTCTCTGGACATCTTTTCAGAGTGCAGAAACAGATTGAGCGCATTTGGACAGAAGCATTAGGTTGTCAGTCTTTGTATAAGGACTTCTTGCTACATGGGATTCCTTCTACTGTTTGGTTCTACTCCCTTCCTGTGAGGCATTTGGCAATATGGTGTTGTCAAAGACAAAGTTAAAACAAAAGTTAAAAGTGCTTCATATTAGTAAGTGGGAATTCTGCTATTTTAGTGGTGAAGGATACGAAGACAGACAGCTGTTACCTGATAAATCTCCTGAAAAACGCTAAGAAACTGCTATGTAGAAATGAAAGCAGGAGAGGTTCAATAAACTAAGCTGTATGTTCATCACGTTCATACAAATGCTTCCTATTTTTTTTTTTTTTTTTTGCTGCTTTCCTTGGCTTGCTTGTTTTCTTGTAGCCAATGCTATTTTTGCCTGAAATCCTTAGGTACTACCTAACTGCATTGTTTATTGTCCTTGCAATTTGCTCAAGGCAAAAAAAAAAAAAAAAATTGTGCTTTGGTAAGTAGAATGACTTACATAATGTTTATTTAGCATCTAAAACAATGCTAAGAAGAAATGGCATTGTGTGAGTAATACCAACAATTTGTTCAAAGCCACACTTTGCATAGGAAAGCAGTAGCACATGTATGAGAAGAATCATTTTCATTGATATATTCAAATCAAAGGCCAGCAAGCTAAACTTCATGCTGTTTCTTTGTTAACCAAATCAGTCATCTTGTACTTCTGTTTAATGGGATGTAAGTTGGAACAGAGTTGGTATTGCAGTTGAGTTTTGTCCAAAGGAAGGAATCGTATTTTGTGGTTAATTTAAATGTTACTTGGGGTTGCATGCTTTTATTTGGCATGTGTTTTATACCCGCTGTTTCTTCCATTCCCTTGGCATGCCAGCATAATGGTGAGGGAATCTCAGTAGGGTCCAAATGAGAGGGTTTCTATTGCTTGTTCAGATCTAAATCTCTGGTACGGTATGGCTATCTGGTTTGTTCATTTCTTCAGGCAGGATTATCATTTTCCCCTCTTAGTCAAACAGTGTAGGGAAAATTAAAGTTCTACCTTGGCGATTGTGGCTGTGTCTGCTTTAGCAAGTGCTGTGGCACAACCGAAGCAGATGTGTAGAGGGAAACAGTGGTCAAGGCTTAATGTTCACACTGTATGTGTTCTGGAGATTAGTCTGTTCCTCCGGATGGAGTGACTAATTACAGCTGGCACATGTTAGGGGTGGCCTTGGAGTACATACTGCAGGTCAGCTTCACCTGTGAAGGGCCTGGGTTGGGTGCCCTGCAATCAGTCTGTAGATTAGGAGGGCCTCCTGATCTGAATTAAGGTGCTAACGAGTGTGTGCCTACAGTAATATTTTAAAGCAGGTCTAGGAGCAATTTTTGTGCTTAAAGGAGAGCAGAAAATTTAATTACTCCTGGAGCTGCTTTGCTACCTAGCGTATAGGTAGCTGTTGCACCTCATAAAATCCACTGCCTTAGCCACCCGAACAATTTACTGTCAAAATATGTCCTTGGACCCTGCTCTTTGCTTTGACTTTCTTCTAGAGCATCCATTATCTGTCTTATAGAATCATAGAATGGCTTGAATTGGAAGGGACTTCAAAGATCATCTAGTTCCAACCCCCCTGCCGTGGACAGGGCTGCCAGCCACTAGCTCACTAGATCAAACTGCCCAGGAACCCATCCAGCCTGGCCCTGAACACATCCAGGGATGGGGCAGCCACAGCTTCTCTGGGCAGCCTGTGCCAGCGCCTCACCACTCTCTCAGGGAAGAATTTCTTCCTGATGTCCAACCTAAACCTCCCCTCTTGCAGTTTTAGCCCATTCCCCCTTGTCCTACCATTATCCACCCATGTAAAAAGTCGGTCCCCCTCCTGCCTGTGAGCTCCTTTCAAGTATTGGAAGGCCGCAATGAGGTCTCCCTGGAGCCTTCTCTTTTCCAAGCTAAACAGTCCCAACTCCCTCAACCTTTCCTCATAGGAGAGGTGCTCCAGCCCTCTGATCATTTTGGTGGCCCTCCTCTGGACCCCCTCCAACAGCTCCACATCCCTTCTGTACTGGGGGCCCCAGGCCTGGACACAGTACTCCAGGTGAGGCCTTCCAAGGGCAGAGTAGAGGGGGACGATCACCTCCCTCTCCCTGCTGGCCACCCCTCTCTTGATGCAGCCCAGGATGCCATTGGCCTTCCTGGCTGCAAGAGCGCACTGCCGGCTCATGGCCAGCTTTTCGTCCATCACAACGCCCAAGTCCTTCTCCGCAGGGCTGCTCTCAAGGAGTTCTTCTCCCAGTCTGTACACACACCTGGGATTGCCCCGACCCAAGTGCAACACCTTGCACTTGGCCTTGTTGAACCTCATCAGGTTCTCGTGGGCCCACTTTTCCAGCCTGTCCAGGTCCCTCTGGATGGCATCCCTTCCTTCAGGGGTATCAACTGCACCACTCAGCTTGGTGTCATCAGCAAACTTGCTGAGGGTGCACTCGATCCCACAGTCTAAGTCATCAATAAAGATGTTGAAGAGCACCAGTCCCAAGACGGTGCTGGGGGACACCGCTCGTGACCGGCCTCCACCTGGACATAGAGCCATTGACTACAACCCTTTGGCTGCGACCCTCCAGCCAGTTCTTTATCCAGCGAACAGTCCACCCATCAAAGCCACATCTCTCCAGTTTAGAGATAAGGATATAGTGCGGGACTGTGTCAGAGGCCTTGCACAAGTCCAGGTAGACGACATCCGTCGCCCTCCCTTGGTCCACCGATGCCGTCACTCCATCATAGAAGGCCACCAGATTGGTCAGGCACGACCCGCCCTTGGTGAAGCCGAGGCACTCGTGCGTATTTACTCTTGAGCATGCATTTTAATACAAACAATGTTGGTCTGAATTTTCTTTATTTTGTGGTAAGTTGTCTTGTGAAAAAAAGTGGCAGGCTGAACATCAGGAACATACTTGGATGGGAACTGGCATGAATTATAAAATTGTAAGTTGCTTTACAGGTCTGAGAAGTTGTTTTCCTAGTAGAACTAGGAAACCTTCCTCTGTGAGGGAGAAGAGTTTAATGTGCCTGGTTTAAGTTTCTTCTAGAATGCTTCTGCAGCTGGTGGCTGTACATGCTGTATATGTGAGCGAGAGGTTATTTAGCCATAGACAGGATAATCAAATTCCACAGGTCATACTACATAAAGCTGTTTGTCAGAATTAAATTGCATGCCTTGCAGCATGCCAGCTGCTTTCGTTCTGGAAGGTGCAGTCCCTTCGAGTTTCTGTGCCTCTGCTTCTGGTGATCCATGGTGACCTTCCAAAGCATTTGGATTTCTGCTGCCAACGGAGACAGGCTTATCAGCGGCGGTAGAAGCCACTAGCATTGTTCTGATTTCTCTGGCATCAGCATAGTTTTTGGTCAGTGCTAGCTGGTGTTTTCTGTCCCTTCACTAAGCAGATGAGAGGAGCAGATGTTTTTAACTTTCTACTGTTCATTTTCAGCCTTTCTCATTTTAAGAGAACCATTTTAAGGCAGTATGGTTGATATGATGCAATCTCTGCTCCCTCTTGCATTCGGAGTCAAAAGAAGCAAACAGACCTTCAGGCAGTTCTTCGCAGGTGTAGCTGTCAGCTGACAATGATTTAAGAGAAGGTAAAGAAACAGAGAACGAGAGAGAGAGAGGGAGAGGCTACAATGATCTCGTGATTATTTTGATCTCATTGTAGGTTTGGTTGAGGACAGATTAGTGGAACTGGCAGCAAATAGTGGCAGAAGATTTCAAGTTCTCCCAGAATTCCCTGGGAACTTTCAGAATACGTGTCCTCACCAAGACTGCACGTCAGCATGGGAATCTAAATAGTTGTTTAGCAGGAAAGCTTTCAGATAGAGCTCATAAAAGTACTTGTGGCTTTGGAAACAGCTGGCATTGTTTTTGTAGTGTGCTTGCAGAGTAAGACATCAGGTTAGTGTTCCTGGTGTTGGTGTGAACAAAGCTAGTACAGGTAACTGAAGCAATGAAGAGCCCTGACAAAGCTGCCTGTAAAGTAACATTCAGCAGGTGTGTCTTCGATACCTCTTTTTCTTAGTTGTTTTAACGCCTTGCAATCCAGTTACTGTAATTTACTTTGCAAAGTATTTCATTCAGTCCTGGTTCTAAAAATACGTTTTTTTTTATGACAGCCTACCATTTAATGTCATGGTAGGTTGACTTGTCATCATGGCAGTTTGCAATCCCTTAAGACAATACACGGTAAGATGATCTTGTACTGATTTCAAACTTTCACTGCAAGGCAGTTCTCAGCCTTGAATGGTAATGGAAATAGTTGATGTGTCTAGTATTAGTACAGTTTTACTTGAAGAGGAATGTCTGGGCCTGATTCTGTGGAGAGCTTGATAAAGGAAGGGAGAAATTGAATTGCTGGGTTTAGGTGAACTGAAAAAATGTGTATCTGTGGCATCCGAAGTCAGTAATGCCACTGTGGCCAAGATGTCAGTGGTGAACTTGAATGTGCGGGTGAAGTCCTTAGCTTGCATGTTCCCTAGGACACCAGTGGTTTTAATCAGGCTGGTTGGAGACAGTGTACTGCCTGGGTGAACTTCTGCTCTGATCCGTTACTGCGTTGCTTCTGTTTCTGGAATTGCTTAAGATAGGCGTTGATTCGTTTCTAGTTTTTGGATAAGGCTGCAGTTCTGGTTGATAGTCATTCTGATCACTGCTGGAAAGCTTTCAGGTACTGGGTAGAGGTGAAGCATATAATTAGAAGTAGGTTTATGAATAGAAACCATCATTTTTCAGGATTGTTTGTTGTCATTTGGAATGAATAGGCTACTGATAATTCTGGCTTTTATTAGAATGCACATTTAACTGAGATTTGCAATATGATGCTCAGTCCTGTGCCAGAATTTGACTTTTCAGTAAATACTGAAAAGCAGATAACTTGAAGTGTTCAGTTTTGCCAGAGATCTTAATCGTTGCTCAAGGATCTCAAGAAGAAGAAACAATATATAGTTATCTGGATGGTTTAAAAAAAAAAAAAAAAAAAAAAAGAAAAGTAAATAAATATCTGGCTCGTTTTGTTCTTTAATAAATGGTAAACTGCACAGCCTTTCATGACTAAAATTGTTTTATTGTTTTTCTGATACAAAATGGGATAATTACAGTGATTTAATTACTGAACACAAATGCAGTAGAGTCGTTTCTCAGTATACATATGTAAATTGTATGTATTTTGTATATTCACCTTACCTGGAAACTGTGAATCCAGCATTATTATCATAGAATGGAACAGGATTATGTCTGACCCTTAGCTACGGAAAGGATAAATTATACAGCTTGGATTTTAATTCAGTTTAGGGTGTGGATATTGGCCTTAGCTAAATTTACTGTGCAACAGAAAAAGAGAAAAATTGATGAGGATAATTTATAATGTGGGATGTGGTGACTCAAAAGAAAAACGATGCTGATGAGCAGGTAGTGACGAAGAGTACATACATGTGCCTGTCTTGGTGCACACTCAGTTCCATTGTTGAAGGCCCCTGCCATCCTTCAGGTATCTCTGTGTCACTTGTTAAGTCTGAATGTTCTTGTTAAACTACACATGCTTTTTTGTTTAGATGTGCAGTGGAAATCTCAGAAGTCCAGGCTGTGGCTGTATACTTTCATTCAGAAACAAATTTATTTTTCTTTTCCCTCACTTAGCTTTCTTGCAACCGACAAGAAATAACTTGTAGGCAATATTTCTGTTTTTTGTTTGCCACTGAAGAGTCTGCTGTCACTGATTTTTTTATGTTTTGCTGTGTAGTGGCCCTTGTTATGCAGACTTCAGAGAATTTAAAAAATGTATTTGTACAACTAAGCCATTAGCACAAGTTTGTATGCTTCTTAACACTCTAAATGTAGAAATGCTTGAAATTATTTCTATTCCATGTATTTCACCCTGTTCTGGCTATTTAGCTGGTACAGGAACTGTGGAGTCGAAGTCCTGACACTTCAGAGTAGCTGTCTTTCACCATAGCTAGTAACTGGAAATGACATCTGACATCCAGTTCACTTGCACACAAGGCTTGTAAGAGGTAATTAACATCATGAATGAAAATGTTTCAGTCCAGTTTGTTCTAATATTGTCTGTTTTAGAGACTATAGCTGCTTGTCAGAAAGAAATCATGGAAGTTCTAAACAAGCAGACAAAAAAAGGCAATTTACAGATAGTTAACTAATAGAAGCCAAACCCCTGTGAACAGGTAGCCCTACCTCCATACAGACTCAGAACGAATAACACATTAGTGTTTGTCACATGTAGTTCACCAAGATAAATGTGAAAGAACTTCTCTTTATCTGCGTTCCTGTATCTGTAAAACCAAAATGTTGGAAAAGTGGTCATTGGCTTAGTATGGTGACTGTTCAAAGGGTTTTTTGTTGTTGTTG
>VXAV01006541.1:396376-439639 GCA_013399715.1 Alectura lathami
AAAAAAAAAAAAAAAGAAAGTTAAGATCCAAAGTAGTCAGTTCCTCTAAAGTATTTTAAGACTTCTCTTTTCAGAGGTTTTCAGCAGTTTCTAAAATCATTTGAATTCAGAAGAGTTCAGCTGAATCAGTCAATGCCTTATCTTAACTTCAACCAAACTTTGCTACAGGCTGCTACAACTTCCAAATTCCTGATCTTTGCTATTTACATGTGAAGTGATTATGCTGTGAGCTAGAGATGTTTTTTCGTGAAAGTGCCAGGTTTGGAACAATTCTACCCAAAGTCACCACTCCTTTCTAAACAAGCAGTTTGGTGATTAACTTGCCATTGTGTGCAGCTGGTGTGTTACCGTTAATAACATGAATAGCCCTTGGGGCTGGGAGACTGTCAGAGGTCGGTAGAGGGGATGGAGAGATCAGGTTCATTACCTCCCTTTTACCTCCTACCATTCCTACCATTTTACATCCTACCAAAAGTACCATTAAAAGTGTCCTCTGTTTCCTGCTCCTGCAGATGTTGAGCTCCCTCTAACCGTTTGCTTTTGTAATGACAACTAAATGGAGGTGTTTTATACTGAATTCTTAAAATAGAGTCAGCATTATGCAACTGTAAGTCTCAGTAGCCTGGAGAGTCTTAATGGTGGGAAGGGACTCGAAAATGTAGTAGATCCAAGAGATAAGAAGGGAAGTATATTCTTGTAGTGGAAATGTCTCATATTTACAAAATACTACTTCAAAATGTGAAGTTTGTAAAGACTAAGTTGTTCGTCATGCCACGTTATGAAAAGTCTTCCACTGCAGTATTTACAAATGGGCATATCTGGTTGTGTGTGTGACAGAAGGCGCACTTGCTGTGACAATCACTATTTCTACTTTTTAATTGTTTGAAAATCTCATTCTGGTGTTGTGCGTTTTCAGTAATTTTCACAGTGATGTACTGGGACTCCAGTATTCTGACCTGTACAGAGTAAAATGACCTGCTGAATCAGGAGAGATCTGTGCCTTTGGATGTTGCTGGATCTCTACAAAAGCTATGTCCTCTCTCGTTAGCAAAAAAAAAAAAAAAAAAAAAAAAAAAGGAAAAAAAAAAAAAAAAAAAAAAATAAAAAAANTGTTTGTATGTACACACAGGATGATGGAAATGACCCTTTGAAGTGTACAGAAGAGTCAAGGGGTCTTCTGAAAAACACTTTTTTGCTAATTTAATCTACACTGATGCTTTGGTACATGCAGTTTGTTTTTTAAAGAGGTATATTTTACTTATGCTGTTGTCCCTGATTTCAAAGGTGAGGAAGCTCATAACTATTAAGTCAACTCCAATTATTGTATTGTCACTTTTTAAAATATCCAGACAGTAGCCAGAGGTACTGCTACCAGGCTGATGGTTTGGATAAGCTGTGTTCTTGCTGAGGACACCGTTCAGCTACAGATCCAGGAACATAACTTCAGGCAGTGCTGTAGCCAGAACTGTGCCACCACCAGATAGTGGAAGAGGTAAAATGAGTCATTTTAACAGTCTTCTAATTTCTGTTGTCCTCTGTGTGGAAAACTGGTCATCTGAGCATCATAAAATACTATTACAAGCTGGGAGTAGAAAGTACCAACGTTATTCCTGATGTTTAATGTAAATGTAAATTCAGCTGAGTCTGCGGATGTTTGTTTTGCTTCCATTCCTCAGACTGATGTATTTGTCCTGTAAAAGCAAACTGAAGAAGCAGAGCCAGGTATGCATCACAAACAGAAAAAGATGTGATCTGGCCCTGTTATTACAACTGATAATGTATGGCAGGAACCAGCGTAGCCAAGTGGTTAGTTGCCATCTTGCAGGTGCTATAATATGTGTTTGAGGAAGTTAACTGCTTTAGCTACTGTTGAAGCAATTAAATGCCATTCAAACAAGTGGAGCACCAGGATGTAATAGATTTAACAGACTGAACTAGAAGACTTGTGGTTGTTTTTGTTAGATTAACAGAAAAATCACTAGTGCTATTGATGCTTACTAGTTTTTAGTTGCCTTAAGATTCCTGCATCCCATGTAAGTGAGCGGGTACTGTTACGGAACTGTGTTCAGATTTAACAGCACGTTGATCTGTCTGCATTGTCACAGATTGTATTACCCCTTAAAAAGCTGAACGTTTATTTCACACTGAGTGAAAGCTTACCATCTAAGAACTCCTCTTGAAATTCTCAGACTGTAATGCTTTAAATCCCATCGTTATCGACTTCTTCAGGGTCGTTTCCTGTGTCTTTCCCCATGAAAGTATGAAGTTCCAGCCCTGTTGACACTAGTAGAAGTTCTGCAGTTGATTTTAGTAATATCAGATGTTGACCTTCTGGATTAAACTCTCAGGATAAATACAGAAGGAAGAAACAATCTGTTCTGTGTTCAGGTGACTGGTTGTTTCTAGATGAAAGATGAAGATGCTGCCCTTCCCACCAACCACCGCAGCTCAGAGCAGGCGTGGTAATGGTGGTAGAGGAGCAAGGCAGTTGCTTCCTGGCAGGTCAATGCAGGTCGCTTTCTCTGGAGAGATTCAATTTCTCTAAGTTCACTTAAACAGAGATACAGTTTTGTCTGAATCCCTTTGAGCGATCTTTGTTCCTTGTTTTTTTTGTCATATTAAAAACCTAGCTGGGCTAAGTTCCTTAGTGGTTAGGGTTTTTTTGTTTTTTTTTTTTTTAACTATTGAAAGGGAGCTGTTAAGTTGAAAACACCTTTTAATTCTGACTTCTCTTGCTCCTTTATGAGCTCTAAATACAAGATTACACGCTTAAGAATGATTCCTTTGCTTTCTGCCTCTGAATTAAGAGGAATTTCAGGTTCCAAGATTTGCTAGTCTCTTATTTTTATGATTCCTATTGCTAGATTTATTTCTCTATAAATTCTGCTTGTCACTGGAAGGTAAGGAGAATTGCATCAATAACTTTGGGAGGGTTTGAACTAAAGCACGTTCCTGGCTGGTACAGCCAGCGCATACAATCTTCAGCTTGGGATCTGATACTACAAGATCCTACTACTGTCTTTGTAACCTTCCGAAATGCCCATGTTTGTGCTGGGAGTTTCCCAGGTATAGAAATGGACAGGAACGTTGTCGTGATCTGTTCTGCTGCAGAGGGGACAACAAAATGGCTGATTTTCATCTGCACTTGCTTTGGAGAGCCTCACACAATGGTAGGGTGCTCCTGTGGAATGAAAACTACGGAGAACGCAGAGTGTGAAGTAGGGTTTAGGAAGCTTCTTGTAATAGTGCTGTGGATGTGGAAGAGGATGTATTTACACACATGGAGGCACATAACGTATCTGTGGTATAGTTCAGGGTAGTAAGACATGGTGTTACAATTGTTGAAAGCAATGGGAGAGTGGAATATGCGCGTCTACTGAACTGGTTAATGGCTTGAGACAGATGAAAGCAAGGCTCAGCTGTGGATTCTAACAGTAGTTGGGATGTTCTGGGTCACTGTCTGTCTGAGGCTAAAACAAATTCACCAGAGAGGGAAATTTTAGCCTTCTCATTAGTTTCTGTCGTCTACATCTCCTTCACTGCACTGACATCATGTATTCTTAGTACAGTGCCACAGCTTTTCTCCAGTCCCACTCATTCGTCTGCTGGGAGGAGGAGCTACAGCAGTGTCACAACCGGATAACGTGTCCCTGAGGCTGAGACAACGCAGTGCAGTCCTGCAGTCGTTGTATTCTCTGTGGAAGCATGTTACTGTTGTGAGAACGTATACCAAAATACATTCAGCACGTCACTAGCGTGAAAGACTTGGTCCTTGCTGGCTGTTTTCCAAAAAAAAGTAGGTTTACCCTACTTTGTTCCTCATTTTAAAGTTTCCTTTGAGTTGTGTCACCATTTCAATATTACCTGCTTTCTATCAGTTTTCACAGCTCTCATTTTTGCAGTTGAGGAGCTACAGGTACTAAGTGGGCTTGCCACTGATGTTCACTAAGAGCTGTGTGGTTACTGGGATGTCAGGTTTGAACCCTAATAAATGAGCCAGCAGCTGGAGAATTACGGACTATTTCTAAATCCTCTGAGGCTATAGAAAAGCTGAAACACTTAAATCTTCATTCTGTGATCAGAAGAAGGCAAGAAAGAGAAATTTACTGTATGTACAGCCTGTGCAACAATGCAGATAAAAGCTGGTGAATAGCTTTCTTAAATAATTTTCTTTTATGACTAACACATGCACTAAAACCAAAGATGAATGGGAGGCTGGTGAGATTAATCAGGCCACAGGCTGCAGCGAGTTGACAGTGGATGTAAGAACAATGAAAGTCAATCAGTTCCTATTAAATATAATGGATAGTGATTTGCCATCTCATTAAAAGATCGGGACACCCAATTTGCGCGTGTGAATAGCCAAACAAATAGTCATTAAATTGTCCTCAGAGGGCATTAAGATCTCCCTTAAAACTTGCGTTCATTTGCCTGCATAGGCAGAAGAACCGTTTAGCAGAGTGGAAGCTATCTCATGGAATATATTGGAGCACAGACCAACATACTGGAGACAAGAAAACTGTTCTCCAAAAGTAGTGTCTGTGTACACATTACGTATATATACTTCATTTCATCGAGAGGAAGCGTTGCTTTTACTTGTTGTAGGATTTGCAACAGCACCTGGATTTCTTTGAGGTTCTCTGCTTGCCATACACAGTACTCAGAGGTTCAACAGTGCCATCCTGTGGGGGATCTTAAAGGTTTGAAAGTTATGGCAGATAAATAAACGACCTCAACAGGATAAATTATCCTAGAATATCAGATACTGTACGTCCCTGTGCAATCAACTAGCATATTTCCCTCTGGTCGTCAGTCAGGCTAATTATTACTTTTCTGTCCAGAAAATTAATAACCTAAATGCGTAATAACCAATTGGAAAGTCTTTCAGGCAAGCTGATGAGCAGTGTGCTTGTTAGTCTTCCTCTGTTGCTGAGAAATGTGTTTTTAATCATCTCGGTGTGTTTTCAATCATCTCAGAATTTATTTTCACAGACAATGCCAAAATTAACAGCAACCGTGTACATTCAAGTGAGCACCGCTATGAAGAAGTATCTGAACATCTTTAGAAAGGAATTTAACTGAAACTAGCAATAGTTAGCTTTAATGTTTCGTAACCAGAATGTATGAATTCCCAAGTAACCTTGAAGATTAAGTTGAATGGTTTCAGCAGCTCGCCAAAACGCTTTTAATTCCAGAAAGATAAGGGCAGGATTAAAGGCAGAAGTTTTATTGATTTTTGAAGGTGATCAGAATATTTGGAGAAATTTCTGTTTGTGGAGTGTTTTGGTGGGGACAAGGTGTAAGACGGTAATACTTGCTCTAATTAGGGAACAGCTGGGGGATCAGGGGAAATCTGTGGATCATACTATTTTTTCACTTTATTTGCCTAAGCAACCTGTTAATGAGCGTGCAAGATGCATTTACTTGGAAAATGAGCAAGGAGATAAAGGGCAAGCTGCTCCCTTGGAGGCTCTCCTCATTTTCAAGCCCGTGCTACTTTGGGGGGCCAGAGGGGCGAGGTGCCCCCTGCATGCTGCCTCTGCCCAGCAGTTCAGGCACCTCTCCAGCACACAGCGGGTCGCTGGCATGTCTCCTCTATGTTCCAGTAGTCAGAGGGGCCTGCTGCTGGTCGCAGTGCGTGCTGCTGGGTGGTTCCATTGAGGGAAGGAAGCACCAATTTAAAAAAACTGATACTTTTTGGTAGTAAAAAATTACGACATGGCCTGTGGCCCGCAGTCTTTGAAGAACATGCCATGCCATCATTCGTGCGTCTGTTTGCCAGGCCCCCTGACAGGGCAGAAGATGATCACCAATAAAAGGGTGTATCATTAAATCCCACACTGAGGAAAAAAATGAGCATGAAATATTCACATTTGGGCAATGAATATAGTTTAATGTATTTTTAAAGCATTTTCCTTTCCTTTTTTTTTTTTTTTTTTTCTTTAAACAGTCAAACCTGTTTAAGTGTTTCCATGTTGGGAATCTTGAGTCTGTGCTTGTACCCAGATTTACAGTACTCAGATGAACGTTGGATGGACCAGGTGTATCTGGAAAATAATCTCATGATATTTAATTGAGGGCAGAAAGGGTAATGAAATATCAAAGTTTAAGCTCTGCACAGAAGAGGTTTCTTTTGTAGATCTTGTCACTTTGAGGTTAACATGAGCCCCAGAGCATCAGCAGTTGTTTAACTTTTGCATGTTTCTATCCTGCTGTGAATGTGTTTAAGTCATAGAAATGCCTAGTTTGGGTTTTCACTCTCCCTAAACTCTTGATCTTAATGCTTCCTTGTTTTCAGGAGGTTCTGCGTTTAATTCTGTGCTATTGTAAAGGTGTCTGCTGTTAATAGTTTTAAATGTTTGTCTTCCGTCTTCAAGCGTCACTTTCTAGGTACACTATAAAGAAGGTAAATGGGAACAGTGTTCTCCGCTCTTTCACATGCTGTGTGCAAACAGGTCTTAGCTCTTTCCTCATGTAGAAGGTTCTCCATGCTCTCTATTTTTTCCATTTTTATTTCTGCTCTGATTCTTTTTTTTTTTTTTTTTACGGTGTTCCTGGACAGAATACAGTATTTTAGAGGTGGTGTACTGCAATGTACTGTTGTTACCGCTGCTTTTTCATCTGCCTTAGCGTGTTGTTTTGATGTTTCCGATCACCAGTGAACACTGAGCCTGGTGCTCTGGCTGCCTGCAGTAAGAGCCATGTCCTTTTCACGAGCTTTCATAGTTCATGTGGAAGAGCATGGTTCTGCTCCCTGGTTGAACACAGGCTCCTGTTCTGAATCCCACACAGAGTGGTGCTCACAGTCCTCTGTCCGGATCGGAACTGCCACTCAGCCAGCCACCGGAAAGGGGCCTCGGCCTCAGATCTGTCCCGTCAGGTGACGCTGGGGTGGGCAATCCAGGTGCTGCAAGCAGGAGAGAGAGAGGGGCTGTGGGAATGTGTTGTGTGCTCTTCCCCACACTTGGGACTACTTTCAAATTAAAAGCTGTGTCTCGGTGTAAACTGTGCATAGCCTCCGTGCGTGCTTGCGTGTGCGTAGATCAGTTCATGGCTATAAAAATCACTGTTAGCTTGGAGAACTGCTTCATTTGGTTTCTGTATTTTAAATGGAATTGGATAAACAATCGTCGTCTCTGCATATTTGCTGTGGTCTGTAGATTTCACAGTAATTCTAATGCCATTGTGTTTGTCTTTGCAATGTTTCTGTCAGACTTGGGCTCAACCAATGCTCTTAAGGGGGACATAAGAGTTTAGTATTATTAATGCCTCATTTCAGCAGGTTAATGATCTTTTCAAGTAGTCCATCTTCTTTGTGATTTACTTGTGAGTCAGATAAAGACCGTATTTAAGCTAAGTATTATTATGAAATAATAAAAAACTTTATTTTATTTGAATACAGTCAGGACAAATGAATGTAGTAGATACCGTGATGTTAAACAGGTGCAGCTCTTAATAGCATCGCGTGTGTAAAATCAGGGTAAGTTCTTTGAACGCTGAAGTCTTGGCAGATGTGTTCTTTTTCTCTGTTATAATAAAGCAAATGTTGGCTCTGAAATATTGACACATAATAAGCAGTCTTGGTAAATACTGTTGTATTCCTTGCACAACATCAGCTGTGGCTATTATTTAACAATAAATAAATGTGTGCATTAAATAGCTTTAAAACATATATGTTTGTAAACAAACCCAATTTTTGTCAGAAAGTCATGTGGTTTTGCTCTAGACAAAGGACTGCTGCATCTTCAAAACAACATCTGTCAAACCAATTTTCATCAGATTAAGTATATCCTGAAAGCAACCACTGCAGCTTACGAGATAATGGAAATGTAGGTTGTGCTTCGCATAGAACACCAGTCCATCTTGAAGTACTTGACAGTGTGTTACAAATGTAGCGGTAACAGCCTGTGTTTATTCTCCATGTTTGTATCTGTTTTTCATAGGCTTTTTGGAAGGTCAGTGAGTGATGTTGGAGTACCATAACTGCACTAGATGTTCTGGAGCGTGATTATGAAATTATGGTCCTGGCAGCTCATCTGTGTCCGACAAAGCCAATGGTTTGAGCGCTTGGCAGCAGAGAGTGAATTTATTGTGAAGAAGTTCATCTGTAAAAAGATTTCTCTCATTAAAAATGAAATTAAAGCGTGAATCAATGACTGATTATCCAGGCCTTTCTCTGATCAGTTGAATTCCTCATTGGTATGGATGTGTGGTTATATATACTCTGGCCTGGTTCTGGTTTTGTAGATCATCCAAGATAACAGATAATATTAAAGTTTTAAAGATTTTTTTTTCTGGAACAATGTAATCTAGTAGAAATTGGGAGAAAGTGAGTAGTGGCTTTAGCATAGAATATAAATAGAGATGCACTCAATCACTGGTGTTTCTGGCCCGCCTTCTGTCTTTTTCCCTGCTAAGGAGTAACGAGTGTGTGAAAATGAGCTTACTGGCTGGGTGGCGTTTCTTTCATGGAAGAGTGAAACATGCACCTGTTTGCCTATGTAATCAGCTCACTACAGAGATGAGGCCTCATCTCAGGCCTCATTTACTGAGTGTGGTTGCTCAGCCATAAAAGAATGCAGAGATTTCTGGAAAAAAAAAAATACATTTTTGAAGAGTAGAAGTGCTTGAGCTGGAAGTCAGGTCAGCGTTCCCGTTAGTTCTTCAGTTTGAAAGCTGGAAGTCCAGCATACAGCAGGAAGAGTGGTGGAATAGCCAAGAGGACAAACAAGGGTGGAAGTCCAGGTCAAATCTGTCCCAAGTGCATCTGGGTGTAGATATATTTTCACAACTCTGGTTTCCAAGTAAGTTGGTTGTTCCCTTTGTGTCAGCAAATTGCCCTGTGTTGTCCTAAAATGTTCTACATTAACCTTAGGCAAGTTAGTGAGGCATTTTGGCGGCTACCACATGCCTGTGTGAGTCCTAGTTACTGTCTGACTCCTAAGACAGTGCAACTAAAAGGCAGTCCCAGAACCAGCTGCATACAAACAAGGCTAGATATATTATTTCATGATAGAGTTCAAGATAAGTTATGTCCGAAGAATATAGTTTTTACCTGGAAAAGTATGGAACTTAGAGCAGATAGTACAGTGTGGTAGGCAGACGAGCCATAGCACGTTCAGCAAGCACAGGCTTTTTTCAGGAGATGTTGATTTGAATTCCACGTATCACCCAAGCATAGTGAACACTCAAAGGTCATAGCAAGACGATTCAAAAAGATGAATCTGATTTGAGTTTCTCACTATCCAGTGTTGTCAGTAATGTGATGTCAAACAAATAACTAGTCCTCTGAGTGTGGTTAAGACCAGATCCTATGTATAACTGAAGAACAGCTTTCTACAGGTTTTTTCTCCATTTACTGTTCTTTTCCTATGTAATAGCGTGGTGTTAGTTTATGAAAGGAACCGTCAGCTGCTGCAGTACATCCATGTTTTCGTAGAGCTATTTCTTTGAGTTTGTTACTGATCTTACAGGTATCTCATCTGGGCTGTAATGTACTAATTGGCTCAGCACAACCAGGAAAAAACTGAAACTGTTTTGCTATTTATCTTTTCTTGTTATTAGTTTGTACTCACAGAAAATTAGGTCAACAAAGTGCTAATACAGCTATCAGAATACTTTGTCTCATTGCAGGGAATACTACTGGTACTCTTAAATGGAAATATTTTAAAGCAGAAATTCCTTTCTTTTTCCCTTTTTCTAATCATGTCTTGCTAACTTTTCACAAATTTCTGGAGGAGTGATGAGCCCTGTTAAATAACTGGGGTGTTCAGAGACTCTAGCAGTACTGTGACTTAACCAGGCTCAGATGATATTTATTAGACCATCGTATCAAGTAAATCAGTAGCGTGCTGCTTATCACCTTAACTTTGCATAACATCATACCAAAAAATCTTTGCAAGCTGTGTAGTTGTAAAGCGTCTCGTAATAATCAGTACCGTTTCCCTAATAACTCACTGGGTTTGTTTGCTTTGTGTTCTTCCGACCTTGTCGGCCACAGCATCTCAGTCTGGGGACCCTTCCCTTGGGCAAGTCAGCTAGCCACCTGCTCTGAGCCCTTGGTTCTGGGCAGGCTCAGAGGGAGGCACAGCTTCACCTCCACACACTGCTTCCCCTTGGCAGTGCCTCAGGTTGTGTTTGTTTGTTACAGGCAGGTAGCCACCATCACTGCAGAGGTCTTGTGAAGCTGCTGGTCTTGATCCTGCCGCAGTCTCCACGCGGAGCTCACAGAGCGTGCACCCCGCGGGGATGACGTAGTACGTGTGGCGGCCTCTCCTGCGTTTTGGGCTCCGTGTAGAGGTGGTCAGCTCAGGAGATGTGTGGCCCAGGGAATCTGATCCCTAGTGCTGACCAGGTTTCAAAGTCGAGTTCTGCGGTTGAGTCCCAGAATCTTAATCCATTTGCCTAACTTACATGTAGTTGGATTTTATTTTATTCTCTGTGACAGCAGTAAGTTTTCATTGTCTCTTGCAGTACAAATATAGTAAGCCTAAAGTATACTGCTGGCAGCTTATATATAAAATCTGAGGATTAATAAACGAATGCAAACAAACCAGTACTCTCAGGTTTAAGAAAGGAACAGGGAGCTTTTTCTGTTGTCTCTCTTAACATGAAGTAATAGCAGTGCAAACCTGCCAGTCTGTATCAGGGTTCTTGGCTGCACCAAGTGGTAGTAAGGCAAAAGTCATTTGAAGGGGAAATTTGGCTTTGAAACATTTTGAAACATTCATTGCTTTTGAAACATTAACTGCCAAAAAAGCCACTTTATTTATTTATTTATTTATTTGCATTGTATGTGTGATGTGCTTTTCGTTTTTACCTGGTAACATTTTGTACAAATAATCCGTCTCATTTTTTTTTCAGCCCACCTAAACCAGCGGTGTTCATCTCTGGTGTCATAGCTAGGGTAAGATTGCCATTACATTTCTTTTAACCATAGAAAAACAATTGTAAGCTTCTCAGAATTATCACTGATCAGAGCAAAAGTAATCTTTTTCATTCCCCTTTCTCTTATGTTTTATTTAAGTCTCTTTGTTCTATTTTTTTTTTTGTGTGTGTGAAATTGAAATTGTTTATTTACTTAGAATTTTAGCACTCAAAGTTTATTGGATCTTCGTCTCATATCTAAGCTAGATATTACTGCATTCATTTTCTTTGCAAGCAATTGCATGTCAGTCTACTGCTGTAGCTTGATCTGTGATGAGGAGCAGCACTTCTGCCTGAGATGGTATGTGTCTGAAGGCGCTGGGCTACTGTATGGGCCTTGGGGTATGTGGAGTTCAAGGCATTGTTCCCTGGATTTTCACAACAAGCAGGACCTGGAAATCCATAGGCTAAATCATTAGTATTAACTAGCCATTAATCATCAGATCAGTAATTCCTGCCTTGTGCATTGTGACAGGGCTTTTGTCTTGGCCTTACATGGAGGTTGTCTCTAGGGTGTGTAATACGGTTCACCTGTCTGCTCACAAGTCACAGAAGAGCTGCATCCACATCATCTGTTTGAGCGAACAGCATGTGAAGGGTCAGCGAAATATGGAAAAGACAAACAACAGCATCTAGGGTGGTAAAGGTAGAAAATGTAAAGTCTGACAAGAAGAGATCTGTGAAAATTAGAGGCAACCTAGAGTAGAGGACAAAGTGGAAAAAAAAAAATCTGGAGGGCTAACCTAGTGATCAAGATTTTAAAAAAAAAAAAAAAAAAAAAGAAAAATGCTGTCAGAGTGGAAAGGGAGAATTTGGAGTAGGTTGGAATGGGATCAGGTGTGAAACAGGCAATCAGAGGCATCTGCTTTGTGCAAAAGATTTGTGTAACATTCTCACCCCAAGAGCAATGGAATACAAGCTGTTTTGGCTTGTGTCTGTCCCAGCTTCTAAACAGGGAAGCTGTAGTGCTGTTCTCTCCCTGTCACTGACTGGTGGTTGTTTCCCACTGCTTTTTGAAAACCTCATGGGACTGACCCTAGAAAAGATAGTTCTAAGTCAGTGACACAGGTGTTGCACGTGAACTGATGCTGTGGAACAGTAGCAAGTGAGAACTAACACTAGCAGACCTTGTTAAAGGAACACGTTAAACCTAAGATCTGAGTCAAGTAGTTTTAGATGCTGCCTTTCTTCCTACAGAACTAGCACTTCTGCAGTTGGTTGTCCTGTGCAGGTAGTTCTTCAAGCTACCTTAGATTATTTGTAAAGTAGCTCCTCTTTTTTGTTGTGTTGTGAAAACCAAATACATTTAGTAGATCTGACCATACAGTACCACTGAAAGTGACTTAGCGGAAGGAGATATGAAATGCTGAAGATAAAATATTTATTTTTTTCCCCTCGGGTCACTTTAAGATACAGTATTCTTAGGTGCTGTGTATCATTGGAAGAAGTCAAATCTGCAAATGAAACTTCAAAGCTGTTTGAAAGAATGGCAAGGTAGCATGTATACAGGGGGACTTCAGAGGAATATGCAGCACTGTTTTGCATCTTCTCTTTGCATTTTAAAAAACTTACATCCACTTGAACTGGAACATAGCTTTTAAGGTTTCTTAAATGTTTTCCTGATGTGTTCTTCAAACAGGGTGATAAAGACTTCCCTCCAGCTGCTGCTCAGGTGGCTCATCAGAAACCACATCCTTCTGTGGAAAAGCTTCCTCACCCTCAGCATGTCAATCAGCACATCCACCAACCCCGCAAGTGAGCTCTTCATCAAAATTCTGGCCAAACTGCCCTCAGTGAATACGCTTTCAAGAGAAGACGATGACCCTTTACGATTCACGCTATCAAATCAGTAATACTGACCTCAAAAATCATATCCTACCCTGTTCTTTTGCTTTAATTCCCAGGGGTTAATAAGAACGAAGACATTATTCAGTTGATAGACCAGATGGAAAAAATTCCCTTTTCTATTAAGTATTTGCTGATCAAGGGTGTTTTTTTGGTTAGACTCTCTGATTTGCCAAGATGAAACTTTAGTATGGCTACAATTAGTGAGCTTAAAACTTGTGCTTTTAGTTCTGCCATTGCAATAGCAGATAGTTAATGTACTTTTATCATAAACCAGTAGAGAACAGCCCTTTTGTAGTGATACTTTTACCGTTTGGAAGGAGTTTGTTGACAGAAATCAGTGGTTGCCTAAATTACGTAAAACCAGCCTTGCAGTCTTCAGTATCCTAAGATGTTAGATCTCAGTGGCTGTGCCCTCTGATTTGAACTGGGGAGATTATACGAGGGCCCGAAGGTATTCTCACAAGTCCAGCTGAATCTTCTTCATACCCCTTTGCACTCACAGTCTTACTCGAGTTCTTTCGTGCAGGCTCTGCACGTGCAGGGGTCTGTGGGTATGGAGAGGGAGGAGAAGTCAGAATTATAGGCACGCTGCTGCTGGAGGTGCCCCATCTGTGACCCGTGGGTCTCTCTGGGGCCTGCATTTTTATTAGGTGATGATTCCTCTATTCCAATAACAAGTTGAAGGAGTTCTGGATCTTCGAGAATTGAACTTAAAATAAACTCAAGAAAATTTTTTCCTTTTAAATTACACTTTGAGATCACTATTGGGAAATAAGTGATGTCATTGTTAAATGTACTTAGCTTTCTGACCCAGCCTCAGTTGTGCATATTTTTACTGTTATTGTAGGGACAGTAACAATATAAGGGAATAAAAGATACCTTTTGGATAGAGCAGTTGGATTAGGTTAGGCCACAAGTTCTATTATCTTCCTTCTACAGCTCATCTCTGTAAAACCCAGGAAAGTAATTTTTCAAACATTCCACTTACATTTTAAAAATGTACTTCTGTTTTTCACTGACTGTAAATACAGTACAGATTTTAGTGCCCTGTAAGTTTATAAAAACTTCTGACAATCTCAAAGAAGTGTGTACAGGAGCAAAATTCTGTGAAATATGGCCCATTTCACAAGCGGAATAACTCAGTTCACATGGGGGAAAGGGGCCTGGCACGTCCGTCTCTTTGTGGACTTGAAGTGCAAAAGGGTGTTTTACAAAAGATAGGCATGGACATATTTATTCAGCACCCATGGAAGGACGTGCAATCCGTGTGTACAGTCCTTATTTTCAGTTTAATTAGAGAACTGTACTTGCCTTAAGGAATGAGTGTTGTTTGTAAGAATCACCCTGTATTAGAATATGCATAATTTTTTAAATACGCTTTCTGTTTCTGATGTTGGTACTTCTGAGGCCTTGTTCATAGCCACTCACGAGTGTACAAGTGATTCACACGTGTAATTTATTCACAAAAGTAGAGTTGTTGACCCTCGCAGAACATTTGTACCAGCTCATTCACCGGCAGGAACGTTTTCAGATTCAGGACAGAAGGTGGTGGCATCTTGGTGATAGTGCAGCCAGCAGTGGTCAGTGTGCTTCGGAAGGACCTGAGTCTGGTTTGGCTCCCCTCATTCTGTGCCTCCATCTGAAGTAATGTCTGGGATCAAGCTGCAGTCAGTGACGACGTAGTCAGAACAGACAGTAGAGTGTCAGTGTGACATTTTTAAGCAGTGTTTCAAAAAACCCTGAATTACTCTTGACTCTGTTGACCGTGGTGGAAAACTAGACTTACTTCAGAGTAGTTGCACACAGTTCAGTGGGTTTGGACACCTCTACCCTATGTCTAGTAACAGCAGGTAGAAATGTGTGTTTCTGCGAGCAACACCGCATTTCGGGCTTTTGAATTACAAACTGCTCCTGGTTGTTAATGCAATATATACAGCATATCTAGACAGTATCTGAATTTTGTCTTTGATTCCTCAGATGGGATATATCCATTGTACAATGGAGTATGATTCTCAAGATAGCTTTAGTGACTTTTAGAATGCAGGAATTCCTATATGGTTAGAAAATGTCTCTGTATTAAAGCATATTATATATTGTTGAAAGATATCCATGTTTATGCATAGGTGTCCTTACCAAAGCCTTATCTTGCCAAAAATAAAGGGTCGTAATTGGTGATCTGGATCGTCCAATGATTATCATTACTACTTTTGAAGTAAATAAGTATGTCACAGTAATATACAAGCGCGGCAAATGTTTGGATGTTACAATGAAATTATTGCAAAAGAATTGTTCTGGAATTGTCCATGTGGCAATAATGCAACAATAAAGCACAAGGTTGTATATCGGGCTTGTTTTTCTACAAGTACAATACAAATCAGTGGGGTGGGGTTTATGGGATTTTCTTACAAGAATTAGCCACATGACTGATCAACATTTTACAGCTAGTGAAAATTATTAGGAAGTTTTATGACATAGTGATGAGATGGTTTGGATTCTGCCAGCTATGATGCGAGTTGCTGTTTTCCACTATGAAATTGGAGAGCCCTGCTGGGTCTTTGCGCAGATATAGAACCTAAGCCTGGTAATAGATTGGTACAGTAAAGGAAATAAAATTTAACATTTTCTATTGAATTTTGAGTTCTAGTCTTTCAGGAAAGAAAATTTTAAAACAGAAGAGTTGGCAAGCTTCTTGTAACTCAACAGGTAACATTGCATAACACAAGTGATTCCCAGAAGGCTTGGGTTAGATGTCCACAGGTTTTTTGGAAGCTTTCTGATACTTTTGGCATTCTGTATTTAGTGTGTATGTAGTGTGCATATAATAAACATATGTGATACCTGAGCACAACTGCAATAGATTTACTGCCCTGGGAATATTGCAGTGTGACATCCTTAACAGGCAGGTAATGATGCGCTACAGTATTCAAGTTTTTTTTTTTTTTTTAATTAAAATTTGGGGAAAATACTTAAGCATGATGTCTGCCATGCTGTTGATTGAGTTGTCCATAATTATTCCATGTTCATAGCCCTGTTTTCTGCAGTTAGTAGTAGTTACAGTTTATTTACTTCTAATTTCAACAGTATGGTTTATCCATTTCTCACTGGATGGCCTGAAACAGAGGTCTTGTGCTTTTATTTGTGGTAGCATGATCATCACATGCTCCTGGCTCTTTAATAGAAATATTCACAACCATCTGTTTCATACAGAGGTGAAGGGGGTGGTTTGGACATACGTGTTTCTAACTTTAGAATAACATATTTTGAATATTCACCATCTTCATAGAGGAGGTGGGTATGGGTATTATAAACTACTTCTCACGTCCCCTTCAGATTTCATTACACCAAACTTAAAATGAGATTTAAGTCTTGGCCAGTGTCCCTACCTTTAGGACTAGGATATGTTAATTGCATTTGGAAAAATGTGGGGATGTCAATAAGGGTACAGCTACTGTTAGAGCAGGAAGAGATGTTGCAGGTCAGATGCTACAATTCTGTGAAGAAGAGAATCTCATTTTAAGTTGAATTTCTTTGCACACAAACCTCCTCCCTCACAAGATAAAAGACATTGAAGCTAACATTATCTGTGCTGTCACTAAAAGAGACATCCAGACTATATTGACTGGAGGAGGCTACATGAGAGCGAGTCAAGTCTCCAGTAGTAAACCTTCATCAGACTTCCTCGACAGATGGGTAAAATAATCTACATTGTCACTTTTGCCTTGGAAAGTGCTGTGTGTGATTGTATTATGTATAATTAGTAAAGGTACTCAACCTGCTATCCTAACAAATGCCTTTTTTTCTCGAAATTTCTCTGTCACATCTCAGGCATGCGCAATTTCGGAAGATGGAGGATTGTATTTTAATTGTTACTTTGTTCTTGGATCTCTGTCAAGAAGTATTTATTGGGTTTCCTCATCCTACATCAGAAAAAGAAACTGTATTTTGCATATACTATTTCTTTGAGTCTTTTCATAAAACCTTAGCACAGGTATTTAGATAGGAAACCTCAAGGGAGAGGTGGAATGCAGTATATTTTACAAAGCACTCCATGAATGAAGTCTGAGTTTTGTTACAAAGACTGTTCCCTTTTAGGCTGCTGATCTGAGGGGAGAACAAGAACACAGTATTCTGAGAATACATTTTAATACTGCTTGGAGCTGACAGGCGTGCGTGGAGGCTGGCAATCGTTTTGGAAAATGCACTCCCAACCCTGCCCTGTTGGGACAGCTCTGCAACACGGGCACTAACCCTAGTGCACGCACAGATCTTGCAAGTGACCTTGAGAGGACCCTTGCAATACAACCTCTGCTGCTCAGCTTGTGTTGGTGATTCTTTTAGAAAATTCGAGTGGCTAGCCTTCTGTAGCTCGCCCCCAGCGTTAAAAAGGAAAAGCATTTGTAATCCACAGTGGTTTTAAGGATTATAAAAATCATTCAGCTGTTAACGAGCTGTGAGCTTTCTACAGACGCATGTATTGCCTTAGTTACGTTCTCACATCACTGTGCCTGAAGCTGATCTAGTAAAGTGGGCTTTATCCTTCAGTCTGGCTGGCAAGTGGCGGGTTATGGAAGTGAGTAAATAACATCGTACAAAGACATTTTTGGTAGACTGTCTCAGGTGTCAGTGGAAGTCTGGTGCCAATGTTCAAAAGGACAGTGACATGGCTTTGTTACATACGGAGGAACAAATGCACTGGAAAGCCCGGCAACTCACCTGGCTTTGGGTCTAGCAGTGAATTTGGTGGCGTTCTGTGAAACTGCTCTTCAAAGATCAGGAGAAAAAAGAAACTGAGCTACCACCTTCTTTCAGAGCCAGATAGTGACAATTTCCTCTGACCCCAGTTCCCACTGCTTAATTTTACAGAGTGTACAAGTCACTGATTTGTTAGTCTACATGGCTTTGAATCTTTTTGCATGGGAGAGAACTTTGGATGAAGAAAATCTCCAAAGCCAAACAAACTTTAGCAATGTTAGAGTTCTTTTAACCTAGAAGATTCTGTACGAAGAGGTGCACTCTCTCTTTGCTGCAAAAGCCAGCACTGAGTGTATGTGCATACAGGCTCTGGAATAGAGACATACTTCAGTTGAAGTGAAACCAAATTAATATTCTAGTGTGTGTGTGAACCTACAAAGAAAGAGAGTAGTCAGTCTGAGAACCTAAGATCTAGCATTTTATTCATCCCGGGGGCATTGAGCAACGTGAGATCAGATTTCTTAGAACACGTTGTTTGGGTGAACAACTTTAACATCCCTTTTGCAGGTAGCTTTTCACTGCTTTAAATCTGAGTTGCTAATAAAAACCCTACATTGGAAGCTGATTCCTTACCTAATTCCTGCTCTCTGGGTAAAATATAATGAAGAGCAAATGCAAGGATTCTTTTTTGGGGCCTGATTTATCAGCCAGAACAGAATAAACAGCAGCCCACTGCTAATGTGATGGTTGTGACAGCTGGGAGGGGTCAGGAATGGAACGCTGAAATTTTAAACAAGCCTTTCAATTCAGCTTGTTATGAGGACATTTGTTAAACACACAGCCTTGCTTTCCACTGTGCCAAATAGCTCCTGAAATGCACACACTGGAAACTTGTATTTTGTAGTACTCGAGCTCAGCTTTACATGCTGATAGTTGGTTCACCATTAACCAATTGTTTCTAAGATAAATATTTATGGCAAGTATAGAGCATGATCTGACTATTTATCATGACTCATAATGCTCCTCTCTCCTAGGTTCATGCATTTGGGTTGTTTACAGATGCAGCCTTTCCCTCCTGCTGTTCTGCATAGTGTGTGTCACTCGATGGTGATCAGTGCTTTGCAACAGGTGTGGCTTTGTTCAGGAGGAGCAGGCTGAAAGGCACAATCCTCTGCCAGCCCCTGGAGCAGAAAATGTTACCAGCAGCATCTGCGTAGATCCCTGCTGGGAGACTGACAATTCCTACAAATTCAGGTTTCTGTAAGGTGAGGTAGCATTGTCCCGCCTTGTGAAGGCTGCCGGTCTTTCAGAGAGGATTTGTACTTTGTGTTCAATGGGTCTTGCCAACACCAGCGATGCTCTCCAAGGTTTAAAGCTAACTTCAGCTTTGTTTTGCAGGGCTGGAGTGTCAAACTAAATCTTTTATGTGAATTAAGGTAGGAACCTCCAAATGTCCCTCTTCTCTGCCTAGGCCATAAGCTAGGGTCCCGTGATTTGAAAAATGAGATGGGAATTCAACAGAGCTCCTTGGAGTAAGGAGCACCTGTTGATGGAATGCTCCTTTTTGGAACAGCAGCTCTAGAAGAAAAGGTGGTTACAGTGAAAAACCTGAGTTATTTTGGAAATGGTTGAACAAAATACTGTGTGGTAAATTATCTTACTAGGTAGGAAGAAAAAGAATCACTGTTACAGAAATAGTACAACATGTACATCTTTATATAAGTTACATAATTCAGCATTACCTCATAACTAGTGAAAATTGCACTGATTTTGCCATTGCAAATAAACGAGTATACTGTTTTTGCTTCTCCTGTAACCAAGCAAGACTGCAAAGCAGTTGGCAAAATATCTGCTCAGCCCAGAGAGAGATACTGTTGAAAGGCTTTTAATAGTCAGAATCAAGCAGGAGCTTCACTCTTGATTTATTTTCCTTTATGTTCTGAAGATACAAATATTTCTGAGGCTGTTTATAAGGATCTGAGATTATGGAATGAAAAGATTAAAGCGGAGCACTTCAGGAAGAAGAGGTGCGCCAATTACCCTGAGAAGCAATTTTGAATGGCATTATTGACCTAGCACTCCTGTGCTGAAGGGTGTCTGCGTAAAGGTGGCAATTCTGTGTTCATTATGGGCCGCCGCACTTTGCTAGCTTAGAATATGCACTCAAGGTAAAATGCTAGTGCTGAAGTGAATGGGGAGTATTACTTTGATAGTGTTATACTTCTAATGGGTAAGATAAGCTACAGGCAATGATATGAGCCCTGTGTATTTTCAGCCGTATTTACTGGCATTAATAACAGCACAGCTGAAGACTTTTGCTTTCCATCAACTGTGCAGCAAAATCTCTTCAAGTATTTAAGGGGAGACAAGCTTGTTTTTACTGCGCACACTTAACAGAAGTGCCTCCACCCAGTGCAGCTGCTGGGGCATCACCTCTGTGTGGTCACTGCTGATTTGGGTGAGGCTTTTTCTATACTTCACAGCCTTCCCCATCAGTAACAACAAGGAAGGAAAGAAAGGTGTAGAAATGGTTTGGAAAGCCATCAGCTGAGGGGTAGGAGGAGGGACTTCACTTCTGAGCCAAACCTGATGGACCTGCAGCCCCTGGGAGCCAGGCAGGCTGCAGCGTGTGACACGTGGGCCTGTCCCATCTGCTGGCAGCTCTGTGGCCAGCGCTGCCCCTTTCAGGGCAGGCTGTCACCCCACGCCGTGGCCTGGTCCCCACACATGCCTTGCAAACACCCAGTTAAATCTGGTGCAGCTGCTGGTGCTGTTCTGTGGTGGGGTAGGCTCCTCTGAGGGTGTCCAAAAGCAGTGATAGGAAGAGCATCCAGGGGAGAGAACTCAAGCGGAGCACGCATCTATCACTCCCTAAAACTGCCACTGGATTCTGACAGTCAGAGAGGCTTTTTGTGCAGATTTGCTGAGGAGCTGTTTAGCAGACAAACAAAAGTTGGGGAGGATATTGCCAAAAGACCATGGTAGCAACTGAGCTGAGGTAACCCTGATGTTGTGAGAGGAAGATGATACGGCATTCTTGGAATCGTACCTGGTCCTGCCAAAGCTGGAGCTGGAGGAGCAAAAACAGGACCTCTTAAGGAAGGTGCAGTTCAGAGAGAAAAAAAAAAGTGTGCAGCTCACATAGTACAGCAGGACTATTTTGATTAAGGCACTCAGAATAAGCAAATCATGAGCATGTACTTCATGGGTGCAACACATGTGATGAGGAGCAATACATGCATCACGGACTACCAGCTTTCCCTTGCCTGGCCTCATTGCTTGTGTAGGCACAGATCCCAGTTTCTTCACCTTCCCTGCCAGTTCTTTCAGAAACATAGCTGTGTTGTCTTGCATGGACCCTAGTGACCCAGCCCCAGATCCATGTTCCACCTCCCTGAAGCTTATCAGCACTGGAGCTGCTCTACAGGAGGGAGCTGTCCTGCTGGCATCCCAGGAGAGAGCCTCTGGCGAGGGGAGAAGCAGTAATGCTGAACAGGTGCCTTCAGCTTCCACAGAAATTCCCGCTATATCAGCACACTGGCAGAGCCTAGGCATAACGGAGATTTGTACATCAAAGAAAAAGCAAACAGCTACTCAAAGAAAAGGATTTTCAAGACTGTTTTTGATCATCTGAACAACCAGCAGCAACAAAGCCTAAAGGAGTTTATGAAGCATTGGAAAGAGTTTTTGAATCCTCTCAACAGCCTCTGCCATTAGAGGTGAGTCGCCGTGTGTTGGTCTGTATGAACGATGCAGCGCGCTGCCCTTAGGCCTAGCCAGAGACCAGTGTGGAGGACCATAGCTACATGCCCTGCCAGTGTACTCGGCACTGGTGAGGCCGCCCCTTGAGTGCTGTGTTCATTGTGTGGGCCCCTCACTAAAAGAAGGACGTCGAGGCCCTGGAGTGTGTCCAGAGAAGGGCAACGAAGCTGGTGAAGGGAGCACAGTCTTATGGGGAGCGGCTGAGGGAGCTGGGGCTGTTCAGTCTGGAGAAGAGGAGGCTCAGGGGAGACCTTACTGCTCTCTACAGCTACCTGAAAGGAGGCTGTAGTGAGGTGAGGGTCGGCCTCTTCTCCCAGGGTACTGTGACAGGATGAGAGGTAGCGGCCTCAAGTTGCACCAGGGGAGGTTTGGGTTGGTTGTTAGGAAAAACTTCTCCAAGAGAGTGGTCAGGCATTGGAACAGGCTGCCCACAGAGGTGGTGGAGTCAGTCTAGCTGGAGGTGTTCAAGAAACGCGTAGATGTGGCACTTAGAGACATGGTTTAGTGGGCAAAGCGGTGTTAGGCTGACAGTTGGACTAGATGATCTTAGAGGTCTTTTCCAACCTTTATGATTCTATGATTCACTGCCTAACTCAGCAGATATTTTCTCAAGGGAAAAATGCCCATGTAACTAACATCAGCAGAAACACTTTGCAAGGGATCCTAGGAAAGGTGTGAGCAACTTCTGAAGGATTGCACAGGTACAGACATCATTGCAGAAGTGTGGGTGCAGCTTGGTGGGCAAGAATTTCTTCCCTTTCTTTCCACTGTGATGCATTTCATGATGTCTTGAAATTGTGACACCGTCCCTAGCACATTGATACAAGAGTTTGTGGGCCACCTGAAACACCATTTCTGAGAGATGAGAGAAACTCTTCATGCATCTCAGTGGTATTGATGAATATGAAAGGCAAAGCTGACAATCGGCAGCATCATTAAAAATGAAGCTGAAGGCAGGGTAAGACGTATCAAAATAAGATCTCTGTCTGCTATACTGACTGTAGCATTTGTTTTCATATTTAATTCAATAACTTCAAATAAACCAGATGAGAAACTGCTGTGTTTCCTCCAGCTTGTGATGGGGCTGGGCTCAGCTGGCTGTGGTGTCCCTGGGGCTGAGCTCTCACTGCCTTCTGCTTCATCCTCACACGTGGCTCTCCCTCACTGCATAGGGATTATATACATCCCATGCAGGCATCGCCTGCCTCAGCCATGCTTGTGAAAAACCTCAAATGAGTGGAGGCAAGATGATCTTTGAATACTGTATGGCTTTTAAAAAGCAATCTTACCCAGACTAGAAATAGTGAAAAATCAGTACTTGTACTGAAGTGTGTATCGACGTGCTCAGCACATCATGTTTCAACAGCATCTTGTGCTTGTTCCATAAGCTTTATTACCAGAGAGTTGGATTGGCTTTGATAACTGTGGCAAGACTGACGTGCCTGCTCTGGTGGAGGGGGAGGCCTTCAGGCTATAAGAGAAGGCAATGCTGCTTGCTTCTGCTCTACCCTTGGCCTGGAAATACAAATGGGGTGGGTGCAAACCCACAATTGCATAGGAAGAGTCAAAGTTCATGTCCATACGTTAAGGTGATTTTTAAATAACTGTGGTGGGAGACGATCACTGTTAAATCAGGATTTGGCTTCATCTCATGTGCTGCTGCAGCTGGATCACTGGCTCCATCTTTCCCCTCTTGTGTCTATGCTTTCTGTCATTCTGCCCCCGATTCACTGAAATCCCTTCGAAGTGTCATCTCCAATGCGTCTTCTTGGCTGGCACAAGGCTTTCAGAACAGTCTGCCTGATGGGAAATGGCAACACAGGGATTTAATGGCGTTTGGACTGCGGGGACCTGACTTTTGCTTTCATGACTTCATAACTCTTTTAAATAGCCTACTGAAATCCCCAAAAGCTGGAGCTATTCAGAAAAGTAGGTGTGATGGTGGTGTATGAGGCAAAACTCTTCTAGCTTTGCATTTCTAAACAAAGCTTTCAGTGTCTCATTTATCTGAGAAAAGCAATTGGTGGGAAGAACAGGCCGAAGACACAATCAGCTTACTGTCATTTTCAGGAAAGTGCTTGTATGTTTTTTCTCATGGCTCTTAGAGGATAATACCTTCAATGCCAGTGTATTGGAGAGAATGCGTAAGCATCCCACTCTTTTTCTTCAGCAGTTGTCCAGTTTCAGTCACCTCTTCGCCACGAGCAGCAGATGGTTGGCCTCCCCATCATTTGGCATCTGCAGAATACCAGCAGGATTGCCCCAGGCTCTGCTGCTGTCTGAGCTGCCCCCACCATCTGCAAAGGACTTTGTATGTTTTCCTGAAGTAAATAAATTACGTGTGCTCTGATGGCTTGGTTGGCATAGTTTACATTATGTAGTTTTGTTTCTATGGGTTTTCCTACCCATCGTTTTCCTGCATTACCTGGTGAACAAGAGCTGCCCTTATGAGTTAGCTAGGGAACCAGGAAAGTATTTCTATGTAACTGATGAGGAAACTGAGGCACAGAGGTGATAAGCAAGAAAGCATGTGCCAACACAGGAACAGCTGAAGCTTTGAAGCTTCTGCAAATACCTGGATGGTGATGCTGGCTTTAATCTATTTGCTTCTCTTGGTGCTTCCCTCAGCTGTGTCCCCTGTGCTGATGGTTTCCCTTGTTCTCACCCAGCCTCATGTTCTCTTTACTGTGGTTGCATCCCAGCTGCCTGGTACACAGCCCTCAGCTCTTCATTGCTGCCTCACTTTGTTAGTTTTCCAATTTAACTAGTTCTTACCCTAAACAAAGGCCACTCAATCCCTTAGAAGTAGGATGACCAATATAGCATGTGTTCTGTGTCCTGGGGTGATGGGCTTAGGAAGAAAAGAGCCAGAGCTTTCCTACCATGTTTACAGACTTTCTTCTCTATGTCTTTCTCATACGGGTACCTGAGATGTGTGGCTAAAAATACCCACTGCTGCAGCTCTGCTCGCAGCGTACCTTTGCATAAAGAACTTCATAAAGCTCTGAGTAAGCTGCAGCCTTAGTGACTGGGCAGGTGGCTGCTTGTCTGCAGGACGCATGTAAATCCCACAGCTGACTTCTCTACACACTGTGTTTTGTGGGAGGAGGCCTTGGGAAGACCTGCAAATGGGGAATTACTATAATCCAGCCTGGATGTCACAAAAGCATGGATTAATATTTCATCACCTGCCTCTGACTGTTGTCAGGCTTGCTTTGTTCCTGAGCTGGGGCTGTGATCCTCAAAAGACAGCCTTGAATTAAAGATGAAGCCAGTGTCTTCCTTGATGGAAAAAGAGCAGCTCTCTGAGCAGGATTGTTAGGGTATGGCTCTCTACCCAGCACTGCAGGAGCTTAAAGTTACCCAAACCCAAATGATAATGCAGAGCTGTAGCACAGTGCTGGGGACTGCGCAGGGGAAGGTGAAAACCATGGTAATGAAAGGGAGGCTGGCAGTTAGCTGGCGGTGAGTACGAGGCAGCGAACTGCTGCTGGAGCTGCCATTGACTCTGCTGTGTAGGAAGGTGCTCAACGACAGTGGACTGTGGATGAGGAGCAAGGACCTTGCTGTCCTGCTGGAGAAATGAAAACTGCAAGGAAATCATAATGGCAGGAGGGAAGGGGAAGGCCCTTTGCCTGTGAAAAGGAAGCATTCCCCATTAAAAAAAAAAAAAAAAAAAAAAAGAAAAGTTACTACAACTCTCTGGGCAGAAACTCTAATTTCAGAGTGAATAATTCAAATCACTTTAATCTCAAACTGGTTTTGAGTGATTTAGTTGAGTGAATATTAGCCTGATTTAAACCAAGGTAAGAGAGTTTGTATTGCTTGTTGTATCTGTCTATTTATTTATTTAAATGCAGACAAGACTTTATAAAGAGACCTGGCTATGTGTTCTTTGGACATCCTACGTGCAGTTTAAGTCCAGCACATTGTCCTTGGCTTTCTGTGAGCACGATAGCTAGGTCAGTCACGAAAACCTGAAGACAGCTCAATGTAAGGTTCAAAATAGGCAGATGGTTTGGGACGTGGTTACCCGAGACTGTGGAGGGCTTGGTGTGAGCTCGTAACCACGGGCCATACCTGCAGGCCTTGGGGCAGGATGGCTGCTGGCACCCTGTAGTGCTGGTCCCATGGCTCAGCTGTCACTGACCCATTTTGCCCCAGAGAAGAGCAGGGGCACTCTCAACATGGTGCAGAAAGCACCATGTAGAGCCCAAAAAGGCTGGTATAGAAGGCTGCCTCATGGTGGCTGGGGAACCACAGGAAAATACTACTCATTGTGTCCATGGATGTAAAAAAAAAAGTCTAATTCAACCCAACATATGTAGCATAAAAACCATAGCCTCACAAACCACAAGTGAGAAAACGATCGTGTCACACATCCACAAAGTACTTTTTAAAATGAGCGTGCTAATAGAACTTGAGTTTGCAAAACAAATTTTAAAGAGCAAAACAAAGTGAAATGAATCTAGTGCGATCAGTCTGTGCAGTTCTGTTGCTCAAAGAAAAGTTTTTTTATTTCACTTACAATGATACATTTGGGGAGACTGAGATTATATCATGTGGTCAAAGTGATCACTTCAAAGACCATGGAAACTGGGCAAATTCTGAGCAACAACTTAATTCACTGCACTTTCCTGGGAAAGCAGCCAAGCTGGTAATAAAGCATGTCTATTTAATATACAACTGCATTTGTATATTCTTTTGAAATGCTGTTTCACCTTGTGTTGGAATAGGGCTTTTAATGGGGCAATTAATTAACTGAATCGCATATTGATTTGTGTCGCATTAACACTGTCACACAATGATGCAGAACATCCCAACACTACCAGCTTCTGCAGGAAGCTGGCTGCAATACAGCGGCAACAACCACGAGGAAACCTTAGCTGCCGCTGCCAGATGCGGTTGGACTGTAAATATTTTATCACCTTGAGTATAGACACTCAGACAACCCCTTTGGTGGCTAACACTGCCCTGAGCAGGTCTTGGTTAGTACAACACTAGTCATAAAAATACCATATGCACCCACACAGGACAGAGAAGCTGGAGCAGTTCCTGCACTCCTCTCTTGGTCCACGTTTACAAGCGCTCCCAGTTTGATCAGTGCTGTGTGAGAAAGCACTAAATGCATCCAGGGTGGGGTCTCCTAGCATGAGCTTTGCACATCTGCTTCTTGAGAGCTTGTGTTCGTTTTTGGTTTGTTTGGGAGCAAGGGCTTAGTGCAAAGCAGCCAACACCATTTGTGTCAGAAGCTGCTGTGACAGGAAGAGGAACGACCAGAAACCGTTTCCCCCGCCTCTTCTGCTTTCCTCAGAGTGGACTGAAACAGAAGCATTTGGCTTGCTAAATATCCACGAGGCTCTGCGCAGTTTTGTAGCCATGGAAGAATGCTGAGGACAATGTGAATTCAAATATACAGAGAGAAGTGCCAAATTTAAACCTGACTAGGCAAAATTAATATGCATAATAACTTTCATTACCCGATGAAGTACAATTTTTCACAGAATCCCCTGCCTTTTTCCATGCAAGAGCTCCATAGTGTTCAGTGAAAAGGCAGCTGGTCTGTTTCCTCTTTGTAGCCTCTGTATCATAGCCTGAATGAAAGGCTATTACAGAACAATTCTTTACTGCTGGCTTTATTACGGTGGTCATCATTAACATATGTGAGAACTCTACATCATCATAGGGAGATGAGAGGCCTTTTATATGTGTATGTTTTATAAATTTGCAAATGCATATGAATATATAAACATTAAATATAAAGGTCTATGACTATCTATATTAATGATGTATGACTGTGTTTCCTATAGGTAGTTTTATGGATATGGTTTAATTTAATGTCATGCATAATTGATATAATTTAATTACATAGGCAGGGAATGAATAGTTCACTGATGTGGGGCATTGTTTGCCATGTTTGGGATGTCCTTATTCAGAATATTTAGCATTATAAAGTGCGCCTTGGTCTAAGCATGGCTCTCGCTGATGTTATTTATGCTTCTCAGAGGTCAGCAGTTCCACACCCAAAGCAAGAGGAGTCCACACAGCTTACGAGGCTTTCCCTAACTGCTGCATTTAGCTGCGCACAGAATCCTCTAGGCAGAAGGAAATTCCTGTTCTCTGGTGCAATATGGGTTGTCCACTCCCATCTGCCATGTGACAGTCCACATAATCCAGGCCTCCTTTCTGACATCATGACACCCTGCCATACATTTGGAGTTATCTATGACTATTACATGTTTTGCTTACTTGGATGACTCAAGCACTGTGGTCAGAAACACTGCAAACTTTATGCCCTGGTACAATTTCCCTGTCCCTTGCAAATTTTCCAAACTGATTTTCCTTGGGAATAATTCTCCCTTGGCCTTCTGCAAGCAGAGGAAGCTCAAAACTTTTTAATATCTATACCATCGTCTCTAAAAAAGTAAGTAAAAATGTTTGCTTATGATATACAGATCAACTACCTTGTGTGCAAAGGTGGTGAAAACTAATACTCAAAACAACTGAAAACAGTGGCAGGAAAGCCACTGCTGAGAAACTGAGGAGACACTGGAGGAGGCTCATACTGAATTGCTTTCTTTTTAAATAATGTGCTTCTTGGCAGACCTTTATGGCCGCTTTTGACTGTTGTCCGCACAATAGTCAGGAAAAGTTGGGTCAAAAAGCCAATCTTGCTTTAGATCGGAGGCACAACGTGGACATCAACGTGCTTTCTTCCCTCCTCATTGCCTCCATTATCTCATGTCCTCTCTCCTCGCTGCCCAGAGACGATCTCTGCTCACCGTTACCTCTAATAATGTCAGCTTAGCACTTTTCATTAGTGACTGGGAATTCAAAGGTTTAATTGCACAATTTACTGTACAGAGAGACAGTGCAGAGCTGTCAGTCCAAGACTGCTGGCTGCCTCATCAGCCGGTATCTCTGCTGAATACACTCTCTTGGTGAGTAATTAACTAAGTAATGAAGAGCCTCTTTAAATGACCCAGATGGCTGCGTTGGATTGTAATTATACATGTGATGATTTAAAGGGAAGAAAAATGTGAGGATAACTCCCGCTTTTCACAAACCTTGTTGCCCTGCTTCACGGCTGGCGTCCCTGAGCAGCGCTGCGGCTGCTGGCACCTGTTGGACACAGCCACAGTGCTCTCAGAAGCAGGGCAGGAGGACAGGCCGTGACCCTCCCAAGCATCCAAAAACCAGGCCAGGCTCCTTTCTGTGGGCTCTGAAGGGACACAGACACCTGTCAGAGGGTGTCACCTCTGGGTTTCACCCAGCAGGATGCCATTTGGAGCTGCCTCACCTGCACCAGGACCTCTTCCTCTTCCACTGCCTGGCAGCTGTGCTCCTTCCTCTCCCTGCTCCCCTGCACTGAGAAGTGGCAGGCAATACCCTCAAATCTCTCTGAAGAATAAGGTCACCAAGGAAGTTCAATAGCTTGTGCCTCTTTTAATGGGAACATCACACGTTTATGCACATTTACACAGAGAAGTACAGAGGGTTAGAAAATGGGCTTCATTTTCACCCCTACTGCCAACATACTGTCCGTCAATACCTGAGCGCAGGGATTGTGTCTCCTGCAAGCGGTACTGGGAGTGCAAATTCACCTGGTTGCTTTTTGATACTGAATCTGAATGCTAAACTGGGCTGCCAGTAAACAAAACGTAATAGTAAAGCCATTTAACTCAGCGTACCACATCAGAATCCATCCTACCCTCTTTGCCACAGATGGCAAAAAGGGTTTATTCCTCCTTTCCAAAGAAATTAGTTCAGTCTCTGCCTTACATTCAGGTCACAGCAAACCCATTACAAAATTAGTGCCTGTGAATTGCACAGAATGAATGCACTTTGCAGACCAAAATCCTCTTTATATTCATAGGGCTGGGGAGGTATGCTAGAAGGGTGCTTATTGCATCAGCTCCAGACTGGGAGGTTGTCTGACAAAGCAGTCTAGCCAGCACAGCTCTTCCAGCAAGGTGTACAAAGTTTGGGCTCTGTGGAAAATCCTTGTTGCACGAGCCTGCTGTAACCCCAGTGGAGACCTGCCCCCAGACCTACTAGCTTGCTGTACCAGCCTGGGCACTGGTTTGCAGCCAACTGAATTTACTTCTCCTGTGACATGTATGGTTTCATTACAAGTTCAGTGAGACTCCGGCCAGCCTTTGTTCTAGAGGAGGAAAGGATGCAAATGTTTTCACTTTCTTTAATTGGTGGTTACAGCGTGGTACATGTGGTCCGCCTGCGCTCCAGCACAGTAACACCATGAGGAGAGCACACCACAGCTCGTTTCATTTCAAACGGGAGCAAAGCCTGAGCAAAATCGTAGCCTGAGCACTTACTGTATGATGTTTTTCCTTTTGACCTCCACCTTTACAATGTGCTCCTTCTTCAGCAAGCAGCGAGTTTAGAGCCTTTCCTTATCAGAATTTGCCAGGGTTTGGCGTGCCACTCAGACTGACTTCTGGTAAAGCAAATGCAGCCTTAATTTGGACCACAAGAACCAGCACCAGCCCATGGGAAATGCCACTTAGAGAAGTGCTCGTGCACATCAAGGGATGATGTGTTTCTGTAAACACAGCGCGTTACTCTGGCCAGCCTAGCAGTTTAGATCTAAGTTCGGGATGGGGGAATGACTCAGAAAGCCTTCAGATTGTGAGGTCAGTATGGCCCCCAGATATCCAGCGGGCTTCAGCGTCTGGGAAAGAGTGCCTGGCGTGTCAGTCTTCAAATGCGGACCAGCATGGCCTGTTGCTGCTTTAACTGCGCTACTAGGGAATGTTTTCTTCCAGTGTTGAGGCCGAGTGGGGTCCTGCCGTTTCCAGGCACCCAGGTGCACAGTATCAATGCTCACAATGAATCTGGCCATGGCTTCCAGGTATCAGCGGCTGATAGTGCATCTCTGATTGGCTTTTCATAGCATGTGGTTGGATGAGATACATGGGAAAATTGCTTGTATTTCTGGAAATTGCAGAATTATTCTGTCCTGGCTGTGATCTGGAAAAGTCCTAGAGTAGACGTTCACAATAAACCTGGCGTTAAATTATTTATTTACTTTTTAACAGGAATTTAAATACCAGAGGAAAAACAAAACCAAACCCACCTGAGGTTCACCCTCTCCCTTATTTCACTGTTACATGCAAAGACGAAAAAATCCCTGAGACTAAAGAGGAGACAACAGACAGTGGATAGAGGAAAGTACAATAGTGGGGGGGGCAAATGTTAGATTACCGTGTCATATAAAAATTTGTTCAGCTTCTCTGTTGCTCCAAAAGAGTTAGTCATTGCCCCTGATTTATATCTGCAGAGGATGTGAGTACCTCGACTACAGAAATATTTCATATGCAGCCCTTTTTATATTCAGTGGAACAGGAACATTAAGAATGCATCCATACAGACCGTATAGAGTTGTACAGTTCAATACCTATCCTGTCTTAAACTTTGATTACTGGAATTAATACGCAATAAAGTGCTTAGTATATTCAAAAAAAATTGTAGACTTCAGTTTTCACTGCACACTGAGACTGTGGTGTATCTTAAACTTTTCATTATTACTATAAAACCTTGTAATATGTCTACCTATACAAGGAGAGGGAAGAATATCTACTGTCAAAAGCACAACTCCTTAATTTTGTCCATTACATAATGAACAAACGTAACATATAATCCTTCCACACATGTTGTTTTTCAGGCTGTTTTGCAGTCATTCACCTGGAACTGGATAAAAAGAAACCACTTAAACTCCCTGTCAGCAGCAGATAGGTAAACTTTTTGTGTCTTCCACCCCAAAACAACTTCACCTTCCATAATCAGACACACTGAGGCATAGCCCTTGCAATGTTTCTGCTCCAAAAAGGCCATTATTCAGTATCCCAGCTCCATCATCAGCAGGCATGCATGATGGCATGCAGTCTGTTATCTTGCTCAGATAACGAGACAAACGGCTCTAAAACCTTCCACGTAACTGCCGTTAAATCAGGTTCTGCATCTGGCAGGAGACACCTGCCTCTGTCTTTGAGCTTCTGCTGCTCTTTTCATCTCCTGTTCCTCTGCCTTCTTCCGCTCCTCTTTTAGCTCCTTGTATCTCCACTTGGGAATCTGCAAATAGGGGTCATCTTTAGCACTGCTCCTCCTTCTTGCCTTTTCTGGCTGGAAGGTGGGTGGAGGAGCCTTGCTGACCCGGACTTTGGGGATGACAAATCCTGGCCTCACGCTGCTCCGTCTGAGCAGGTGGAGCGGCAAGAGGCTTGTCTTCCTGGTGGCTATAGTGTTCACTTGAGACACTGCAAGGCTGATGGGCTGCAGACTGGCTCGCCGGTCCTTCTTCTTGTGGATGACTGTGATTTTGGAGTTCTGAAATAACTTCTCATAGCTGCTAACGTGGTCTTTGTCCTGAGACCGGATCTCCTCGGCTCTCTGCTTCCTAAGGATTTCTTGCACAGCCAGTCTGCGTTTTCCCACAGATGGTGGGCTTCCTGGACACACGGTCCTGCACGACAGAGCAATGAAAGGGCTGCCTAAGCCTGTTGTCACCTTCACCATGTGATCAAGAACGCCATCTTCTTCTGGGCCATGGAAAGTCCGGAATGAGACAACTGACCTCATGCACTCAGAAATCCTCTGCAAACAGGTTTTTGGTTCTGCAGCCTTGGCAAGGAGTTCCTTCATCTTTGGCCATTCTGGTTTATACTGATCACAAAACTGTTCTGCGCATGGTCTGTCCATCAGCCTTTGCATGACGAAGGCAGATTCTGACCTTCCTGTGAAACAAGCCCATTCCCACGAAGTCAGTCCACGGCTTGGGTCAGTTGTGTGAACATTTGCCCCTCAAAGAAAAGAAAAAAAACAAATACTGTTAATTAATGAAACTGCCTGCACTTCTGCATTCTTTAATATTCAGGTTTGGTTTACATGTATCACTGGCCCTATTGATAATTTCTGAGTTCCCTGAAAAACTTTCAAGCTGAAATATGAACTGGCTACAACTTTTGACTTCTTGACAGGCTTCTCTATCAGCTGTAGCACCATTTTCAAAGAGCCAACACGTAACTGACCTGCACAGATCTTGTCACAAAAGAAAAGACATTCTGTCACATTGCTTTGGAAGACAGAAATGTGCAGAGACCGAGACCTGGGGAAACGGCCAGAGAAACATCATGATAAATTATTTTTTCCTAGTTGGATTTATCTCAACGACAGCATTTAAAAATAACATGAGAGAGACTAGATACCAGGAAAGACAACCAGTAACTGGTTTAAAATGGCTCCAGTTTAACCTTCCACTCAAAGGATGTTTTGCTGTTATAGAAAATAGAAAAAAAAAAAAAAAAAAAAAAAAAAAAAAAAAAAAAGAGAGCATGGGGAAAGTGATCAGAAGCTCAATTTTAACCCTGTTAAGTATCAGTTGATTCCAAAATCCCTGACAAAATCTCTAAGAAGAGGATGCTAGAGACACAGACCAGGAGTGAATGTGGATGGAAGGAGACACCCAAAGCAAACAAGTCAATCTCAGTTTAAGTGCAGCTTAAGTGAAGTTTGCAGAAAGGATCACTCAAAGAGAAAGCACAGAGGCACTTCAGAGAACCAAGCATGCAGCCCAGGCTGGGAGCAGATTAAAAAGAGGAAGACTTGATCCAAACAGAGTTCATTAGCTGTGGACTGAAGAAAGGATGAGTGCTCTAAAGCAACAGAGTTTGAAGATGTTCATGACAACAGAAGCTACAGACAGACCAGTAAAGGGTGGATGGAAGAAAGGTACACAAAGACCTGTCCTCCTGCTACAGTAGCCTGTTTTTGAAACCATCCTATCCATGACTCTCCCCTTTCAGGCTATCCTCCTTGTCCTGTCCCCTTCTTAATACTTGCCTATGTCTGCACTCCTTCCCTGTAGAGCTGACTGGAAACAGGGCAGAATAAATGAAAATTGTTTCTTTGTTGTGCACACAACAGGTAAGGATTCACTAAAGGAAGAGTAACATCGAAGGAAATAGTATCCAAATATACCTTTGCTTGGGAGCTGCATTCTAGCTCCGACTCTCAGCTGTGGTCCTTGCCTGAGCTGTGCTGCAGCTGTGCCTGGCCAGGTTCTTTGCTCCCATGACCTGCAGGCATGACTCCCTGGTTTGACCTCAGACCTCCCTTGTCTCTATGGACTTGCCTCATGACCATGGACTTGCCTGGCAGTCTCTGGCTGATTCTGGTCACCAGACCTGCTCCAGTTCTTCAAAAAGTGCCTTGGCTAATGAGGCTAGTGCCTTGGCGTGCCCTGCTGTCGCCCTTGGCTCAACCACCTTTGGTTGAGAGGTGAAGTCAGTCCTTGCTGCTCCTGACAGATGTGTACTCAGATATTTCAGAAACTTTCTCTCAGGAAACAACACTACAGAGTATAGAAATCCTAATCTTTCAACAGAAATCAATGCTGACTTTTTAACATGTATCACAAAACCTCTTCTAAGGCATGGTTCACTAAAGTGGTATTGATTTTATGTACAAATCCAGAAAGTTATGCTGAGCTCATATTCACTCAGCAAAACATCACACCTGAACTAGACGTGAATAGTCATGTCCCCTTTTAAATGTTAACTAGGCAGCCCTAGTTTCAGGTCTCCATCTCAGGTGGAACCTCAGACCCCTCAACAGACCCTAGACAGTTTTCTGATAGGCAACCATGCCTGTTTTGGTTAGCCTTGACTTGCTGAAGGGCCCAGAGAAAGAGACAACTTCAAGATCAGCTCTGTGATTCCCCTCAGACAATGCTCACACTGAGTCTGAGTCCATCTATGTTCCCTTTGGCAGGACTGCGATGGCCCCCACGGTGCATGCTGAAGAAGCATTGCTGAGCTTGCTCAGAAGGACATGGGGAGAGCAGGGCAGAGAGCCACAGAGCGACTTGCAAGAAGCAGGGCTTTGGGTTAGGGGGCTCTGAGCTCAGGAATTCCCAAAACAGCACTTAGCTTGGGAGTAATCATCAGACCAAAAAATATAAAGCAAAACCACATGAGAGATTTCCCAGGAGGGAGCTGATGAAGGTGGCTGAAAGCAACTGTTTTCAAAAGGAGGGGGTGAAAGCAGCAGGGTGCATGGTCAACACATTGGCACTGGGGGACCCGGAGTTTAACACCAAGGAGTGGAAGAGCTCCGAGAAGCAGGCACTTGTTACCGAGCCATCTCACACACAGTATTTAAAGCCCAGCCTCCAGCTCCACGACCACCCCAGAGACTTTACTGGAGCAGCATTGAGTTTACACTGGAGGCTATGACAGCGCTCGAGTGGCGAACAGTGGCTGGCATTTCTGTGCCCCTGCTCGGGCTCACTGGCTGCTGGCAGCTCTTGGTCCTGGCTGTGCAGCAGCCCATGACAAACGGCTTGTGAGTGTCTCAGCTCCTCTCTTTATTGCTTTCCATTCCCAAATTGCTAATCTGCACATTTCAAAGATTCACTTTGAAAGAGGAAACATTATGGCCAAGTGTCTCAGAGCACCTTCGTCTTGTAGTGATTGACCTTGGCCACCCTTCAGAAATGCCAGTTTTGGGAAGAGCAGTCACTCTGAAAAACCCAGCTCCAGCCATCTGTCACACTCTGCTGCTGCCTCTTCCCCGTCTGAATGTTAAATCCTACTTAGGCAGCTGGAAAGGTGAGTTTTTCTTTACTGACCCCCCTGCATTGCCCTAAGTAAGTGCCAGAAAACAGAGATCTTACCCAAGCCACTGAGCAGATACTGGGTTTAAAAACTGCCAGGCTGTAACTCCATTCTGAATGATCTGCTCCCTCCCTGCATTTCACCAGACTGTGCAATGCTAAACAATAACTGGATATTGAAATGGTGCAGGCAATTTACCACACTTCATTGCGGTCCCTAGTTTTGAGTTGAAAATGTGCAGACCTGCAAAGTATTCTGTAAAACATGTAAATAAACAGCAGTCTAGAAACCTGGAGTATATTAATCCTGTACCTCTTTAGCCAATGAATGTTCTCTGGTATCCTCACTATCTCTAACGCACAAACAGCCCAACATAACTTTCTGTAGGTAAACCTGAAGGGAGGCTAACAGAGTCATTTTCTGATTGGCTAAAGGTTTGCTCTTCCCACTGTTCTGTTTGCTTGTGGAACATGAAAAAGAGAAGGTGGCTATTCAGATGCCAGAGGCAGCAACAGTATATTGAACTTGATATCTAGACTGAGTTATCTACAGTGATGGAAAGGCTGTGAAATAGCTTCTGGTCACCAAAACAGGCAGAACAAGCTTCCATCAGATCCCTAGTGATAATAATAGAAAGCCGTGACACTGTCAGGTCAATTTGATAAATTCTAAGGTCTGGGGATTGAAGTTTCATCTTAAGCAACAATTTACAAGAGTCACTGGAAAATTCCGAACTAGCATCTGCACAAAATAGGTATTAGTTCAGAAAGTGCATCTGTTTCTATCAGTACTCTAGCTCTAACAGTCATTCTGTAATTTAATTTCATAAAAATTTAACTACAGAATGAATTATCTGACTCCAAAACCTTGATTCTGGTGTAAGAGGCTAGAGAACCCTGCAGAAAATAATGCCAGGTACCATATCATTCAAGTATTTCTGCATCACATCAACATCAAGAAAATGAGTATTATAAAAATGGATGAATATCACTGTGCTTGATTAATGCCTTCAACTTAACACAGTCAAATTACAAAGGGTTAGACTTCTATGGCAGCAAAACAGCTGAAATGAGCTGCCTGCTCAGCTTCTCAGTCTACAATGAAATGGACCTGTAGGATTTTGGTCTAAACAGCAGCAATATTTGCATGCTATCTATTATCATTTCCATAAAATTTGATTGGTGTCAAACACCTGTGTTTGTAATAAAATTGAGTATGCTAATATCCATATATACTAATTCTTTAACTGTGAACTGCTAATTTGTATATCAATAACTCAATACAACAAAAACATGCAACACCGTGGCTATAGGGTGCTGTACAGCCCTACTGCTGTAGTGGGTGTTGCTCCAATGCCTCTCACCCTTCCTTGTTGTTGTCTGTGTGTGACAGTCTAGTATTTACAGTCAGATGAGGGAGAAGAAGCAGCAAAGCACTTTGCATACCTGCCATCATCAAGGCTTTCACACATTCCGTTCGTCCCTGCATCGCAGCTTTCATCAGAGCTGTGAATCCGAACACATTCCTCTTCTCAATGTCCAGCCCAGGATAATAGTTCAACAAATAGTTTGTAATGGTTATGTGCCCTTTAAACAAATGAAAAAGCAGAGAAAATCCATCATAGAATTTAGAGCGGTCTCAAGGTCAAACCAAAAATTGCTCCTGCAGGTTTGATAACTGGAAAAACACTGATGATTAATGAAATCTGTTTCCTCACATCCCTTTCTGCTCATTGCAGTCATTAGCTTCAGCATTAGGTGGCACTGCCCTGTGGCTGGAGCTTTGGATAGCAGCCTGGAAACCTGGGCTCCCACCATCTCTCAGGTTGCCCTCGGTGGGGTTTTCTCCTCTCTGAAAATCAGTCCAAGCTAAAGGAATAACTAAAGACCAGAGGTGGCCACTCTGAGGCTGCGATGAGCCTCAGTTTCTTGAAACAGAGGTAGGACTGCCTGTTCCCTAGGGGAACTGTTTGCAAAGATTCTGCTTTTTCATTCCTATGATAAATTCGAGCATTACTGCGACAATGCTTCATTAAGAAGCAATTACATGTGGTAGTTCCAGCCAATACTACCAGCAAACCATGCCAGCCCTGACACTAAACAAAGAAACATTTTGCATTGACTCCCACATTTTTATTTTTCCATCTGAACGTGTAAAGCCGCTTGTCTACTCTCCATCAACAGGAAAATGGGGCTGCTTTTCGGTTTTGGTAGCAAAATAAATGACTTAAGTTCTATTTGTCAGAGCAACTGTTGTTGCCATTCATGTGCCCCATGAGCCTGGATAACTGGTGTCAGCAGGGGTGTGCTGAGTAGCTGCAGATATCTCTGGCTAGCTGGTGGGAAAACCAATTAAAACATCAAGCCTTTAGAATTGGACTATCAGAACAAGACAAATATCTAGTGCCATTATGACTCATTCAAAACAGTTTTCCCTTCACTTGTCATTCATTTTGTGATGCTTTGATGCTTCATAAAATCATGCAGTCTGCCAGGCAGCTGCAACAATCACAATTTAATTTCCAGGAGCTGTAAAAATACTCTCCCATTTCTCTCCGCACGCAGTCCAGCTGAATATTCTGTGATGCATGTCACTCAAATGCATCTAGAAGTCTTACTGAAGCAGATTATAATTCATACAAGAGACTTTTTAAAGCCTACGGTGTCACATCTGGTGCAGATTTCACCAGCTGTTGCTTTGTACCACTTCCTGCACTCACTTTGGGAAGTAAGTTAAGAAAATCTTCACCTACTAATTTTAGATGTTTTCTAGGTGTTACACTGCTTCCAGCCACCTTGCTGCATAACTGGAAACTGCTGAAACCTGAGCAGGTGTAGAGATAGCACAGATCAGCTTAACAATGTCAGAGTCAGGGAAACGCAGGGAAGGAGCTCCCAGTACCTTGTGTGTTCTGATGGAAATGAAACATGAAGATCTGGCAAACTGCAACAAGCTGAACAAAGCACATGGCAGGATCAAGTGACCCAGTCCTGCTTACTCAACACAGAGGCTGCAGCTTCACTGACTTCATGGCATGGGACCAAATCCTGACAGGGTATCTGTTACTACCAGGAGAATCTTTATGCCCACACTGTTTTGCAGGACATGCTCTGTTTCATCCATGTGCAGTGTGCTTCGTGATTGGCTTGGAACAGCTGAAATAATGCTTTCCCGCCAGAGAAATCAGAGATAGGAACTGAAACGAGGAGAAATAATAAAAGTGAAGATTTTTCAGCACTTAATGCATTGCTAAAGACGTTCCTCCCTTTGCCAAAACTATAGCTGCAGTAAGAGAGTTTTTTTTTGTTTTTTTTTTTTGCAGATTGGAGGTGGTCCTAAGAGCCAGTCCTGAGAGCCTTGCAAAACTCTGCAGAGGACTACAGATGCCCTCAAATGGTATGGGGAAATAAAAATAAAATAATAATAAAAAAAAACACCCTGCAATAAAGTAACAAAGAAAATGAAGCGGTTTGTGATTCTCAGCAGTTTCACATCAGAGAGATTCCTGAAAATCTCTTCAGTTTCAATCTGCAGGATTTTCTGTCCCCTGAGGTTTGTTTCAAATTTCAAGTTCAAACAGATATCAAATTCAAAGCAAAACTCAGATCTGCCAAGTTTTCATTCAAACTGTGTCATATGCTTTTGATTTAAGGCCACAATGTTTCCTTCAATTCTCCTGCATCTGTGGGAATCAGAAGCACATATCTAAATCATAAATCAGGTGAGTCTTCTGTGATTTAAGGCCTGCTATGGAAGCTGCATGCAGCTCTGAAGTGAATGAGCCTGGCATCAGCCACTTCGGTCACACTGGATTCGAATCAGGCTCCTGCCGTCCGTCAGCCAGATCTACCTGCTGGCAGGACTGGCGTGCTCAGGGCACAGTTCTTCACCCTGTGAGACATATTTAGGGATCAGCACAGATCTGTCTGTAACAGCTTAATTCACTTAATTGCTGCCACAGAGAAAATGTATATAACAATCACAGTATTAGCTACTATTCTGTGTAATACAGGCAGAAGGATAATCCGCATGGTCAGGAAGATGCTCTCCCATATAATGTCACAGTTTGGACATCACTTGCGCCTCCAGACAGCCTGTGTTTGGTCCATAGGCACTGAATGCTTTCTGGCAGATAGATAACGCTGCACGCGCCCAGTCTTTGTGATCTGGGTGTTTGAGGTAGTTGTGCTCATGTTGCGATTAATGAAAAGAAGTTGTGCTGCCTTGTGATTTTGTGTTTGAACAGTTACAGCCTGCCCCAAACTGGTCCCTGTTATATACAACATCTGCACTTCAAAAGGAAACAAATACAACTCTATCTAAGCCCCAGTACATGCCAATTACCACATGTTGCCACTGATGTAACTACGTCCTCATTAACAGCAGAACTGAGAATTAGCAGATTTTTACGTAAGGTAGTTTTCCTCCCTTTTCCCTTCTTCGGAACCACTTTCCTTCCTTCCTTTCTTTCTGCTCCTTGTTATTTCATTCTCTCATTTCATCAGTCTCCCATTTGTTCTGCACTTCCCCTGTACTGCCACTGACTGACCTGACTTCTGCTTTAGCACTTCGCTCCCTGAAGGCTGCTACAAATTTTCCATTTTGGAAGGCAAGCTCTCTTTAAGAAGGGGAGCAGTGTCTGTAAGAAATACTGAGAGAGCAAGCAAACAGGCCATTTTCAAACCTGAAATTTACACATGAAGTCAAGTGCTTTGCTTGTGGTTACTCCTCCTATACTAATAAGCTTGTTAAGAACCTACTGCTTTCCACTGATCCCCCCAGACTATTTTTTTCATGTCAGTCCATGCAGAAAGCCTTCATTTTAGGACAGGTTCTTCAAAAGATGCGAATCTGGAATCATCAAAAGGAGATAAGAAACTGAATGCAATTTTTTAAAATAATGCTATTTAATTTTCTATGCTGCGTACATTGGAACGCCATGTCTAGGCAGCCATGAAACTGCTTAAGCAACTATGGATTTTATGGGACATGGATAACAAAAATGGAAGTTCTCTCTGAAACCACCTGGATACCATCTTGCAGTTAACTGAAATAATGTGAGTTTACTACTAGACTTTCTGTAGGAAAAACAGTATTTTTGGCCAAATATCATTGATCTCTGTGAATAATTTATTTTGCAGAAGTATTATTATTTCCTTGGCCTTGGAGTATAAATAAACCCACCACTATAGGAAAAATCTCACAGGCTTTGCTTTCAGTTCTTTATAATACACTGCTCAGTGTTGCTAGTTAAAGTTCATCAGTAACTGAGCAGCATCTATCACTCTGTGGCTCCTCTGGCTGCAATGTTAACCACGTGGTAATCTGTATTAACGCTACAGCAGTGTCTTGTGATAATGAATTAAACAACTGATGTCAACACCAGGATTATCGCAGGCACGGGGAAACATCCCAGTTGTTAGGAGTTCGTGTAAGCTTCTGCTGACTTCAGTCGTTTCCAGTTGCGTTGGGGATCAATGGCAAGCGTTGGCAGACAGAGTCAAGTCAATGTCAGACCTCTGGATTAATTCTGAGCTCATTATCATGAGTTATAAGGGTCAGGAAGGAGGCAGTGTTCATGTTAAACCTTTTATAGTCCAAATTTATGTTAAGGCAGGTAAATAAAATTAGATGAGAGTTTTGGACTCTTCTTCATTTTCTTTTAAAAGTTGCTATACTCACGACTTTACTATGAACATGACAACTTTGGTTGCAAGTCTTTCTTTTAGTGTTTAAGATCTATCTCTTTAGCAGAGCTCACTTTTTGGTGCACCCCAGAGCAAAGTCTGGTTACCAGCTGGAAATGCTTTCATATCTCCACTTAGAATAGCAGTGCCTTTGGGAGCACCTCTTACATGTGTATGGTCTGTTACACTCATTCACAGAACATCACCATGCTGGCTGGGATAAAAGGCAGTCGGAGACAAGCTCTGCTCTCACTCCGGTCTGCATCAGGATTAACGTGGTTGATGCCAATACAGCTGGTCTGTGCTAAAATCAGCACTGGTCAACACGGAATCCTGCTGAGACTCTGTAAGAAGGGCTTTTTGCTTTTAGCTACGGAGCGGCTACAGAATGTATTAGCAGCTAAGAAGTTTCTGAATGAGGACGTGTTTTCCCACAGTCAGCAGCTATAAACCCACTAAGGAAGGTGCAACGAGTGTGAGAAAAAGAGATAGCTATGAGCACTGCACAGCACTCTACAGTACAACAATGATGGCTGGTCTGAGCAAACATAGGAAATAAGTTTAAAGGAACCAAGTCATATAGGACTGCATATTTGGCCCACACTTTTCTTCATTTTTAAGTTAAAATATCTAATGACATCTACTGGAAATGTATAGCTTATTCACTCCTAGTACATAGGATAAATATTGCTTTGGATTAATGATTTCAAAACAAAATCCTGACAAACTTATTTGGAGCAGGCTTGGCCAGGATAATCTTATGCTGACTATTTTTCTTGTTAGGCTTTGAAAAAAGTCCTAAAAATAATAGTCATGACACACATGTCTCCTAAGACCCTGCTCAAGAGGCAAAGCAGAACCTCACCTGCCTGCGCAGCTGTGATCAGGGCTGTGTTCCCTTCGTTGTCCTGCCAGTTCACATCAAGATGAGGGCATTGCGACAAGGCTATTGCAATATCCACATACCCTTGGTAACAGGCAACAATGAGACCATTCTGTAAGCAAAACAGAAAGAGAGAGTTAGGTTTAGCAGACTCAGGAAAGTTCATTGGGGAAGCATGGCGGCCTGCTTTTTAAATAAATTAATTAATTTAAATAAACAAATGTTGGTGTTGTTTTCTTAGACTGAAGATCTGAGCAGGTATCAGCATAACTAGCGATTAGCTCCAGGCACAATGTTCACATCCAAATCACTGCTTTTTATCTCTGCCCGTTGGCGAGTAACACTTGTCGTTCCTCAGAGATACCTCAGACAGTAGGCATTATATTGTGCTACTTGGGAAGTAACTGTTTGTAAGTGTCTTATGCTCATACGCCTACATACCCTGTATTCAAATGAGAATAAATCAGATTTTATTGTATAATAAAATGAACCAGGAAGGTAAGATGAATTGCACCCAACCTGAATATTAACTCTCTGAAAACTGCGCTTGTTCTCTGAAGGACTAGTGATAGTGAGGAGCTGTGTTCTTGCAGCCTGTTGCTATCTTTAAACACTTGAGGTTTCCCATTAGAATCTGACGTTTCTGATAAGTATGAATATAACTGCTGTTCGAGTTCCTGTTTAATGTGCTTTATGACAGCTGGCAGTTGTAAAAGTTTCAGGAGGAAGCAAGGCCAGGAAGCGAACCTTGCAACTCCGCTAGGCCTCCAGATAGCACATCACTCAAAGGCAACAGACGGAGAGCTTCTCTAAAAGACACCGAAATACACTTGTCATTAATTACATGGAACTACCGTGCTTAATCCTGACTGCTAGCTTGACCATGGGGATTAACCCCATTATCCCCGGCCGTCAGGATGGCTCAGCAGCCCTGTGTTCATGTGCATGGGGCCAGTGGGTGCCAAGGGGGCACCTGCAGACACACCACAGCTTCCTGCAGCCGCACACTCCTGAGATCAGTACCAGCTTCTGGCTATTGAAAGGATGCGGGAAGAGACACACATCGCAGCCTCTCTGGTGACCCTACCTGCCTAAAATGTGCTTGCACAGACATGCTGCCTGTTCACCACCACAAATGAGCTGCAGGAAATAGAACCCGGTTATTGAAAGAAAAGAAATAAAATAAAATATAAAATATAAAATAAAATAAAAAAACACTAAAATCTTTGTAAGTGTAAGAGACTGCTTGGCCCAGCCTGACTCCTCTACCTTTTTTTCTAAGCTGCTCTTGCCTCAATGATCTTTTTATTTCTTTTCCCTATGGACACATCTGAGGCAGAGCCATTCATCAACTGACCACAGCTGTGGCTCCAGATTTATTGCCATTATAACCAGGTATTAATATTTCAGTGTGCTGGCTCACTGTGATTCTGGATAGTCCCTTTGGTTTAGGTGGCAATCAGCTTCATTAAGGTAAGGAGGCAATGCCAGCTCTTTGGGATGCTCACAGGCTACGTACGGTATTTCTAATTACATCCTTGGAAAAGATTATTGCTCTGACTTCCTTTATTCTCAGCTCACCCCCGTCCTCAATATGAAACAAAACCCAATATTGCTTTATAAAGAACATCTCAATTTCCTTATAAAGAACCTGTAATACTTCAAAGTATTTTATTGAAATTGTATGGAGAATTCTGCTAAGAATTGTATATATATATGTATATATATGTAGATATTACTTCAAATAATGAGCATTAAAAAGTATGTACTCTCCTGACAAGATTGTTCCAATTCATACAAGCTCTACTAAAATATAATCACTTACCTTTTT
>VXAV01006541.1:439708-460711 GCA_013399715.1 Alectura lathami
AAAAGTATCGATGCACAGTTTATTAGGGCTTGAACTTATTTTAGTTCTCTAATAATTTCATTTTTCAGGATATATGTCTTTACAACCCCAAAGGTGTGCAGATTTAAACACCAGCCACTCATTAAGAAAAAATGTCCATTACTATCAGAAAACTCAGCATACAACAATTTAGAGAGCTACAATTCTTGACAATAGGAAGGGGGATCCTACTGTTCAGTGAAAAACTGGCAATTCTTGAAGAAATTGAGATTATCCACAGGTTGTGTGAATTACTTAGAGTAGTTATCTTCTCTAACAGAAGAACACGTTCCACTCAGTAACTGAGATGTATTTTCACAGGAGATTTTTGTGTTCCAAAGTTATTTACCAGATGCTTAAAACAAAACAAAACAAAAGAAGTCCATGTGTTGTTATTTTAAAAAGTAAAACAAAGAGTAAAACAACAAAACAGAAAATGAAAAATGAAAAACATTAGCTCTCCTTTTTGTGAGAAATTTGGCATTCCAGGATGTAGGGACCATTTCAACTGTTATTTCCCCAAACGTGGATCTACGACACCGTGACAGTTTGTGGTTCCAGGTTGCTCTTTTTTCCCTTTTTTCCTCTCTGCATCCATTTCTGTCCCTGTCTGCGCTCTGCTTGCTGAAAGTTTCTAGACACAGGTTAGCTACCACACACCACCAATCTGCCGCAACTTGAGTCAGTAGCCAGGAATTTTTAGCTTCCTGTAGCAAATATCCACAGCCATAATATGTTTTAAGCTCTTTCAAAAATCTCAGTTAATAATTATAAATAATACAGCATTGCTTTTTGAAGCAGTTGGTACAGCGGTAGCCTGTTTCACAGCAGTCTGCAGTAAAATACAGCTGTTCAGCTTATGTTTCTTAGAAGATAAAAATAAAGAAGTATAAATAATTTTATCTAGAAAATTCTGAACTGGAATACTGTGGTTATCTTCACAAAAGACACAACATTTTACCTTGTTAGAGTTCTGCCAAGGCATCAGTTATTCTGCTCCTCATATGAATGGTCTGAGGGCAATTGTGAAATGGTCAGTGTAAGTAGAAGAAAAAAACTATATTTCTTTTGAAATTGTGTCTTGGTTTGTTTGGCTTTTGTCAGTAAGATCAGTTCCCAGACGCATTCACTGTATGTCAAAGCTTTAGGAGAAGAAGGATTGATAATACTTAAATGTGTGTCCTCCCCCTAAGACTTCAGCCTCTCTCCATCTACCGCATCCTTTTCCCTCCCCTCCCTTGCATACGACCCCAGCCACCACTTATTTTAAATCATAGTATCACCTCAGACTGTTCCCATCAATATGTAATAAGAATTAATGACTGGAAAGAGTAGCTGTTGGTGTATCCTACTACATTCCTGCTTCCCAAGGGCTGGTTTCTTGGCTGAGACCCTTTCTTTCCTGCTCAGCGGTCAGTCACTCCCCAGGACCAATGAGACACAACAGACATAAAATCTGCTTTCATCTTCTGTGCAAAAGAAGAGCTGAGGAGACCACAAACACATAATGGCATTGACACTTCTGTACTACACAAAAAGTGATTATTTTCATTATAGGAGACTGGGGCTGCTGGTTTCCCTGAGCTGTGCAAGGCATCCTGCTCATTTTTCAAATATCACGTACAGGCTCCGTGTGACAAACAAGAAAGTATGTCATACATCACTTCAATGACACTAAAATCTACTGTAGATTGTTTCACATAAGAGAAGGGGTGTTGAAACCGAGCTCAGTAACAGTTTTTTTTTCTAACTAGATGCCATGATACTGCCAGGTGTTCAGGACTCTACATTTCTTCTGTGGAATATTTAGCATTTCACAGAGCCGCCCCACAGTTTTTCTACACTGTGTGACATTTCCTATTTTTATGTAATTAACATTTATGAAAGATCCCCCTTTGTTTTGAAATGACAGTGCAAAACTAGAGGTACTTTATTTAGGTCACATGTTAAAGTAGTCAGTCTGAGATAAGTGTCTGATATATTCTAAATAAGGTTTCCTTGGGTGATACTTAAATGGACAATTTCAGGCATGGGACTAGCCAAAGCTAACCAGATGTTGCTACATCTTCCTCAAGTGGTGTTTAAGAACTCAAAGAGATTTGCAGTGCTTTTCCAGTGTAACTGGAATTACGGTATTCTATTAAAACTTCCCACAGAAGCCTCAACTTGAAATGTGCGTGTTTGGAACAGAGTAAAGTAGTCTGGGGAAACTTGTGATTCCTTTTAAACTGATGTTTCTTCACGTGCCTTTGATTTCATTTAAGACTGGAATAAAGCTGCCACAACAAAAACAGACTCTGATTTGGTCAGCTCTGTTGGCTAATGACATAACAACACGTCTGATTAAATGAGACCATGGATATCTCAGAAGGAAACGGTATAAATCAGATTTTATGACAAAAATACAGACACAATGCTATTTGTAAACTAGGTCATTATGGATAATAGAGATCAGGAAAATATTAGAGGATCAATGAAGAACTCAAGCTGAACTGCAGAGCAAACTGCATACAGCATGCAGTTATCTTAGCTTTTAAAAATATCTCTTCAGGCAACTTATTTTCTACCAAGACGCTGAAAATGAAAACAGATTATTTTAGCTCTTAGTCTATTATCCCAGAAAAATAAAAATAAAAATGGGTCTGGCAAAAGACTAAATTCACATTACCCACTTCTTTTTATAAACATCAGGATAAACAACTGTCCAGTTTGTTTTGTGTGCAGTCTGTATAGTATTAGTGACAATTCTGCAAGGTTTCGTTAACAGCATTGATTAAACCAGCCTGTAATTGAATTAAATTGGATAATGATTCGTTGCAATCCATGATCACACACTACGAAAATTATGTCTTAGTTAAAAGCATATTACACAACCGGTCTGACGGGTAATAGAAATGGAAGAAAAATTAAATATGAAGGAATAAAAAGTTATTTAAAAATTTTCTCTTTTTTTAATTTAATAAAAGAAGAATAATTTGTAAATTTAATATTTTATGTTACACATAACATTAAAATGTGTCTCTTTGTAATTAAATAAAGCAAAATAATCAGACTAAGTATTGCAAAAGAAATTTCCCAGAATTATTTGAAGGAAATACAGATTTCCATTACTCTGCCACTCTGTGGAACCTGGGTTAGCAGAGAAACTCCAAATCTGCATGCTGGTAAAAAAAGAGTAACATTTAGTGCTGAGCATCCCTATCGGTGATGTACTAATTTGTGTACAATGCATAAAAACTTCCGGGCCATATAAAGCAATCTGAGAAACTTTTGTAAGTGGCTTGATCTTATAGTGTAATTGGCTTAGTTGATGAGATCAGCGGTGACTGAGATGAGGTAATTATTTGGGTCACCAGTCCGATGAGAAGTGGTGGTTATGTGCTACAGAAATCCATCAGGCACATCAGCTGTAGCATTATCTGTACCAAGTAATTCAGGCTGACCTTTGAGAAAAAGAGCTGTAACAGCTTAGTCATGTGCAAATTTATGTTGGGAAATTGAAAAGTCAAAATGAATTTTGACCAGCTGTTGTTTGGACAAAACCGCAGGCACCTGGCCTGGGGAGATGCTGATCTTGCAGGGGAGGGGAAAGTGATGAGTTGCAGAAGGGTATTCCAGCACGGAGGGATGCAGAAGCGTGCAAGCCCTGTGATCTGCAGAGGAGCACAGTGCCTAAAGCAGAACCTTGCATCCAAAAGCATGCTGCAATAATGCTCTACATTGCAGCAGCTGAACACGCAAGGCACAAAAATGCCAACTTTGCTTCTCGGCATTAGGAGCAGGTTCATGTTACAGTGTGAATCCCGCTCTGGGAGGAACAAGACATGCAGATGATGAGCCCCAGTTCTTCCACCCAGTCTGTGGGATATGTTCTACTCCACCTATTTCATAACTACCCTGGTATCAGTCTGGCTGCATGCCTTTAGGTAAAGGTATAGCTTAGAAGATGTATCATCTCTGCAGAGGTCCTTCCTTAATCTAGTCTAATCTAAATCTCAGTAATCACCTCTAAAAATAGTTTGGGGAAAGTTCATTTTTGAATGAACTTGCAAAAGCTTGCATTACACAACAAATAAAACCAGCACCACTTGTATAATGAATCAGATCACAAGAACAGGCATTAAACCCAGCATGACTTCTCTTTGTTACCAGTACGTACATTTTGCATTGGTCTCAGCATTACCAGCGGTACTAGTGGCTGGCAGCAGCCTTGGGAAGCTGCTGCTTGGGGCCAAAAAGGACACACGGGAAAAATAATCACAGGCTGTGTAGCCAGAGATGTTCCAGTGGGTGGGATATATAGGAAACTAGTTGTGTATTAAAAGGCAGCTCTATTATCTTAAGAGATACTCACAAAGGAATAATCATTCTCTGTTTTTTGTTATATATATTAAGCCATAAAAACAAAAAGAGGAAAATCAAACAATCTCAAACCGATGTGGGTTTGGGAGTTGCACAGTGTTTGACATGAGGGTGCAGTACGTCCCCACCTCCTGCACTGCCTGATGCCTGATCCCAGCCCCAGCCCCTGCCTGCCTTTTTACCACGGCTGCCTCCACCGAAGGTGAGCAGGAAGGGTGACTGGGAGGCCGCACAGCGAGGGCAGGCCACCAGTGTCCACAGACCTGCCCTGGGGGATGCTGCCAGCTCAGTACTACCCTCCGCGCCTCTGATGCTGGAGTGGCATATCCCTGACATGGGCATCCCAAAGGCAGAGGGCAGCCCTGAAGGCTGATGCGGAACTCAAGGGATGTGTGTGCTACTGAGTGTCATTGAGCTGAGCCTGAGCATCATGCCTTGTCACGATTAAACCTTCCACCCATGAGAAGCTCAGTCAGAGGAGAATGGGACCATTACACAGAAAATAGCAGTCCTTGTTCCTTCTTACTTCTGTAGGAATTTCTGGTCTTCCTGTGAGGTAACCTGATGTGCAGAGGGCCCTTCCCTCGCCTTACCTCCTAAGGGAGGCTCCTTTATCCATGTCATCTTCCGCATGCACCGCCCCCAGATCACACTGTGCTAAAGTGTGTACCTCAAGGATGAGAGATAATGGCCTCAAGTTCCACCAGGGGAGGTTCAGGTTGGATGTTAGGAAAAACTTCTCTGAGAGAGTGGTCAGGCGTTGGAACAGGCTGCCCAGGGAGGTGGTGGAATCACCATCCCTGGAGGTGTTCAAGAAACGCGTAGATGTGGCACTTAGGGACATGGTTTAGTGGTCATGGTGGTGACGGGTTGACAGTTGGACTATATGACCTTAGAGGTCTTTTCCAACCTTAATGGTTCTAAGATTCCATCATTCTGTGAAGTACAAAAGGCATTTTTGGCTTCTAATACAATTTTTCTGGATTAGATCTAGCAGTGGAAACAGCCCTGCAAAAATAAAATGAGCTGGAGGCCCTGAGCTGAGTTGCAGGAAGGCAGGACCACATCACTATCTGAACTCACCGTGTGCGTTCAGATGTCACTTAGTGATTCTGCCTAAAACTAGCAACCAGAATCGTGTTGTCACATGAAAAAATGTCATTTTGTGTTTTGCTCTCTGAACCTCAGCTCAAAATGAGGAACTGAAGACCTGATCACGCAGGCAAGAGCAAGTTGCAGGTACAGCTGACTCAGGAATACCTTAACTTTGGGGCACCTGAGTTACGAATTTTAATGTGATTCTGTTGAAATACAAGCATGCTTATATATTTATATAAATATTTTATTTGGTCTGCATGTTTGCAGGTATGCACATTCATGCTAAAGACCAGTTCTGTAAAAATAACATGTTATTTTACAGTGACAGCTGGTGAGACTATATTAGGATTGTACTGATCAGCCTTAAGTTCCATCAGGTGGGAGAAATGCCATTGCTAGTGACAGCAGGCTTCTGCAACAAAACCAACAAATGCCACGAAGAAATGTATTCTTCCACAACTGAAAACAGAAGCTATATCTGAGGTATTCAGACTGCACAAAATTAAGATTTGCAATGTCTGTGATACCTCTGGCCATGGCAGAAATAAACAAGGTACAATTTTAGGAAAGGAATATGCAAGGAAGCTTTAAGGAAATAGTGTTCACTAAAAGTAACACGTACTTAAAATGAACTGACAGTGCATCTGGCAGAGCTGCCATAGGGTAGTTTACTTCCATTAGCCATACATTAAAAGGAAGTTATCTCTGAATTCAGTAACATGGAAAACAGACCAGGATTCTGCTTCTGGGGAGGAGTTCCGCATTCTGCTTTTTTGGGGCCTGGCTGTAAAGGACAAAAAATCCCATGGGAAGATGGTAGGGGAAGTAACACTATTTTTATCAGGTTACATTTTGCATTTTCCATTTATTTAGACAGTCATATTAGGCACAACTACTAAGGAGTGATGATCCTTGACAAATAACAGAACCTTAGTAATCCTAGCTCTACTATTTGCATAGCACACACTAATCAGTGTTAATGCTGTCAAATGTTAGTGCTAGGTGTTGATAGCGTTGACAGTACTAACACCCGATATACAGCTGCCAAATGTGTACAATCCTCCTTACTGTGCCTGCTTTTTGATGTTTGCTAGACATGGGTCACTCTTCTTGGGCTTCAAAGTAAGGGAGAATATATTTGTAAGACAGAAGTGAGAGGTCTGACTTCAGAGAACAGTGTAAATTTTAATGAGGGGATTCTGATGTAGGCTCAGAAGGCAGCTCGAGCACAGACCCCATGTCAGCAGTTTAGGGAGCTATCAGCAAAAGCAACCTGAACCATCAGCTGCAGAGGGCTGTGGGAGGCAACACCACAGATTCCCACCAATGCCAGATGCCTGCCCCAGTAATGGTGAGCTGATCTCAGTCTCAGTTTCAGGGGTTATGGAACAGCAGAAACCAGACCTCATATGACTTCTTAATAGAATAATTTTCCTTTCCATTGTTTGTTCAGATGCAGGCTGCCTGTAACTTAAATCTTTTGCAAGAGGCTTAGCAATGTTTGAATGCACAGGTTTTTTCAGAAGACTTCTCCAAAAACAATATTTAACAAAATCTTTGTAAACAGTAATTTTGAAACTAGCTGAGAAATAAACACACAGCTTTCTGCCCCCTCATTATCTATCATTTTTTCTAGTATCTGTCTTCTGTAAATAGCATTTTAAAGACCCTAGTGCACTGCATTTTCATTGTGGAGCTCTCTGAAGACACATGACCAGAGCTGAGTTTGCAAGCACCCTCTCATGGCAGTGAGCTCCCATAGTGATATTAGAAAAGACAAGACATCCCAAGAAGTTCCAGTTACTTTCCTCCAACTTCTGTAAATTCATTTAGCCTGTGTTTCTCTGACCCTTCTCACTGTGGAATCACACCAGACCCAAACCTTGTTAAGAAAGAGCCCAGGAAGAGGTCTGTTCATCAGTGGTTAATCAGCCACTGAAAGCAAAGATTTCGCTGCTCCAGAGGAGATCACTTCAATAAAGAAAACCCCATTAGGGTGAAAGCTCTTCCTTGTGGAGGTCCCAATACTCAACAAAAAGAGCAACTGCATGCCCCTCTTGGGATACCAGAGGTGGAGGACTGCCTGCACACTACATACAAGAGTGCCAGTCTGTTTTGTCACCCTGTAAAGAAGCTGTGAAAGCAATAAGCCCAGCCTCTCAGTACACTGTCTGACACCATTTCATAACATCAATGGATAGCTAACACACTCATTTGTCTCTTCATCCTAAAATCCCCTGTTAGCTGCCTTTTGAACCTCATTGCTTTTTTTCTTCTGTGACACTTCTAAGAATAACCCTCCTTATTGATCTTGGACTTTCTAATAGTGAGCCATATTGATCTTGGAACTGACCTGAATGGACCAGCAGACTGGGGTCAACTTTCTCTCCCAGTGGAAACAAAGAGAGTGGAGAAGGTCAGCTGCCCTTGTACTGCAGAAGGGGAGCCGGGGGCTGCTGCCAAAAGCGTTCCTGCCACAATGGTGCTGCTCCTTGGGTTCTGTTGCTTCGAGGACTACTTTGGAAATTAAACTGAGGTTGACCAAATGTGATTATCAGGTGACAGAGAGGTTTTAGTATTTAAGCCTGGATGCACTTATCTCTGGATTCATCTCACACACTTCACTATAGCTGTGTTATCACATAGCAACAGCCAGCATCCTCTTTTCAGTCTAGAGAATAACAAAGGTAATGACAATCAGTAGGAGCTGTTCACAAAAATACAAGCTGAACACTGAAGTTCAGGAGGAAATGTATGTTGAACTATCAGTGGCAGAGATGAAAGACACTCGCCAGCTGCACCAGATGTTTTTATTTTACTACTGTTAACCAAAGATCCCACTGTTGCAAAAACAATATTCATCTCATTAGCCTGCATCTTTAAATTACTGTCAGTTAGTGCAAGTGACAATGATTCTTTGGATGTTAGCGCATTCAGGTCCTTGAAAGTCATTATCATTGTACTCTCAAAAGTGAAAGAGCTTTCTTTGTCTAGGATACGCTCCTAGTTTCACCCATACTGGCCTTCACCTCATTTATGCCCCTTCCTGTTTTTCCCCAACTCCAACGAGGCAAAATATTTCTGCATTCATAAAGAAATGCACAAATGCTCCTGCTTTTCCTTATAATATATCCATACAAACTTTTGTATAAATATATATGTACACACACACAGTTTGAGCAACGGAAGGATCTGTTGAGAATTGATGATAGGTGTCTGTTTTTCACTCTGAGACCTAAAGTAGGTTTTGGATGTATGGATTAGTTTCAGGTGATGTGATACTAAGAGTGTGCAGTCTTTCAATCCTACCGCTCCATGTAGTGAAGCTACTGTGGAATATCACAGATGATCATGCTGGAGGCCAACAACTGGATGTTTATCCAGTTAAAACTTATCAGATAAAAATCTGATACATAAAACATAAAACTTATCAGATAAAAATCACAGCCTTGGATTTAGGCTTGTGAAAGTTGGAGGAATGTACCACAGCTCCCAGATCCCTCAGAGCACTTTCACTCTTTCCCACCTGTTGTGCTGCTAGTTAGCAGTGCTCCACAAATGGCACTGAGAAGTGGCTCTTCACAATGAAAAAGAGATGAGGCACTAGTAACTGTAATTATTTGACCTCAGCCCCAGTAAAACCATACCACACTGGAGATTTTCAGTTCTGGGTGAAAACAGCACTTTTGAACAAAATAGGCAGTTTTGAAGTAATGCACAGAACTAGCATTGTTAATACTAAAGAGTGAAAACTTTATGCATAGGTCTTTCATCTTTTGTTAGAAATAAGTATTGAAGTGCTTCATTATTGATCTTATTAAATCTTACAGCAATAGCTCATTACATTCCATGTTTACCAAACATGATAGCAGTTATTGGACTAACACTTCCATGTAACCACACATTTAGCTGCAGCCATAACTATTCATGTCTTGAAAAAGTTAGGGAATAGCAAATGTGCCTGCACCTCCATTAGCTCTGCGTTGCTTCTCAGGATTTTCTGTTTTTCTGTTAAAGGAGAACACTTTCATCAGCCCAGCACTGCATTATGTCACACAGGTGGTCAGGGCTGGTCTGTTGCATCTAAGAAAAAGGCTGGCAGGCTTGGGGAGCTTGAAGGTGCCTAACTCCACAGCTAAGAAATGGGAACAAAGAAACACATTCACCTTGAAGAAATAGTAACGATTATTCCATTAATATTTGGGCAATTTTTCTATTTTATGAAGATGAAGAGCACAATAAAGAAACTCTCCAACAACTGGATGAGCACAGGATGGTTAGCAGTAAGCAGGAATAATGAGAATGAAAAGAAAGGATGAAGGGGTATTTCTGCATCTAAACGGAAGACAGCATGTGTTGGTGTAACTAAATATTCGACTATAAATTTGGCATTTAGTTATTAGTGATGTATGACATTTTTAACGTAAATTTTCAGCTCTGCAGCCTAATTATACGTTATGCTGAATGAAAAAAAATAAATAAAAAAGACATTTCCAACCTATAAATGAACAAGAGTAATTTTTATAAAGTTAACCCTTGCTCATTTAGCAGTTACTCAAAGGTCACACTTGTGGACAAAGCAAATAGTTTTACAAGAGACTGAGGCAAAACCAGAAGGGTGACATTTCTAGGTTTGATCAATGATTACGCATACTACGATGAAGATGCTACATGGTGAATATTTCATTCTACACCTTTTGGGCACCTGGCCTCTTGTCATGGTGCCACAACTGAGTGCATGGAGCATGAGCTGTCCTCCTTCAGCAGCGGACTCCTCTGACCACCCTTGACCAGCATCCCTCGGAGGTGCCCAGCCTCCCTGCTTTCCCCACAGAGCTGAGCTGGGGCACACCAGCAGCACCCTGCTCTGTCACCAGATCTATACATATGCTGTTTATTCAACCATAATCTCTGGGAGCAAATGCATTGTGGTCTGTATTTTCTGATTTCTTTTTATTCTTCTAATGTGCATATCATCATCCAATGCTGAATGCCTCATTCCCTAGGACTGACTTTCCCACTTCTTTCTTTTTCCAAATAAAGGAAATGTACAACTAACACCTTCCATCTCGAATATGTAAGAAGGCACATACTTACTGAGTAGCCTTCAAAGCCTCTGGACCCTCTGTTTGACAGAAAACTTAAAACTCTCCACAGAAGTCTGCCAGACTTGTGCCCAGCAGTACCGGATGAGAACCAAAAACCCCTTTGGTGCCTCACAGGGGCGTGCAGGTCAGATGAAACGGAATCAGCCACACAGTGGCAATGACTCATACAGGAGAAGCAAACAGAAGGAAATGGGTACCATAATGATTTCAAAGAAAACACTGTTTTCAGGTTATGATCCTTTCTATTTTTGAGTCAAAGCTGGTGTGTGCTAACTCATCATACTCAGCTGGATATTAGAAAGCACAGGGAGGAAATATCAAGGTTCTGCTTCTATCAGAAGACTGACAACTTGTAATTTCCGTCTCTTTTTAAAGCTCATGAACAAGGAAAATAGATTTTACAACCAGATTTGAAAATTATTGATTTAATAGCATTTTTGCTTCCATATATCTTCATTGATCCATATTAAATTGTTTGTGGCATGAGGAGCTTCATTAACATGTGGCTTTCTCATCAGAAGTGTCTGGTCTAAATATTTGCTTAAGATCAAAAGCACCAGTAAACTTATAGAGATCTAAAATATTTTCAGATAATTTATAATGAAATTTCTAAGTCATTTCTACTTCCCTTACCAAGTCTACTGAAATTTTCATCACTCTTTAGAAATGCTCTGATATGGAGATAGGCTGTGAAGCTCCGTTTCCAATGGCTTTTGCTTAAAATTCGACAGGAATTAAGGTGACAGGTCTGTGCAGCAAAGCTGCATATAGTAAAACAAAAGGAAGGCTTGTTCAGATCCTCCTTCACTTGCACCGGTGAGAAGGGCAAAATTTTAGAGAAATGAAATGAAATGGAAACAAGAAAATATGAACAAGTATGGTCACGTGGTCGATGAAATGATTAGGAGGTAATATATGGCAGTAATAGCCTGCGGTGTCTGCTCATATTCTTAAAATTCAAAAGCAACTTTTTCGAAGTCTCCAGGCAACTGTACTTCTTGTAACAGGTGTGACTTGGCGAGGCAGCTCTTGTCTGTCTCATTGAATTATCTCGCCTTTGCAGGGAGTTTTCCACACCTGTGTCATGGATCCACCACACTCCATAGGAACAGCTATGAGATGCACTGAGCCGTCTGTGTTCAGCAAACTGCATGCACATTATTTTAATTCAGGTAAGGCACTAACAACGTTACAATGTACTCAAGGTTCCTACTCTACAAACAATTGTACTCAGGAATGCCTCTACACATGGATAGCCCTGCTGCACTCTAATGAGGAAGATTTCGCCGATCTGGGAAATGCCCACAGCATATATGGCAGCAGAAGAAAATATCACCAGTTCTGAAGAAGCAAAGTGAGGCAAAGCAAAGCAAAACCAGCAGCAGTGTCCTTCCCATACAGGACAGGCAAACGGCAAGGAAAAGTCAGCTCTCTTCCAAGCCAGCAATCAGAGGACTGTACCTCAGTGCAGGCTGGTGCTGGTTGTGCTTTTCCTCCATCCATGCCTAAAGACACTCCTATGAATACATGGCTAGTCTCCCTGTGATTCCCAGTCAAATGGCACACCAAGTCTTTTTTAGTAGGAGTTACAGATAACAAGATACCTAAGCTTTCTGAAAAAATGACAAAGACTTCTTGAAAGAGTGCTTTTATGAATATACTGAGTATATTCCATTACTTGCCACTTTTCCTCTTCAAAAGCTAACAACAATGGCTCTACAACCAGCCTGCCCTTCTAGAACCAACACAGGCACAGCTTCCCTCTAGAGTCTGACTTTCGTCAGTGGTGGTAGCTGGCGGAGCCTCAGCACCAGCCTACCCATGGGCTGTTTCCAAGACGGGACTTCATGCACAAAGAGGCAAAAAACAAAAAAATAACAAACAAACAAAACAAAACAAAACAAAAAGTAACACACATGTGAGAGGGTTTTGACATATCACCAGATCAGCCACCTAAGTATTACAGTCGGGCTCGAAACATTCTACATTTGAAATGTGTGAAGCAACAAAACCCCGATCATGAGCCATTCCCATTTTGAATCAGTTTGCTTCCAAGTTACTCCCTGTTGAACTTAACAGGCATAATAGAAAATAGTAGAATTGAAAAATGGGAACTATTTCCACACCATGGGTTTTCTCCCACAGTGGATGCAATTTGAATTGCTAATTCTCTGCCAGATGTGCACGTACAGACTCTGTGACAACCATCCCCTTCACAAGGTACTTCATTATTTCTTAATGTAATGTGTTGGGCATGGTAAAAAATTATATTTAGCCCATGTTGTGGGGTTTTTTGTTTTGTTTTTATTGAACAAGCCCTTAAAGATGCAGAAATCCAAATCTACATGGCGTAACATTTTAAATAATTTAACAGCATAACCTTCTGAGAGTTACTTTATTTATGAAAACATTAAAGGTGAGCTCCTGTCTCCAACAAAGCCAGTGGGAGTCTCTCATGGCTTTCACATACTCCAGAGATTTTATTTTCTATTTTGCCAGCTGTTCTTAGTAAGCATTGTTTGCGCAACTCTACCTCAGACAGACAGAAGTTAAGCCTAGCTCCACAGTACAACGATAGGCAATACAGGAAGAACACGGAGAAAAATAGTTGGAAATTTGTTGAAAAGCCAGAAAATAAATGATGAATTAGGAGAAGCACTTGGGTCCAGTCCCAACACCAGCTGTGTAGACACTGCTGGCCCACTCCAGAGATGGACACGAGCTGGGCTGCACGGGAGCTCCAGCACCAGAGACCTTCCCTGCCACGCACACACAGCCTGGGCTTGTCGAGCATGCCCCTCCACATTAAAAGGCTGCTGACGCTGTGCAAACCAATATTTGTTTCAAAATTAGCACAGAGTTTTAGTTAGGAATCCCATATAACTTTTCTGTAGAGGAAGAAAATTGTGTTTTAATGAAATGTAATTTAAAATAAACTTGATACACATTAGGCTTATTTGGCACTAAGAAACCAACACCTGTAAAGTAATGCATGAGTCTCATCATTACTCTTCTCTGTGAAAATGAAGTACTGCTCATACACAGTAGTACTGTGATAGATCAGCAGGATTTTGATCTTTGTTACACAGTAATGATCACCAAAAATGTATAAGAGGGCTTTGGTTTCTTTATCTTTCAGTATGTCACTTCTCAAGCAGAAGGGCAGATCTTGAATGTACTTGCTGAAACAGATCCAAAAATCTGTCTTCGTTACTTGTATTCATTGTTCAGTATTTATCAGTATTTATTTTCGTAGTTTATATGATTCCCAAGCATACACACAAGACCACGTGACTAAAATTAATATGACAGTGAGTGATTCCTGTGCCACTGTGCCACAAATTGGCACATATGCATTTCAAAAGCTTTTTTGAAATGTCCCCTGAAACCCAGGGGTCATCTAGATTGTGTGCAAAAGAAACAAATCTCACATCTCTGCAAAGTCTAACAGCAGAAGCAAAAGCAGTAAGAGCCTCCTGCTGGGAGAGATGCCCAGCCCTCCCTTCAGCCTGGCAGTGGTGACAGTGGTCCTTCAGAAGCCAAACCCCAAACCACCACATCCAGCACTACTGGGACCAGTTGACACAACGGGACTCAAAGTCAAGCTCTTGATGACTCAGAGATGTGGAACAAGTTGCTGCTGTCACTCACACCCTGTACCAAACCCATCGCTCCCATGGTGCATCTTAGCAGGAACCTCTGAATCCAACACCTGAGATGGGAACATTATTATCCTTCTGCAGCCATCCTGCTTTGAGATGAGCCTTAATATACAAGGCACCAGACAATGACCCACTAGTGTTCACCTTGGAAGAATTTTGGACTTTGGGACTTTCGGGCCCACATCCCTTCCCCACGTACTTGAAGCACGCTAGCTCCTATAGCCTGCTGAAACTCAACAGGACCCAGTTATTCAGAACTATTTCATTAACAGACAAAATCTGTTAATGAAAATACATATCCTCTGAGGACTCTCAGTCCAAAATCAGGCGCCTTTGTCACAACTAATGCTCTCTACAAGATAACTTTCTATGGGGCTGAAAAAATAGAATGGAAATGCTTAAATTGCTGTGAGGCAAAAAAGAACCAAGAAGAAATTATGAAAAATTGCTCATTTCCTGCTACGAGAAGATATATGACTGCTGGGATAGACAGCAAAAAGGAGAAATAACTTCCTTTTTCATGTCCCAGGACACTTCTGGAGGTTTTTTTTTATCCTATATTAGACTTCAGTTAAATCTAACTCTTCTGCATGGAATCTTTAGTCCCACCATAAGCAAGAAGGAGAGTTGCTGAAGACAATTGCTTGATTGCTTTTCCGAGCTTCTTTTTTTATTTTCTCTGTTTCTTTCCTTCTGTTCTTTTAGACCTACTTTTTTTGCAGCTTCAGCATCAAAAGGAACTTTTGTTTGAAGCTGCCTACATAGCTACAATGCCTATGGATTACTTCCAAATAATCCATTTAAAGTACCAAACTACAAGAACTCAGAACTTACTTATCTAAATCCTGAAATATGGAGAGCACTTTATGCCCCAACAAAATTTCAGGGAAAGGGACATAGGAACATTTATGTGAGAAAATTAGTGCCAGTGTTCCCTCTCGAGTAATTCCACTGTTGTCCTTTGCCAAGAATATGAACTTGCATTTCCTAATGGGTTGAAGAAATTAGCCGTGTCACATCGTGCACTGTAAAATAAACCTGAAAGATTCTGCTGGAAAAATGCAATAAGGCATACTGTGTTTACATGTCTTATCTGTGTTACAGACATGTTCTACTAAAGGCATCATTACAGATCTGTCACAGTTATTAATGACAAATGTCTCAGGAACCACTCTTGTTAGAACACCACTAGACTCTTAATGCAGTTGTATTTTATTACAAGGGAGTCAGCCTGTGCTCAGCTGGGTAACCAGGATCATCACTGAGGAGCTCTGCATGTCCAAATAATTGATTTAAGATACTAATGTGAAGCACTGCTTCAACTGGAACAAACTCTACTTCTGCACTACGGGCAGGCTGAACACCTTTCTCCTGTTCAGTACACCTTACAAGAAACGATTTGCCAAAGTCCTTCAAGGAAACTGCTCTTCATCTGGTTTCTTCAAAAGCTGCATCACTTGAAACTAGATTAAACTTGCACAACATTCTCATGTTGATGAGGTCTTCAAATCTGTATCTCCCAATTTCAGTAAGAGCTATATCTGTTAGCTAATGCTGCTGTGACACTAAGTACAAATTATGCCTGACTACCCCCCTACTGCGTGGAGGGTGCAGCAGGTCTCATTGTGCGTTTCCAGTGGTCTCACAAAGACGTGCATTTCCATTTACTTCTAAGCACCCTCATAATCCATACTAACTGTTCCCTTTACTCCATAGAAATCGTGTTCCATGCATACATTTCTTCTGCAGATAAGTCATTTTAGAGGATATGTTTCTGTGCCAGACTTAGGAAGGCATTGCTCACCAACGCTTCGGATGAGTGCAAACAAGGGCAGGCAGTCACCTAACCTGCATGCACTCTTCTGACAAAGCCTCCAAGTGCCCATCTGTATCAGCCTCATCCAGGCTCTGATTCTTTCACCAAATTCCCTCTTAGCTAATTACCTTCATATTTTCCCTGGTCTATCTTTTCCTTTCTGATGGTTTCCCTTGAGTTGCAATTACAGCATTTGAAGGGTTTCCAATCTGGTTTGAGCAGATTCTGTATTTTGCTATCTACTATTCCTTGCCTTGTTTTGCTCACTCACTTCCTTTTTTAAATATATAAGCATCTCCAGGGATTTTTTTTTTTTTTGTGTATTTGGGAAATTTTGGTACTATTTTAAAGGATTTAAATTAAATTACTTTTGCCTTTAGGGTTTTTTAAAAACTTATTCTGCCCTAAAAAATTCCCTTTTATGGTTTTGTGACATTAACACAATCGCTCGCATGAGAATACCTTGCATGAGAGACCACAAGGGAACTGAAACTGCCTATGAAAATGCAAAAAAAAATCCCACCAGTGTAGTAGATGACATTCTTCAAATCCTTTTTCCGACAGAGGATGACTTACACTATGTGTCACAACAAGTGAAACGTAGTATGTGGCAAGGAGATCTTTATCTCCCAGAACAAAATGCTGCAGTCTTAAATGTCCATTTTTGCAGGTTAACACTGTGCAGGTAAAACAACAATAAAAACAACCACGTTACACAAACTCTGGCAGTTTTTGTGAGACACGATTTTCTGGAGAAGCCTTATCAAGCCAAGTGTTTCCTTGCCCAGGTACTGGAAACCACTGTCTCCATGTCCTCCTCAGCAAGTCACAATCTTAGGAGGACAGCCCTTTGGCAAGATACGTTCGAGTGCCATCTCCACAGAGTACTCACGCATAACGCTGTGAAGGGTGATGGCCAGGCTTTGTCACCTGAGGCAGTCTAGCTGGGGCGGTGCAGTCTGTGGGCTGCTCTGCCTTGCTGAGGAGCAGCCTGCAACACAAGGCAGGAGGAAAAAGACATGTTTGATGCCTTGAGCGTCATTACCAGTCCGCCAAGGAGACTAGGTGAGTGATGCCATTCTGAAATGTCCCTGTAACAGCCTTTGTCCTCTTTGCATGCTAACAAACCTAGGCTGCATTCAGAGAAAGATCTCCACTTGGTTCTGGGGTCTGTCCCTGATTCCCTCCCATGCATCCTACCTGCCTTAGGAGGTGTTCACAGCATGCAAATGAGGAGGGCAAGCTCTGTAAACCCTCTCAGAAGTCAGCAGAGGGAGGTACTTTGGCACAGGCTTGAGGGGACAGCAATTAGAGAACAAGCATAGAATAGACTCCTGAAATTTGCCCTGGAGAAACCCACTGCTCTATGGTGAGCAGAGAAGGAGAGAATGAAAACCATCTTTCACTGCACAAGGGTGTGGAACCCCAGCAGGAAACTCCTCTCCTGCTCCTAATTCTCTAGACTGACTTCAGAGTTGGCAGAACCCTACATTCTCACAAGGTCTTCAAGCAGGTGTCTAGCTGGTGCACTGCTACCTTATTTTTGTTTACTGAGTAACAGCAGCTTCCAGGATTTTGAAGCATCGTTGTCCCTTCCAAGGTATTTCTTCATTTGTTTTTCTACTGAGCATCAGCCAGTAATGAGAGAGGAAATCAAGAGAACTTCAGATCGTGAAGAATAGCCACGATCAGTTTTCATCCTTCCACAGAAAAAGAAGAACAAACAAACAAGTCCAGGCCTGTTTGATGAGAGAGCTGTAGGACTGCTGTGCCTCAAGGGAAAAACCTGCTACAGAGCAGCGCTGACTACCAGTATCCTGTATGAAGCATTTATGTGAACAATCAACTGTGCTCATACATGGATTTAGGAGTATTTTCTGAGAGGAGAAGTAAGAGCTCAGAAGCTGAAACATCCAGCTTATTTTGTCCTCATACTTTTTAAGGGGGATCAACTAAGGTCACAAATATACAATTTCCACTATATAATGGTATGCTTACACCAATAATATGTTTAATTCCAAGTATTTTTCTAGCAGTAATTCTTGGGTATGTGTGGGACTGGGTGAAAGATGCACTGAATAGTGACATAAAAACGAAAAGCCTGAGAAGACTACAACAGAATGGTTTTGCACATACATCAACTCTAAAATATAGACCTTCAGCATACCTACTAAAACAGACTCTACCACTTAGATAGGAAACACAAAATCTGTCTGAGGATAAGCTACAGTGATTATTCTAAATCTGGTGTGGGGATGTTCTTTGCCTTCTTCTCTCCCTTTTCCTCCCATCCTTCATTGCCTGTCATGGCAAATTTCCAGAGCCTTTGCTCTCATTTTGTGGTTAGGTAACGCCAAATTTTGAAACTGTTCTCCTGAGTATACATGATCCTGGTCTCGAGACAAGGTTTTAACTTATGAAATGTAAATATCTAAAATTTTGGAAATGTGGCTAACAAGGGGGGAAAAAAGCAATCCCTCCTCCACATACTGAACAGCAGTGCCATTATCTGAATGGCACTTTGGTCCCAGCCAGGTCAGGAGACTTCTCTAGAACCAAGAGCTTATCTTCCTGTATATATTTGCAGAGCCCTCTTCACTGCCAGAGTGAGGCAGGTAAGCAAAAAGACTAAAAGCTAATAGTACAAATTTGAGAATTTAAAAAAAAAAAACCTTAGTAGTACAAGTGGAAAAACTCCTTAAGTTACTTTTCAGCAGTACAAATAAGTTTTGATTATGTGCAATGTGAGGTACTTTTATGACATGCAAATTTAAGAGCTGCAAAAATTCCACAGGAAAAAAAAAAAAAAAAAAAAAAAAAANAAAATACCAAAAAAAAAAAAAAAAAAAAAAAAAAGAGCTGAGAGAAACTACCCTTTAGTCAAGTAAATCTCTGAGAAATGTGGCTCTTCTATTGCAAAATATCATTAATTTGCCCTGATTTTCTGAACAACAGTGGCAGGGAAAAAAAAAAACTGGGAGTAGATGTTCAGGATGAGAAGACGAATCAGGGATTTTCTTGTACATTTAGAGACAGAAGACAATGTGCTGTGGTTTAACCAGGCTGCTGGCTTGTGGACTGGTCTCACGCAGTGCCCAAACCTGCCGTGGGGCTCCTGGAGCTTCAGCAGAAAGGCTTCTCATGTCCCATTTGCACTCATACAAAAAAGCCATGCTGCCCTGCTCCGCATCGCTGCCATTAGGGCACTTCTGTGTGGGGCCACAGCCCCTCAGGCAGAGGAAGAGCTTGAAATCATGTCTCTGACATCACCAATGATGTTTCTGAATTCCAGAACTTCTTTTACTTGGTTTTCACCAAAAATGCATAAAACAGCATTTGGTGTCAAAGCTTAATGTCAGGTCAAATTATGTATTTGCTGAAGTAGGCCAGAACTATTTATTTTTTTTACAGTGTGAACAAACAATAATTGGAATCCAAGATAAAGTCTTGTTCCTTTTCTGGGATGCTGGGAAGATGAAAAGTAGCTTGCTTTTGGGTAGGAGCAACTGCTCCTACCGCACACAGCCCTGGCCTGCAGGAGGAGGGGGAGGTCAGGGGGGCTGTGAAGGCCACCTGCCCAGATGCTTGTACCACACGCACCATGGACCCAAGGTCGTCCTGTGGTCAAGCGCCTTGGAAGCCCTGAATCTGCATCCCTCCGTGGAGGCTGCGACCATGCAGTACCACTGCAGGCCAGGGCCCGAGCTCAGGCCTTTGCCTCACGCTCAGGACAGGTGCATCGGCAGGCCCTGCGAGGCCTCCTGTAGGGTGGGCGTGCATCTCCTGTGTGACCAGCCAGGCTGGCTTCAGCTGAGAAGTTGATTTAAAACATTCCTGGGCTCTACAGCTCACTCCTGCCCCACCAGGGTAGCTGGCTGCCCCCTCAGATGTGTTAGTGCAACTTGTTGCATTTGTGTCTTGCGAAGAAAATCGCTGTGAGTCAGATCACTCAAATATTTGTATTGAAATAACCTTTTGGGGAGGGAAGAAAAAATATTTTGTAGGAAAAGTCCTACAAGTACATACAATTAAGACATCTCTAAACAGCCCTCCAAAAAAATTATTGCCTAATTTTTCATGCTAAGACATCTTATGTTGCCAGAATGTGCAAGTAACTTACCCAGTTAAAGCCATTCAGTCTTTCTTTCAAATGTTCCTGTCACAGACTAGTCATAGACTGTTTTTTGTTTTTTTTTTTTTTTTTTTGAGATTTCTTTTTTGCAAACTATTAAACAATAGTTCCAATAGTTTAAATGCAAATTGTAGAAATACAAGTGAGTGGAGTTGCTGTTGCTAAATTTCGAAACTGCTACTCAAATGCCCCAGTAACATTACCCAGGAAAAATTTTTACCTTCTGATTTAATGAAATACACTTCTAGCCCTGCAGTTAGCTAAGTGACAGTCAAAACTCGAATCACAAACATTGTACTGACACGAAATCCAAAAAACAGACCACCAGCAATAAAACAAATGTAATGAGAACTCCAAAAAGTCTGGTTTTAGCACAGGAATTCCCCAAGCTCTGCCTGGCAGGCTACGAGCTGACAGCAGGCTGAAAGTTTGTGGAGGGTAAAGACGGAAAGACAAGGGAAATGCAAACTTTGAGCAGCTGTTCACATTATCAGGGGGGCAGGTGTGAAGTCCTGCAGGGGAGGAACGACAGCACAGAGGAAAGTTTGGTCCCAGCAAGTACAGCCGTCCCTAGAGAAAGCCGTTCCCAACAAACAGCCGCAAGCAAAGCTTTCAGAAACTCACTGCTGGCGGCCGGGGGGTCGGGTTTCTAGCCTCCTGCTCCCCACGGGGCACATCCCCATTGCCTCCGCCGGCGGCGGCGAGCCCCGCCCCGTCCCGTCCCTGGGTGCCTGGGGACCGAAGCCCACCGCAGAGCCCCCCACGCGCGTCTCCCCGTCCCGGCACCGCCGTGCCGCTCACCCTGCG
>VXAV01006541.1:461382-476421 GCA_013399715.1 Alectura lathami
CGGGGACGCGGCTGCGGCCGGCAGGTGAGGAGCGGGGGCTGCAGGCACGCCTCGCATCGCGCCCACGGGGGGCCCCGTGCCCACAGCAGCTACACAGAGCGATGCCAGGCACGTATTTTTAATGGCAGGCTTCTAGAGATTAGGTTGGGAGGAATCACGAGTACGTAAGTTGAGTTCCCGCATTGCCATGGTTCTTCTGTAAGCTTTTTCCCTTTTCAAGTGCTATGGATGAGCACAGGGCAGCGGTGGGGACGGCCCACCAGCCAGCCAAACAGGGGGTCTGGTTTCTCCAACGGCGTTTTGTGTTGAACCTCGTGTACACGAGAGGTTTCCGTGGCTGTCTGGGGCCCCAGTCTCCACCTGTCTGAAGGGAGAGGAGGAAGCTTTCTGCATGAGGTGAGGCAGAGCATGAAACCCATTTTTTACAATTAAAAGAAAGTATGAACTGAGAGTCACACAGAAGTGTGAGTAACAGTGTCTGGGTAGTGGGTGCTCACAGCCTTGCAAACACCGTTCGAACCAGACATCACCAGTGCGACCAAGCTCTGGGGCCTTTGCCAACGCTGAGCGGCAGAGGTTAGCACGGCGTCTAGCAGACGGATATACCTGTAATCAGAATTAGCAATAATAGCACCCCAACTGGCTACTTCTGCAAAGAAGCTAACCCTGGAAGAAAGGGGATTAAGCTGCTCGCTCACCTCCAGACACCCCTGGGACCACTGTTGGGCGTTCCCAGCCATGCTCACACTGACGCCGTCTGTCTCCGGTTTTGTCTTCGCATAAAGAAAGGCTCCTGGCACCGTCAGTCCTGTCTGCTCCCAAATCACAGGGTTCGGACTTGGCGTTAATCGCAGCATGACAGCATTGTGGGATTAACTTGTTGCTCCTGTTGCCTACCAGCTTGTGAAGTTTAAGGGCTCCGTTCAGGGAACTCTTTGTGTCCTCGCAGTTGGTGTGACCATTGGTCTGGCCAACACAACATTATTTCTTAGAGTACTGCTTGTATTTTGGAAGAACATCAATTTTCCTTGGGACCCTGCTGCTGACAGGGAACATTTTCACTGTCCTCAGACAGAATTTACTATAGAAGCTCAGCACCCAGAAAGACTTTGCCTCTGGCAACTCTGAAAGGCAGGAAAAAATAAAAAATGGTGAATTTTAACAAAATGGGAACAAAAATTTTCTTGGTGAAAATTCAGTTCATCTATAGGAAAAAATTATTCAAATATATATGCTTTGTGTTTTATAAAGGGGCTGCAAAAGAATAAAGGTGTATTTACTAAATTGTTTTTTAAAATTGGATATGTTAACAAAGATGCAGGCAGTAGTAAAGTTGAAGAGCAATAAATAAATAAATAAACCACAGAGAACGGCAGAGAATAAACCACAGAGAATTCTAACGGCAGAATACAGGGATACAGAAAGAATTTCAATGTAGGGAAAAAAAAAGTTTGATTTCAAAAATTCACGGATTTTTTCTGTGTTCAGAATTTAGTTTGTTGCTGGAGGAGAAATGGATCAGCCCGGTCTCACAGCTGTAGTGATTCTGCACGACCTCAGAGATGGAAACTTTTCTCCCATTGGAGCTTGATGCTTCCATCCTTTCCCTCCAAGAACAGTGCTGCATTCCGTGAGCTTTCCAAGCAAGGTGTCAGACAATACCTGACATGTTTCCCATTTAATTTTTCACTTTTACATCTGCTGCTGAGACTGTAGCTTGCATTAGTTAATCTCTGTGCAGCTTGTCAAGGAGCAGCAAGCCGCCACAGAAGGGTGCAGCCCATTGCATACAAACCCCTGAGGTGCTGCTGCAGCCCCTCATCCTGCCAGCACAATGCTGATGTGCTTGAGCACAGCTATATATTTAAACCAGATTACGCTGTTTCTAAATTCCTCCAGTGACGTGGCTTGTGCATTAAACTCATGGTTTCTTGTCACTTGTACTTCGGTGTGCAAAACAAATTAGAATAATGTGAAGAAAGATCTGGTTATCCTGGTTTCAGCTGGGACAGGGTTGATTTTCTTCAGCGTCTGGTGTGAAGCTGTGTGTTGGCTTTAGGAGACAAACACAGTTGCTAACACACCGATGTTTCAGTTGTTGCTGAGCAGTGCTGTAAAGAGCCAAGGGCATTCCACTTTCTCAGCTTCTCATACAGTCCTGCCAGCAAGGGGGTCGAGGGGGCACGAGGAGCCGGGAGGGGACAGAACCAGGGCAGCTGACCTATATTTGCCAAAGGGATGTTCCATAACATACAACATCACGTGAAAAACTTTAAAAATTGTGAGGAATTGGCCAGGGGGCAGCCACTGCTTGTGGACTGGCTGGGCATCAGTGGACGGGAGGTGAGCAACTGCATTGTGCGTCACTTGCTTTGTAAATTTATATTACGCTGTTATCATTACTATTATTATTTTACTTTTCTGTTCCTTCTCCATCTTAGTAAATAGTTTTTATCTCATGAGTTCTACTTTGTTTTTTATTTTGTTTTGTTTTTCCTGATTCTCTCCCCAGTCCCACTGGGAGGGGAGAATGAGCTAACAGCTGTTTGGTGTTGAGCTGCCTGCCAGGTTAAACCACAACAGTCAGAAGTTTGCGAAGTGCTTTCAACTGATTAAAATACCTATTTCCATGGCTCAAACCTTTCATCTAGAAAATACACCCGCTAGTGTCATTGAAGTTTAATGTTGTTATTTTGAAATTTTGCAATAGAAATAATAAAAAAAATTGCCATCTTAAAGCAAATAGCCCAGAATTATTACTACTTATCACTATCAACATTGCATCAAAATTTATTGCTGGGAATTAACAAGACAGGAAATCAAAACATCCAGAGCAGATCCCACCTGTCCTTGTGCAGACAAAGCTCACAGTGAAGAAAGCAATTTCTGAAATGACGATAGCATCAGACCCCATAATTTGCCTCATTAAGGTTTGTAAGCCATTTCATTTATAAACAGTTCTGAGACTGAGATTTAATGAGGTTCATGTGCAATAGTAAAATCAGAATGAAGATGCAGTGGGTGTTGAGTGTCCTGCCCACGTTTGATGATTTAACCTAAGGAAAAAATTCACAGCATGCTGAAAGAAATGTTGCTGTCAGTGTTATTAAAAATAAAACCTAGTCAGGACAAAAGCATTTGTTTCTAGAAGAAAAAATGGACAAACTTATTTAGGTTTCGTTTCTTGAATTTTGAAATTCTATGGGTATTTTCCTCTTCCTCAGTCGAGCTGTCTGTAAAAATCCCCCAAACAAGAGAATCTGAGGCTTCGTTACTTTCGATTGCATGACATTTGTGCTGCTTAAGCACCTCCAGGTCCGGACCACAAACTGGCAACTCAAGAGGTTTCAGCGGCTCAAGGGCTTTACCAATTCTCCACGGCACATCCCAGAGGCTGCTCTGCAGTGGCGTGGCTCTTCACCCTGCTGTTTGTAGGTTTGTGCTGGAGGGCGATGAAGGGCTGCAGTGGTGTGTTGTTAGGAGACAACGCACCTGGAAGCAGCCTGTGCTTCCAGGAGCACTGCCTCCAAGCCCTGTGCTAGGCTGCAGAGGAGACTGCTGGCAGTTTCAAAACTGGCTGCTTGGATTAGTCCCAACACAGCGTAACCAAGTGTAAGCTGGCAAACTGGTTCCTAGAGTTGCCAGGTTCTTGGGCAGGTCTTGCAGACTGGTATATTCAACTCGGTGTTTATTGTGCCAGATAACATGGGTTTTGTTTGGAAGCTCTGCAAGGGCTGAAGCAGGACTGCAAAGTGGCTGTTGTGAGTCATGAGTGCAATTAACTCAGTCTAAAGACATCAGGTGATGGATTGTGTTGAGCATTACCGCTGGTGAGATGCAGGTGAAGAAGACATTCAAGGTGAAGATGAAGAATTAACTTGAAGGCTGAGGAACTGAGGAAACACAAAGAGCTGAGGAGAGGTAGCATTTGTTTTCAATTTACCTGACTGAGCATGAGGAGGAGCGTTTACAAACATAAACCCAGCAGGACCTGCTAAGACTGCTCTGCTTATGAAGTCTGCCCTGTTTAGAAGGAGCAGGACTGGAGCTCCAGCTTTCCTAAGCTCCAGTCAGTATTTGATGTGAAATCCTGCTCGATCTGAGAAGTAACATCTGCTACGGGTGGAAATTGTAAGATGTTTCCTAGAAACCAAAGGCTTGAGCTGAATGGTGACAGTGGAGCCAGAGAACAGAAATATTAGCAATCATCTTGCTAAACATTAGTGTTTTCTCAGTTGCTGTTACCTTCCAGCCCATTCCGATGAAATGGAATGACAGCGTCCCTGTCCAGGTAACGTAATGGAGGGATGTATGTGTAAAAATACAAAGTTTTGCTGCAGGAAGCCGCGTGCTTACCTCTTTTTGGACAATTTCCTCAGGATTGTGAAAAACAATTGTGACATCATGCTCCTGGTAAGGCACATTGAATGTTTTATGTGTTGGTTTGATATTTTTGGAGGTGGTGGATGGAAGGCTGATGGTGAAGGAGCAAGTGCAAGTGAAAGGGGAAGGAGATGGATGGAGCTTCCCCATAGCTGCTCTTTTCAAAGTTCTGCTACTGTGGACTATGGTAATGATGGAGGTCCTTGAGGCTTCCAATAATTCCCCAGTGTGGAACTTCATTTTTTGTACTTCCTTTAGTTCCCGTATTAGGGAAATTCTTGGGAGAAAGCTGATGAAAATTTATTGTTAGTGTTCATATGTTGTTTTGTTAAAATACTGAGGGAAAACTGAAGTTTGCATAAAATCGCTGACCGGAGCTCTGCTACTTCTGAAGAGTGAATTAGAAAAATCTCCACTTCTGTTTTTTTTTTTTTCAGTTTGCATACTATTTCTTAAAATACCACACATATGCACATAATGATGTCGAAACATTCATTGTTTGAAATGTCAAGCACTGCCTTTTTTGTTGGGTGAAATCTAAGGAACGTTGAGAGTAGGAAAGACAAATGTTTCTCATACAAAAAGTTTAATTTTCTCAGATTTTAGTATCTTTTAATAAAATAATACTACATTAGAAGTGAATAAATTATAAAAAGGACTAGGGAGATATCCCATACATATTCCATGTCTAGATTTTAATTACTGGATCATGTTTTTTTCCAGCTGGATTAGCATGCATAAGAACATATTTGTGAACTGTTATTTTATTTTTGAACTCTAGTGTGGCAGAGGACTCCTCACATACATGTGAAAACACATCATTCAGTTGGGTATCTGAAACAAATAAGCAGTGTAATCTTTGCACCAAATTCTTTTGTTCCTCCCTAGTAGAGTTTCTTTCCTCAAACAGAGAGTAAGCCATGTGTTTCCTTCACATTTTCCTAAAACGGTTCCTCTGACTTTATTGTCAAATTGTGCAACCAAAAATAGGTTGTGCTGACACCAGTATGAATAAGCCTGATGATGCTGTTCCATATGGACAAAGCGTGTAGCACATCTACCCTTGCAATTCTGAAATTTAAGATCCGTTCACTCCTCTTCTACAGATTTCCCGCGTGGCTGTGGGTGCTTTCAGCCTCCCCATCCCTATGTTTGGCTCCTGATTGCCAGTAATGATACATCTCTGCACTTCTGGGATGTTCGGGACGTACTATTCCAGTCTGGAAGGAGTTGAGGAGGTGTCTGACTTCAAGCCGTGGGTACCAGCCAAGTACCACAGGTACGTGCTTGGCTATCCTTGCTGTTGTCCTCTATCAGTAAACCGTAAGGAAGTCAATACTGAATTCATTCTGTGTTTTGTTTTTTTTTTTTTTTCTCACAAACCCTAGAGAAAGCCTTAATATGTGACCCAATTTCTATTTCTGAAATATTATGTATTTAATCCTCTTTCTACTTCAGTTTTGTCTAATACAAACAGGGAGTTGGACTCCTGTTATCTAATGCAATCCAGTACTGGAGAAACTGACATAGAAACAGAAGCAGAAACAGCTTCACAAAATAAAGAAATTAAAGGCAAGGTCTGGAAGTTTTGCTGCCACAATGTGTTCATTTATACCATCTCATGAAGCCTCCTGTGAGAATTTGGAGCACTTGAGAATATAACTTGCATCATGGCAGGTTTCAGCGCAGAATCTGAGCACGCGTTGTGAAGGTGAATATCATTCTCATTTTATTGGTGCTGAAATTGAATTAGAGAGTATTCAGATGCAGCAGAGCGATGCATAATGTCACTTTAAACATACAGATGCCTTATTTTGGCACTACTCAAGTGCTTTCAATGACTCCTGGTTTAAATGGCTTGGCCAAAACAATATAGCCAGGAAGATGGGGAATAGGGTCTGGCTCCTGACCGAAACCACTAGAGAAATCCATCTAAATACTAATGGTGCATCTACGCCACGGCTGCAAGTGGTCATCTTGAAGCTGATTGTCTTCTTCCAATGTAAGGAATGCTGGCCAGCAAATATTGTGAAAGGCACTTTGTGACAACTAAGTCAACACAGTTATTATATTCAGTATACTGCATTTTTGGCAGCCTGTTTCTTCTAGACGGTTAAATATAAACCAGAGCACTGATAAACAAAGTGGTGTCCAGCAAGGCTGGCTGGATACAGACTACCTTATTCTTTCAGATTTGTTTTCAGTGCATGCAATTTCAAGGTATCAAAATCATAATGCATTATGCTTGAAAATGTGATTCCTTGTATGTGTAAGGAATCATGCCTCAGAGGATTTCTTTTTTCCTCTCTCCACCTTTTCTGGAGATAACTGTTCTCTCTGGTGTCAACTGGTGTTTCACCGGAGTATGCAATCTTATGACTAACCAGGGGCTTGAATTAAAAGACAAATACACTGAAATATTTTTGAAAACTTGATGCATGTATCTTAGCTATGTCATGAATTAGTGCTCTGATAAAGATATGTGTGATTTGAAAACATTTTAGAAACTCATAAAGTGACTGTGGAGCTATTATGATTTTCATATTGTGCACGCTATCTGTTGGATTTCATTGCCTCTAATAAGATCACACACTTTTTCATCTTTGCAGAAATGTGATGTTCTTCAAGGAGATGTTTATTTTTTACCTGGAAACATTTAAATTACCATGCTGCCAGGTTAAAATCTGAAAGTCTGTTGGTTTCTTGGTGCTTTTGCAATGAAATTTTCACAGATCACAGACATCACAGAACTTATCCCAAGGGATGCTCACATAAAAGCTGAACAGTATTCCTGTAGCATACCTCCTTAGAAACCATACCTCCTGTGTGATTGTCATTTATGCAATTTGAAGCATCTTACTCTGTTGTATCTCTTTTACCAGCACCCTTTGGCAAAAAAATCCATTGCCTTTTATTTGCTACAGAAGAAATAAGAGAGAGAGGTCAGCAAATAATGCTGACTCCATTTTTGCGGTTAACTACGTGCTTCTGTTGGTTTCACCCCTGTTGCCATGTACAGCTCCCTTCCGTGTGGCTATAATCTAAGAAAATGAGGAGCTGTCACTGTTCAAAGCACATTGTGGGTCTTTGTTGCCCTCTGCACAGAGCCAGTTGACGAGTAATACCAAGCTGAGAGTATGATGTCTCTGTTCTGTGTTGTTCTCATTGCGTGTATTTTCTTTACAGATCCAAACAAATTTGTTACTGTAACAGAAATACATGCTTCATGTGGTTGTGATTTCTCTGGACACATTTGGTGAGTCTAGTGTGATTTCCTTTTGACTGCTCCTTGCACATCCAGCAGCAAGAAAGTCTTTAACTTGCTCTGCAAGAAGGCAGCATTGAGGGATGAAATTTCCACAGTTAAACTGCTTCACAAACAGCAATTAATAACCAGAAGACACTCGTGGGTAAACATTGTTATCTCTGCCTTTCTGCTGGCAAACCTGAAATAAAGGGGCCAAGGTCAATATCTTCCCATTTAAAATCTGTGGTTGTACTTTAACAGCTAAATGGGTGAAACAAACTGCAAATTTTTAAAACCTACAAAGTCAAAAGGACTGCACATTCTTGGGAATCCTGAAGATCTGGACACTTCTTTATATGCCAGACATGGTGTAACCAAGTTAAACATTCTTGCTTCAATGATCAGGGCAATGTTAGGTCACGGTCAAAGATACACTGAGTCTCTTTGTTTTTTGGAGTTTTGACTTCCGTTCTGCAGTAGATATCTGCATTTAAATTATCCCTTTATTCATTTGCACTTGTGTTGTACCAAGACCTTAGGAGGAAATTTTCCTTTAAAAATCTCTGTTGCTCTTGAAGCTAAGTTGCACTTAGCTTTCCTCTAGTTTCCTTCACTACAGCCTGCCTCACACTGGTGAAGGAACTTGTGCACCCAGTGAGGGCAAAATTCATCATCCACCCTGTGGATGGACTTTCTCCTCCAAGAGGAGAGGGAAGAGAGAGCACCTTGCTTTCCCAGAAGACAGTAGCAAGGAAGGGACATGGTTGGTCAAGGCACCTCTTCAGGACAAGGTTGGCATTTGATTCTTTTCTGTATCCAAACAATCTTGTTCGAAAGGGAGCCCAGAGCATGGCAGCGAGCAGTGATGCAGACCTGCAGCAGTATGGCTGGTATGTTCTCTTCTCTTCTTACAAGTAATTTGTACAGTAAGTGCTGACCACATGGCATTCAAAATGCATAGCAAGAATGCATGGATTTTGTAGGACTCTTAAAAGTGTGGGGCTTTTTAACTGAAAAACTGCAGTGGAGGTTTTCTCATTTTCAGCAGGCATGACAGGAAAGTGTTACTATAGAAGGTGCAGTTTTGCTGTCTAGCTTAGTAATCAGTGGCAGAAGAAGGGATGTCTTAGCTCTTCATTCTTGTGTTCTCCATCACCCTCGTACTGTGTGTTTCTCTCTCTCTAGAGGAGAGGTGAGAGCCAAGGCAGTGATCTCCTTTCTCCCTACTAGCCAGAGGTGGCATATCCTGCCTGAAGGCACAGGGCAGCCAGGTGGTAAGCAGGACACAAGCCAGGGGCTGCTGTGGGGATGGATGATAATTCCTGCAACAGAAGCCTGGTGACAGTATTTAGGCACTTCTGGAAAGGTACAAGTTTTGTCTTAACTGTGCACAGTTTGTTACATTACTGGTAAAAGTTTCATTCCACCAGTAAGTGTATTAGCACTACATGCAACATAGTGAAGCATACTTGGTACAAGGGCTCAGGGTGAACCAACTGATCTGCAGAATATGCCATTTCAGAATGCAGACAATAAACATAAACCTTGACATCTCCAAGAAATTTCCAGGAGGGATTTTATTAATGAAATAGTAGGAGAGAATTTATAACTTGCTAGCAAGCGGGTTTGTTGTTGATTGGTTTATCAAAACAGTATATTTTTTTAACACCTAAAAACATGGTTTGCTAACAGGGACTTTCATGTTGAGTTGTGCTTGATTGCAAACGCTGCTGAAAATGTTGTTTGGGGAACACAGGGGTTACAACATAATTAAGAAAAGAAAGACTGTTGCTTTTGTTGTAATGGCAAAAATCTAACAAGATTACTGAGACAGGGAAACACAAACTCGCTGTAACAAACCTGTCAGTACCATTACAAGATTTTGCACTGTGATATGTGGCACTGCATACTCTGAAGTTAAACCACAAGAGATAAGTTTTTAACAGGCTACCCTGGGATTTTGAAATATTTATCTGATCAACTGAGAATGACAGGTTGCCAATTAAAGAGTCAAGTGGCCTTTAACTTAAAAATAAAACCTCCTGCTGTACCTCTCTTTTGTTCTTTACTAAATTAAAAATAAGCTTTTTGATTATTAAAAAAAAATGTGAAATTAAATGTTAGATTTCTAATTTGTTTTTTGCTTACCCATGCTACACCTAACTGGAATTATGCTCTTGGGATTTAGGGTTCCTTCTAGTGGCAGGTGACATGCTTTTCACCCAGCTATTGTTTACCTTGGAGTAACAAATCCCTTCGCAGCTAAGAAAAATGCATTAGTAACACTCCCAAACACTATAGAATTGCAGGAGTGCTGTGAGAGCCAGGTTCAATTCACACATAATTTCCCCACTTAAATGTTTTGGAGTGAGTCACTTTGGATGCTGTATGCCAAGGCAGCAGCCCAGGTGCCACAATAGGTGGAGTTTCTCTCTCTGCATGGTGGTGGGTCAGCTCAGCACAGGTGATGCCACCCCTGTCATTGACACTCCCACCTTCAAGCCACAGGTGTCATCTCTTCTTCTAGGGGTGGCGGAAGAGTAGGTGGCATAGGCTCTGTGAAGAGACCTCTCCGAGCCCAGTCAATACTTGACCTATCAGCAGAGATCTGAGAGAAAATGAATTACTTTAGCCTTTTATGAAACTAATGTGGTGATTTATGCTGCTAAATACAGGATCTCTGAAAGCTTGTATGTAGCAGCCCTTGAAATCTGTGACTTGCTGGGATACACTCACTACAACGCAACACACAAATTGGGAGTAGCCTCCAAACTTGTGGTTTGTCTGAGCTCATTCAGCTGCAATCTGGGATGCAGCTTCGACCCTCTGAATGCCTGTTGATGTAAGGCATGACTACACAATTAGTTATCAATTAGTAAAAATTCTGCATAACTTGAAATTTAGCTGTTGGGAATCTGTGGTGAGGAATTATACCTGGCTGATTGTTCTGATGGGGAAAAAAAATATAGGATAGTGGTGCCTGGGCACCCCCTCACTGTATTGCCTGGCTAGAGAGCTCCCCATCAAGTTCTTGGCTACTTTTCTGTGTCTACCTTTAATTCCTGTTCCTGCACTGCAAGCTTGAGATGTGTGGCCCAAGGACATCATAAAATCATGTCATGTGATCAGCCTTCCATTAGTGAGGAACAAGTTTCATTAGCTATAAATCCATGCTGGACCTTTGGAGAGAAGCTCCTGCAGCTTCTGATCAATATCAGGTCTTCCGTAACAGAGATTTTGCCCCTTTCTCCTTCTGCAATTAAGGCAGCTCAATGTTTTCCCATTGCAAGGAACCTTTAAAACTTCATCAAGTTTCAAATGCCCAGGCAAAAATCGTTGGTTTTTAGGAAGTTTGCTTTTTTTTATTATTATTTACCCTACTTTGATTTGCTACTTTCAGGAGAAAACAAACAAAAACAAACGAACAAAAAGCATGTTGATCTGGCATGTTAAACAAACAAATAAATTTCTTCCATGAATTCTGACTTTCCATGAATATTTTGATATTTTTTCCCAGAGGTGTCTTCTTTCAGCTCATTGAGTCAAGCGGGCTAGTGGTCACCAGCTCCATGTTCCTGTGTTCGGAGAGTCTCGATTCCTTCTTTTCAAAGTCTATGATTTGTTTTTTCAAAGTTTTAATAATTCCCTCCTGCAACTGAAACATATTGATGTCATAGAGGGAAAATAAAATATAGGAGCTTTAAAATTCTGAAGGGAAAAATAAAGGCAATTAGGACTTGTGTTAGGTATCTAAATATGTTTAGTTACCTTATGTGCACTGACAAAATCCATGTCCTAAGCAGTGTACTGTAGGACCATAAATTATTGGACACTTATGAGCCCTGTTTATGCATCATCTCTTTTGAAAAAGCTTTTTCTGTGTGTGACAAATTTGGTTTCACAGTGAACGACTCTTTTTTGAAAAGTCAGGCTTCACTTCTACTGTTCCTTTTTTTTTTTTTAAAAAAAAAAAAAACAGGAAATATAAAAGTTAGGGAGAGATGAGGACTAAAATGTTCTGCACTACCTGGGAAGATGCTGCTCGCAGACGCACGGCCGGCTCCCAGGAGTAGGCCCTGCTGCCACCCTTACGCAAGCCTGGGGCCGACGCCTGCAGATTGGTGGTGTGGGGACGCTGGGTTTATGTGAGGGCATCCAGCTCCCAGGCAGCTCCCATCGGGAGGTATCAGAGCACTCTGCAGAAGGACAATGTGGCCATCCTCAGCAGGCCTTTGCTGCTCCTGGCTGTGAGGAAAGAGCGTTTCTCGTGGTTAGTGCAGTGCTGGGCTGCTGGCAGAAAGGTTCACAGTCAGAAAGCCATGTGCCTGAGCGAGTGAGACTTGCCCGTTTAGCACTCAAGGCCAGCGTCCTAGCCTGAAACAAGCCTGAGTTACCTTTCTCGGCAACCTTTCAGTCATAAAATTGGGCACTACCAACTACCTGGCTGCCTGAGCTCCTGCATTTCGCGGAGTTAGTCGTGCCTGTAACTTGCTTTGCTAAAGACCCTTCATCGCACAGCTCTGTCTTTGGCTGCATGCAGTTTGCGTGAGTGCACACAGCCGTGCAGGCTGGGAGCGTCGGCAATTTTAAAAGCCTTTTAGGAAAAGTGTTTCTGCAAAAGCAGGCTAGCATAAACGCCAGTTAGGGGAAACCATCCTTATGCATACCATGGAGGAGGGGTTCTAGCCTCACCCTGTCACTGGATGCAGGCTGTAAAGGCACACCTCACGCCTACACACTCCGAGCCCAATTCCCACAAGGCCTCTGTTTTTATTGTGCTACTGCAACATAAAGTAACAATGCTCTCTTTTAGCAGTTTTTTGTCTGCTTTGTCTTTTTTTTTTTTTTTTTTTCCTTTAACNNNNTTTTTTTTTTGCCTATAAGCAAGTTAACCAGGGTCTCTCTCTTAAACACACTGTCTGGCTTATCTGGACCCCAGCATTACTCTAGAAACTCGCTGCGCCTTCACTGCAAAATACATATACTAATGCAACATTATTATCGGCTCCTTGATCATCATTTCCCTGTAGCGCAGCACGTGGAAAGAAAAACATGTTCAGGAAGAGGAGCATATATCCTAGGAATGATCATTTGTTTGACCTTAATCTGTCACTGGCAAAGCTTCCAGGCTGCGCTGTATTAGCCGACGGATAATCGGCTCCAGCTGAAATTACTTGCACAGTTAAGTAGTTTATTTTCTCATTTTGCTACAGAGAGAGTCTCTAAGAACAGGGCTGGCATATCTGTGCCTACCTACGTTGCTGTATAAATGCAGTGGGCTCATAAGTGGGTATGGGGCAGCGGTGTTACCTGCGGTTTTCTACTGCACTCTGCAAGGAGCAAAAGCTGGAACAAGGCCCCCTGTGAGCAGCAATCCTATTCTGCCTTTTGGAGCCCCCTCCAAAGGATGCAGGATGAGAGGTCTTTCACAGCCTTCACTGCAGTTTAGACCATCTTCTGTTTGTCTTATAATAGCTCGCAAATCTTTCTTATGCTGTGCTTTTCAAAGATGTCTTTGTGCTGCGTAGAGAGAAAGTAATTAAAAGAGAAAATTTACCATAGCAGTAAACCAAATTAGAAAATCATAAGATTCAGAGCAAATAGGGCTCAGCTGACAAAATCAGAGAAAGCAGTGATTTTGCATGCATATAATCTTATCGTCTATTATTTTTGTTCACAGGTTAAAGACAGCTCTTAAATGGAGTTTTATAAAAGTATAAATAAGTCTCCCCCCCCCCCCAAAAAAAAAAAAAAAAGAAACAAAAAAACACAAGAATTATCAGTGGTGCTAATTGCACAGCTTCTGATGAGTTTGATGTCTCTGGAAAGGAATTCCTTATGCCACAACTGGATCAGATTTGCAGCTGTTCTTGTCAAGATGACTACTCCCCTAAAAAATTTAAATACTCTTGGAGCAGAATGAAGTGATGTGCAGTTCCTGTCTGTATCCCCAAAGTAGTATCTCACTTGAATACAAAAATGGAGAGGGATATTTATTATAAATTAAAGCAATGTAAGTAAGTTTTGCATTAACTACGGGGCACATCCAAGAATTGTATCAGGGAAGAACACATACTAAGGAGCTGCACACAAAAATTTGCATCTGGTTAATAATAATATAGATGCTCAATAATGTAGTTACAGAATACAGATATTTATTATAAATTAAAGCAATGTAAGTAAGTTCTGCATTAACTAAGGAGCACATCCAAGAATTGTATCAGGGAAGAACACATACTAAGGAGCTGCACACAAAAATTTGCATCTGGTGAATAATAATATAGATGCTCAATAATGTAGTTACAGAACAATTGTGGTTTTGGTTTGGTGGAAAAATGTCATTTGAAGATGAGTTCTCTCCTTGACATGTAAACCTGACATAACTGTTACCAATGACATGGAGTAATTTTAATGAAACATAACTGAAAGAGATTGAAAGGCAGGTTGGATTTGGAACTCCCATCTCGATTATATTAATTCTGCTTATATTAACTGCAGACAAAAGAAATTCATTTAACTGTACTTTATTCCTAACAGAATCATGGGTAAATGACTTTCAAAGGAAATTGAAAAAGGAAAGAAGAGATGTCCCTCTGCTGATAGTTTGAGGAGCTGAACAAAGGGAGGAATGGTCAAATATCTAGGAGCGCACTTAGAAGCAAGCAAAGAAATTTGTGAAGAAATGAATCATCAGGATGCACAGCAGAAAGGAGCAAGCCGTGACATGAAGCCACAAGGAAATTCAACAAACGTTCAGTATTTGTTAATGCTAATGTATTGCACTGTGAGAGCAGCAGGTCAGTAATCTAACTGGCATTGAGGTCCCTACATCTGTGTCCCATGAAGCTTGAGTTTCTTACATCAGCTGACGTCTGGTTTAGTCCCCTGATCCAAGTGTCCCCACCATGCATGTGTTTCAGAGCTCCACGAAGGACCAGTTCACAACAGCACAGCAGATACTCAAAATTAAGGAATAAAAATCATACCCAGCTTTTTAGCAGTTAGCTCAAGTTCGCCAGTGCTGCAGACCTAAATGGAACAGAAGAAGGACAACTACAGATTTCTTGTACAAATTATTTGGAGACCACTGTTGGTCTGAACAGTTCAGGATTTATCTAAGGGCGGGGAAAAGAAGGTGATGCAGAGTGTGCATGTGAACTGTGAGTGGATGCAGTAAGATTGGTGTAACTAGGTCTCCCCTGTAGGGAGAGGTACATGGCATCAGTAAAATCAATAAACAAAATTAATCTTCTAGCAACCTTGTAGTGCAAAGTCCATTATTCCAGTGTAAATAATTGTATTTTTAGTTCAGTGTCTGAATCAAGTAAGAAATCATGATTTTTTATAGGGTTGTTTTTTTTTTTTTTTGGGTAAAAGGTGGGAATGACAAAAATTCTTTGACAAGCCAT
>VXAV01006544.1:0-24974 GCA_013399715.1 Alectura lathami
CTCCGGCGGTGGGGCGGCACTCGCGGGGTTCCGCGGCCCCGCCGCGGGCTGGTGTGGCGGAGCTGCGGCTGTCGTTGGCTCAGCTGCGTTTTCGGGAAGGGGGAGCCGCTGCCCTCCCCCGCCTGCGGGGTGGCGTTGCCCGCTCTGAGGTCGAGTGGGGTTTTGTGCCCTGTCTGCCTCCGAGGGGTGATGGAGAGGGCTCCGCTAATTAATATGAGAACGGGCTGGAGTGACAAGCACCCCCCGCAACTCCGCTGGGGTTAGGAGCCCTGATAGCCTCTCTGAAGCAATGCACATCCATCCGCCTGCGTATTCCTTCTGGAACAGACCTCGCTGGGGCTCGTGCCCTCGGGTTGCGCCGAAGTCAGTGGCCCGGGGCTCCAAGCTCTGCGCTGCAGCCGAGCGGGGGACCTACAGCGTGGATCGCTCTCGGCTCCCTCAGTCGCTCCGCTCTTTTATTTGTTTGGTTTTTTTTGCGGTGTAGTTGGAGACGCATCGAAATGATGCTGCCTTTTAAGCTGCCTGCAGTTAGAATCGTAGAATCGTAAAATGGCTTGGGTTGGAAGGGACCTCAAGGATCATCTAGTTCCAACCCCCCTGCCGTGGACAGGGCTGCCAACCGTGGCATAGGGGTGTGTTTAGCCTGGAAAACTTTAGTGGTCTTTATTCCCCACTTGAAATTTGGGGAAACTTCTGTAGAAGAGGCAAAAAGCTGTTCTACAGAGTTCCAAAGCAAAGATGTTTCTGGACACGTAGCTCGGAATTAATATTGTGTAGCTCCTGTGCATAGCTCAGAGCTCCGAGCATTGGCTTAGAGTGACTCCATCTCTAGGAGGCCTGTGCTAGTCTTCTTTTAGTGTCATCTCTTTTCAAAGAGATCATTAGAGATGAGGCTAGCTGCAGCTCAGAAGGCGGTTCTGTGGGCTCTCGGCTGTGGCTTGTGCCCAAACAGCTGGTCCATACGTGTGCATGGGGCTGCCAAGAAACTTCTGAAACAGAATTTAGCCTTGCAAGAACTGAAATGAGGAGGTGTGTGCACTAGTTGAAGGGGAAACTGAACTAAGCAAAATGGCCTTAGCTGCCCTAATTTCTTTGGATAAGTGCAAGTGCAGTCGTTCCTTCCGCTTTCACTAACAAATGGCTTTACGTTCCCTTTCACTTACTGTTTGACTTCTCACAATTTCTCTTTTAATCAAAAGGTGCTGACTAAGATCCTGTCTTTCTGCAGCCGCTTAACTTCTGTGGGAAATCAGTGAGCTGCTGAGGCAGGAAACCCTTGATATCAAGGGTTTGATAACTCTTAACATCAGGCACTTCCCAAGGTTTGTCAAATGTGATAACTTCCTACAAAGAGCAATAATATTACTGCTCGCACACTTCATGGTATTCTGGCATATAGGCTTCATTTATCAAGTGTCCCTTTCTTATGTAAGTTTTGGTGCAAGTTGCTCAATGTTGTTGTTTTGATGGGTGTGTTAGATACCTAGGTGCCTTGTGAAGGATCACACTGGGGTTCTTTTCCTGTGCAGAGGTTAATTGTTTCATTTGGAGGTAGCACAGCAGCCCAGGAGAGCTTAACTACAGTGATTTCAGTGGAGTTGCCACCACCGTTAGAGCTTTTTTGCTTTAAAAAAATAAAAAACGAAGCTCGGCTATAACCAGTAATGCTTTTCTGCTTAATTAAAAAAAAAAAAAAAAAAAAGGCAAACAAAACTTGGCACTTCTGGGAAAAGTGCTTGTTTTTTTTTAATTTTTTTTTTTGGTAAGCAGCATTTTTGATAATTCCTATTAGTTTTGCACTGGAAGATACAAAGATTTTTGGTAGTATACTACTAGCCAATTTCCAGTTAGCTGTGATTTTGAGTACTGTGTTAGTGACCTACAGACAGGGAAGAAACCTCCTAATTCCGTGTGGGGAGAGAAGGAACTTCAGGACTTACTTTTAGGTAGTTTGTCGGGGTAGGTGGGGAGTAATCTTCAGATTCTTTTTTTTTATAGTGCTTGTGTGTGCTCACTGCTGAATGCTTGTAGGTACAATATCAGTGGGAAACTCTTACAGAGAAGAAACTCTAACATCTCCTCCCCAGTGCTGCTGCACAACTAAGCACTTTGAATTCTGAACCACCTGTGTGGCTTTGTGACAAGTAATAGTCATAGGAGAGTGGCTGAGTTGATAGTGTCTCTGCACAGCCATCTCTACAAACTTCTCTTTCTGCACAGTCCCTGTGAGGGTGGGCTGTGATAATCTTTTGTTTGTTTGTTTTTTAATTTCTCTTCCTTGTTGGAGACTTACCCATGATACATAAGGGTGCAGTTTCACAGGTGATGTTCTCAGTCCTAGCAGTTAAAAGCAGTTCCCATCTTCAAAGCTGTACCCATGAGGGGTGAAAAGGGAGCTGATGCTGTCAAACCAGCTGGGTTCAGATGGGTGTGGCCCGACAGCCAGCTGTGCTGATATACCATGGGGTAAGAGATGGAAGGGCTGAACCGCTTATTGCGGTGTTACTGCTAAGAAACCATGCAGAGCTTTCCAGAAAGGTGCAGACTTGCATGGATTTCAGTAGCAGCTGTGCTTGCTGAAATAGCCTTTCTTGCCCTCAGAGTGCTGAGGGGTTGGGTTAACATATGCAGTGAACCTAGTAAAGGAATTATCCAACCCTAAGCTTTGAAAAGATACCGATGTGGGTTAGTTTCCAAGTTTGGACCGCTGTACAGATTTATGGCCCAGGGGGTGGGAAAGGGAGCGGGTAGGATTGAGCCCCTCCTGGGAGGGAAAGGTCGTGAATGTTGAGGGGTACCAGTTTGTCCAGGTAGCTTAAGAGGAAACAATGATCTTAATGCTGATCCTTTGAGTTGTTGATGGGAAACTATTGCTGGATTTATTTTTTTTTTTGAGCAAATGTGGAACATGGTGTATTTCACTCATGTCAGCCACTCCCTGTAACATACCTGCGTTAAGTGTGGACTGATGCATTTTTAAAGTCACTTTAAAATGGTTATTTTTATTGATAATTTAGAAGAACGTTCAGTTGCTCAGGGTGGGGAGTAGAGGAGATAAATAGCTGAGAAATGATGCTGAAGTAGCATGAGACTCTATGCTGCTGCTGCAGTTCCTGTCTTAAAATGACATTAGAAGAATTGTTTTGAGCTGCTGTATCTGCAGTGCAGCAAGGAAGGCTGGAGGTGAAAGGAGAAAAAATCCATTACAGGGAACAGTCTGAAAAAATGCAAGTATGGATGACCAAAGGGTGTGTGAACTGAAAAATAATCAATAGATAATTGTTGAGCTACAGAGGGAATGGATCCTAAAAGATTTATCGTAGCAGTATGGTGCATGTAGTGTATGTGAGAGCACGTAAAGATGACTAGGCTTAAGTGATGGCAAGAAAGCAGTACACTCCTGTCTTCTGAAACAGGACTGAAGAATTCAGTCAAAAGCCTTAAGCTTGTGTTCGACTTGTGTAGGCTGCTCTGGTGTGAGGTATATTTTGTGCTCTTAGGTATCTGCACTTTCATATGGGGGAAGTATTAGGGGAGGTCTAATCAGGTTAGCCATACAAGGGTTTGTATATGCTGCCTTCTCCCCAGATGTACAGTGGGGCTCCATTGCTGTGCATGCTGATCTTTTAAACATTTATCTATCATCTAAGCTCTCTAATGCAGATGAAAGTCTAGGAGTTGGTTTAAACTATGCTTGAATCATTAAAATAAACAAGTGTTTAAAACATTTGCTTGCTTCTTGTCTAAATGCCGTACAGAAAACTTGTGCAATGAATTTTGTAGTCGCTGTCATACAACTGCAGTACTTGCACCTAACCTGGAGGTCAGCTAACTTTTCTCCTCAGCTGTATGCCCCTCTATTTTGTTACTTCTACTGACTTTTTTAAAATCTAAACAGTGTTAATAACACTTTCTTTAACAGTGAACTGCCTCTTATAAAATAGACATGGATGGGATGGATGAATCATCTAAAAGAATCCTAGAGCCATACCAGTATTTACTTCAACTACCAGGCAAGTTCACTTTTATTGTTTACTTCAAAACATCAAAATTGCTTTTGTCCTAGGAAATCCAAGCCAAGAAGCTTATCCATTCTTGATATTTGGATTTAAGAGTGACTAAAGCTAACATCTTCATTGTTTGTTCATTTTTTTCCACTCGTAAAGCTATCCTTTTGGTGTGGTTGGTACAGTGGCAATTGAGTTTGTCTGCTGCAGCACAGGTAGTCTTCCATATGCTCTGTCCTCCATTCAGAGCAGCTGACTTGCTGCTTACTGAAACTGGTACGGGCCAGTACTGGTGGCTTGATTCTGCTCTTGAAGAATGAAACATCACCAGTCCAACGTCTGTCTGCTTGCTGCACTGGACTTGATGGGATTACTGCATGGATGTCCCACTCAGAAGCCTCTTTACTGAGCAGATAGTGACATTGCTTAGCTGTGCAAACAAACACCACAGCAGAGTGTAAGGAAGACCATGCAAGCTGTCAGTGACTAACTCTGTAGACATGGTGGAACTACTTTGTCATTGGAACTATTGCGTCATTGACTTCTGTCCCATTTGTATTGAGTACTGGTGGAATTAGCTGCTATACAAAACATGGTAAATATCGAGGAAAATAACAGACCAGAATTATATCCGACTGGGGATAGAAGATCTATCTGGACAACTAGCATAACTTAGCACAGGCACGATACTAAGTGGCTTTATACACCTGCAGCAAGACTGGTATATCAGTGGTGTGGGTCTTTAACCTGTGTGTAGTGAAGTTCATTATTCATCTCTACAAATATCAGTGTTGCCTACAGTAGTGATTGCAGTGGACTTGGCACTTAGTGCTGCCAAGCGCTCAAGTTGAAAGACTAGAAATTTGGCAGTAACACTAATTTTCTAATGCCAGAAAGTTTGTTGCTTGTTTCCTCATGGTATTTTCTGCTTGGATATGTTAAACTGACTGGTGTTTCTTGCTTAAAAACTTAAATTTGAGAATGAATCTATAATATTTTAGAGAATATTTGTAAGAGCTGGTCCTGAAGAAATTTACTTTTCTTCGATGCTACCTTTAGGGGCATCTTGTGTTTGTTTAGGTTATCTAGTACAAGCAGGATATTGAAAATGCCTCTGCATATTTAACTGCTTTTTTTTTTTTTTTTTAAAGAAATTGTAGCTATTAGCAAAGAAAACTAACCTTCCTAGTAGTAAATATACAATAGACAAAGTGCCAAAAAAAAAAACATCCATAGGCATAAGTGCTTGACTAATAGCTCTTCAATTAGCTTTCACTTTAAATGATCCATCTAGTTTAACCTTCCCAGGTGGGTTCCTCTGGCTAAACTCCTGTGCTTCATTGTGTGTTCAGCCCTAATCACTGTATCCTGATGGCTTATGTGGTACTGACCATCAGTGCAAGCACTTCATATACTGTGCTACTAAAGTATCATACATCAGATTGTCCACTGAAGCATGTTGATCTCTTGTTAATGCAGTTTATGCTTTGGAGAAGGTGAGAGGTGAGATATACTTCTCTCCATGCTGAAATGTTGGTGTGATTCACAACAGAAGGCTTCTCTTAAGCTAGGCAGGTGGTAGTTGTGTGCCTGTGGAAAGCTTGTATTGAGTAAGGCTGGGAGCAGTCAGTGTTGGCAGTCATCTAGCTGGATGCTCGCTGTGTTTGAAACACTGGCTTTGCCCTAAGTCAGCTATGCTAAGCACAGGTCAGGAGTAGCCACCTACTTGGTGAGCCTAGGCATCAGCAAACACCAGGGCCTGGTGAAGGGAAAAGTGAGGCATATGCTAGCAGGTGGTTTGTAGTGAGGGTGGAGCTCAGATGAGATGCCTGAGCTATCTAACAAGCTTCTGCTGAAAGAGGCAGTTCCATTCCATCTTCCTGCTGGCAGTGCTCTCCTGCTTCTTAACTTGTGCCAGTTCTCAGCTCACTAACCAAATGATGAGGTGGCATCAATCACCTCACCTGTTAGAAAACTCACCTGGCAGAACAGCTGGTCTTTTATCTTGTCAATGAAGTGGCACGAGGGTGGTTACATCTGAGGGGCTTTTGGAGAGAGCTTGGCTGTGAGTCAAATATGTAGTTGCTTATCTTGTAGGACTAGTTTAAAAAAAAAAAAATCTCTAAGTCGTTTAGTAACCTATGAGAGCTTGAATGTAGTTAGATGCATATCAGGCTCTTGCAGAAAGAGGAACTGTGTAACTATTTGCCTGAAAAATAAGCATCTCCTAGTGTTGTCTGTAGTCTAAGAATGCAAACTTCTGTGATGTTAAGGATTAATCCCTCAGTACAAGGGGAAGTTGACTACTGTTTGCTCTTAATGAAATAGGAGTTTAAAGGTAACTGTTTGGGGTTGATACTTGAGCTCTAAACTTGTCTGTTTCTTTGAATTCTATGACGCTAAGCTAGAAAGCCTAGTAGGCTTAAGGCTTTTTCTTTTTTTTTTTTTTACTGTTACTATTTTAACTACCAGTGTGCTAGTGACAGAATAAACATTAGCTAAGAAAATCTAGTATTTGCAGAACATACATTCTGAAGCAGTAACTTTCTTGTGAAATCTTTGCTTAGCAGAACATGAAATTACCATAGCTTGTGCCAGTGCTCAGCTCAGTCTGGTATTCTGCTGTTCAGATGAGTAAACAAAGTACAAAAAGCAGGAATAAATTTCACAAATGCCAATAATGTGGTTTGTCTTGAAAATACACTCAGATGATGAAGAATCTTTCATCTCAGAGCAGCTGAGTTAACAGCAATAGCTGCTTATGCAGCACTAAGGAGTATGTGAGCTCAGTTGCAGTGGAAGTGATGTGATCAACAGCTTGCTATTGAAAAGGGTAGATTCTGGCCCCATTCACAGCTCTGCATCTTCCCCTTGGTGTGAATTGCTCTGGCTTGTTTAGCTTGCTCAACAATCAAGGCTGGCTTTTGTTGTTGCAGCTTCTGCTGCTGGGTTCTTGAACTTGACCAGCTTAGTGAGGGAGTTACAAAGCAGCAGTAGCAAGACAAAGGTGATGTTTCTCTATGAATGACAGTAGCCTCTCAAACTTACTGAAATAGATGATTATCTTAACAGCATCTACATTTTTTTTTCCTCCCTCTTCTGATGTACTCTAAAAGAGAATGCAGCTAACAGGCAGCCAACAGATGTGGGTGCTCAGCAGTTCATGCAGAAGGGGGCCAGAAACTGAGGTCAGTGTATGTGCCACAGGGCATGATCCCTGCCACTGGGGCAACTGTACCTTGCACATCAGAGGCCTCAGTTTGCACAAGCTCTTGTGGGAGGTGGCAGCTTTTCAGATCTTGAACTGCACTGGGCCAGGAGAAGGCAGTGTCGTCGCCCTCGAAAAAAGATGTGCAAGAGTGGAAAATCTGCTTCCACCAAGCAAAGGAGCAGTGTAAGGGGTCAGCAGGCTGTACAGCAGGAGATTGATGGGATTCTCCACAAAAGCCTGTGGGTTCAAAAGCCTGAAACCCCAAGTATATTGAAGGGTACCAAGAATGCATGCCAGGCTTGGAAGATAGAGACTCCTGCAATGATGAAGGCTGGGAGCTCATGGCTTCAGGTGCCAGGAGAGATTCCTGTTCCTCGTGCATATGTGCATTTGCCAGGTAAGTTCATTGTGCTGGAAGAAAAGAAATAATTAGAAGCTCAGTACAGCTTCAGATTGGCACCAGATGCCAGCAGCAAGTGATGGTAGTAGGGGGGCTGTCTCCTGCAGGGGACAGAGGCCACCATCTTAGCTGTTATCTCAAGGAGGCTTGCTCAGATCAGGGATGTTCTGGAGAGACTGCCAGGGTGTGTTTCACCCTCAGGCTACTACAACCCTGTGGCTCCTCCACTTAAGCAGTAATGAGTATAGCCAGGGGATACCTGGAGCTTTTCAAGCATCATTGCATGGCTTTTGGAGTGAGGGACAAGGGCTCAGGAGACTGAGTGATTTTTCTCGATCCTTGAGCCTGTCCTTCTTATCAAGAGGAATAAGCAGATCCTTCCTGTCAACAGCCAGTTGGTTGCATAGCTGATAGCAACAGCAGGAGTTTGGGTTTTATGACCATGGGACTCCCTTTTGTGAATCAAGGACTGCTAGGGATCCACCAACCCAAGTTGGCATGGAAGTGTCTCTGTCAACAAGCTAACCAGCATAATGAGACAAGGCTTAAACTAAAAGTGACAATGGAAGGAGTTGACTACCCAAAATAAAGTAAGGAAATGGTGAGCTGGCAAAAAAGAAAAAGGGTATAGGCTAATGTGGACAAAAGACCTTGTAATGAACAGAGCTGAAGGGAGCCCACCTCAGATGTGTGCACTCAGATAAGGAAGTGCTAACAGGGCAATGTGGTGGGGGAAGCGCTCACTTTTTTTCGGAAATCTACATAACTGAGTGCCTCTGAAGCCCCTGTACAGCATGGGGAATAAACAGGAGGTGTTAGAGGTCTACATGCAGCTGCAGGGCTGTGATTTCATTGAGATATTGGATGTGGAATGGCTCAGAGCTGGGTAGATATGAACTGTCTATGAAAATAAGCTGGGATAGCAAGGAGTGGGAGTTGCCTATGAGTGAAAGAGCTGCTGAACTGCATGGAGCTCAGTCTTGGGTCAGATGAGCCTGTGGAGAGCTTGTGGGCTAGATCAGAGGGCAGATGAGTACGGGTGGTACTCTGGTGGGTCCTTGCTACAGATCATCTGATCAGGAAGAAGTAGGTGCAGCCTTCAGACAGTGGAGAGAAGGCCCTTGTCCTCATGAGAGACTTCGGCTACCTCAGTACCTGGTAGAAGAAGCAATGTGGCAGAGCACAGGCAGCCCAGTAGGCTTTTGGAATGCATTGAAGACCACTTCTTAACACAGGATCAAAGAGCTGGTGAGGGAAGGCATTTTGCTGACCCCACACTTACAAACAAGGAAGAATTAGTTGGTAGGTGAAGGCTGAGGAGCAACAGTGTCTGCAGTGACCATGGGATGGTGGCATTCAGATCTCGAGAAGGAACAAGGCAAGAAGCAGAATAGCAATGCTGAACTAGTTAACCCTGTTTTGAACAGGGTGGGGAGTTAAACTAGACAATCCTGTAGTGACCTCAGTCTGTTCCAAGTGTCTGCTTAGGTCTGAAGGTGTGTGCCTGCAGGTCACATGGGCTGGCAGTAGTGTTCTTGTAGCTGTGTGGGGAGGTCTGCCTAGGGATCGACTTAGCCCTAACCCATCAGATGACAGAGCTAAATGTGGATGTGGACAACATAGCTGAGGTAATGCAATAGCTTGCTGCATCCGGAAGGGTGATGCCCTCCTTCTCCTGGTGCTCAGCATCTGCTGCGTACAGTGTACTAACTTGGGCAGACCCACTTCCTAAGCTGACTCAGTACATAAAGCTGGCAGAAAGCTAACCTAGCAGAAAGCAGGCAGTTTTCTGCTGCGGTAATGAGTTGAATTAGCTTAGTGAGGCTCTAATGAGGGCTAGGTTAATAGTCCCTCTGCTCTTTCCCATGCTGTTCTATCACTTTTACATACCCTCACTCTAAGTGGGATGCTGCCATAAGGACATAGATGAGGTCACTTTAATGCAGTGTGAGTAAAGAAATACGATCAGCAGCCTGTCCAGAGCAGGAGGTCCATGAGTTCCGTGTCTGTGCTCTGTCAGGAGAACAATCGTGTAGGTACGCACATGCGTAGTCAGTCTGATTTTAGAGAAGCATCTCTCATCGCTCTAAAGAGGCAGGGGGGGACTGTCCTCAGAGTGACATCACAACTCTGACTGGATCTTTGTTTCAAGGATAAGAAATTTACACTTTTATCCCATAAAGATTTTTTGTATGAGTTAATCTGTTATGTCTTCCTAACCTAGCTTTTTCTACCCAGCATTACTAATGAGCCAACAAGTTTTGCATAGTTGTTGCTTGATTAGGGCACTACTGGGATCTTCAGCAGATCATAGTGACTGCATTTAGCATAACGTTGTTAAAAGCTTGTTGCAGGAATGTCTATAATTACTGTGCAGTAGGCAGAGTTTCTAATTTCAGAAGTTAGATCTTGATAGTCTTCAGTTTTACAGTAGTCTCCTTTGACTAGTCAACAGTGTAGTGACATGTAACAGTGGAGGGGGAAAAAAGGTGAATAATTCTGGTGGTGTTAAGTTTTATACCTCTTTGCTTAGTCCTAGACTTGTCTTGTCTAGTTTAGTGTTGGAGGCAGGAAGCAAGGTATGGAGGCTTTTGAGGCCGATATTGGAGGGGTTTGGTCTCTTGCCATCACAGTGTGACTGTAGGCATAAAGTATGCATATGGAAAATTGCTTTAATGTCAAATAGACCTGGTAGGATTGACTTCAGAACAAGATACAACAGCATTTATGAAACAGTAATGGGGCTCACAGAATCAAATCTGCACCTATAAAAGATGGATATTTTACTATACAGATGGTGGTTTTTCCTTGAATAGCCAGTGTCTAGACAGCCTTGCTCTTCAAGGCAGACAAGTCTAACAACTCACATGCTGTCTGTACTAGGGAACTAAATGGCTAAATCCACTTGCATATTAACAGTCCATTTAGATTATGTATGAGTAGCTATGTACCTCATGGTGAAATAACCCTCATTACTGAACATCCAGCATTTCCATAAGCTTATTTTCTAGGAAACGCATTCAAAAAAAAAAAAACCACCAGAATTAGCTGCTTAATGTTTTTTAAGTATTGTCGTTATCGATGTAATTTAGAAGTGAGTAAATGGCTGTAGATAAGGCACACATCCTTAATGTGGTATTATCTATGACTACTTTTCCTTATGGGTGTACTAAAGTACTGGTTTATATTTACCTAGCAAGCTATACAGTGTGGCAGATGTTTATATCAGTTATTTTCAATATTTTGAGGGATTCTCTTCTCCTCAGTTAACTCATGCAATTATTGTTAAAATAAAAAAGTTGAACCTCTGATGCAGGACGCTTTGGCCCTGCCTTGTGCAGCATTTGGTGGTCATGAATGTGTAGTAAGTTGGGCCAGGGAGCAGATTTGGCCAAAATCTGATCTGCCCACAGTGAGTGGGAGGGAAGGTCTGAATGTTGGTAGTATTCCAAATCCTTGTCATCTGCAGGAGCTGTTGTCAGAAACAGGCCTACCTTGAAGTAGTGAGCATGCTTCACTAACATGAGAGGTTTTGAAATTCTTGGGTACTACTCTAATTTTGTATTTAAACTTGAGCTCTGGTTACCTGTGTTAAAATGGTGAGCTTATAAGATAGTGAATTGGTGGTATAAACGTGGAGGTTTAAAATATAAATATATTTATATTTCTTAAAATAGATATATAAAAATAGATGCATACTGTCCTGATGGAGAATAAACCTGGCACGGGGGACTTAAGGTATCCGTTGGGCTGTTTCAGAGACTAAACAATCCCTCCTTCTTGGAGGGGAAAAAAAAAAAAAAACTAATGTTGAAAACTGAGGATAGAAAACAAAAATTGAGAACACAAGCCAAAGATGGTGCATGTCTGGGTAAAAGTGCCCCTTCCCACAGGGCAGAGCCAGAAGACAAAGCTGTTGGGAAAGAATCACCAAGAGGTGGTGGTGGCAGGAGGTAATGGATATCTTTGAATCCGAGCAGAAAGTGAAGTCCTTTGAGCAACTGAAGAAGGTTACCACCCCTGCTACAGAACCCAAACCACAAACCTGTAGCTCACCTGGTGGTGACTTGATAGAACAGGAGAACTCCTCAGTCTAATTTCTCCATGGTCTGTCATTGAACTTATCCATGCTTATTATTCTGTTCTGTATGTGCTGGTCACACAGCAATAGAGAGGAGCCTTAGGGAGAGATTCAAATGTGGAAATTTTTTCAGTGCTGTGGGCAGGGTGGCAACATTAATGTGAGGACTAATATTGCAGAATTGTTCTAGGTCGTGTCTCTCAGTAGATCTCGAGTAATATGCAACCCATTAGATAGGCTGCATTGCTTTGAGGTTTCTCTGAGACTGCTTCCAGATGCCTCCTTGAGATGAGCGAAGCATGCAGAGCTCTGTCTAAACATGTCTTGCTGTTACTTGAAGGTCTTCAACTCAGCTGAGCTTCTCTAAGCTCCAAGCTGCACAGGAGGTGGTTGTTTATTGATGGTCACCTTGATCACTAGTAGACACACTGAATAAATACTTGTACACTGCTTCTAGCAATTTATTAAAGAAGGCTGGCATCAATAACTTACAGGATAATGAGTATTAAAATCAACTCTTTCAGGCAAAATATACCTGGAGTGAATAGTAATGCTGATTTTACCACTGAACTTGGACTTCTAAAATATCTTTCATTCCTCTGAAACAGGTGACTGCCTGGTGTTCTGCCAAACTGCGTTTAGCCAAAGCAGGACATCCAGTTACACATAGGTGAACTTAGAGGGTTTAAGATAAATGTCTGAAATCCTGGAAAGTTCTGTGCAGAATGGAATTTTTGTTTAGAGTTAAGTATGTCAAATGTTGCTTTTTTGCTTTACAAATTGAGTAGCAAGTGAAAGGTACTGCAGAAGACCTAAAACTGGAGAGGAAATAAACTCAGGAAATACCCATATCTTCAACTAATAATGAATTGCAATTTAAAATTTCCAATCTGTTACACAAACACAGGATCAACATGCTTGGGAAGCTAGGACTTATTTTCAGAGGTAGTAAACTGATTTGTAGAGGTTACCAACAGACTTGAGATAATTTCCTAATTAAACTGCCAAAACTAAATACAGCAACATGTGAACACATGTACAAGCAATGCGATAAAACATATTGCTGTGAACTGTCTGCAGCCATCAGCAACTTAAATTTTGGTGTTTGTACAAGGAGGAAACAAGCTGCGTGCTTATGTGGTCATGCCTTTAAAAGCTTACTGGTCTCAAATCAGTTACAGTTGTTAAGACTGGTTGGTGCATTTAATAATTGCCTTTGTGCTTTCTATTTTATTTTCTGTAATTGTAGGTAAGCAAGTGAGAACCAAACTGTCACAGGCCTTTAATCACTGGTTGAATGTTCCAGAAGATAAAATACAGGTACTGACTTTTTATTTTTAAAAGGCTCTTACCTTTCTTCCAAGAATATCGATAACAAATTGCTCTTAGTGTAGTGTATTTAAGACTTCTGATCACTTACAATACATAACGGCTGAATATATTGAAGTACAGTTTCAGTAAAACTAACTTCAGTGCAAAGCTTTGGCTATGATTTAACACTCAAGTGACAATTCCCATTACTTGTCTTACCTAGAATGGTTACAGCTTTCCATGCATGCTCAACCTTTTGAGTCATAGAGGAGCAGCTGTTACTGTTACCTGCTTTGGTTATTAGCGGTGGGTTTTCGAGAGGCTAGAGTGACCTTGGAAACTCTACAGATGCAGTGCTTGAGTATCAAAGCCAACAGTCAAGTGAGCTTCAAAGCCTTTATCCATCACTTCCTGTTCTGGGCCTTGAACAGTGGACGTCTTACACAGTCTGGAGTCCTTATTCCCAGCTGTTCTGTCAGACAGGTCTGTGCAAGATGCATGTCTGTATGTTCAAACACTGGCTTCTAAAATGCATAATTCTCCTTTTGGTTAGACTACAGCTTGGCCAAACTGTATTTTTAGGGTGTAAAAGATTCTCTGTGTACAAGGTAATGTGAGGAATTAAAGTAACAAATCATGGCTTTTTGATACTTAGCCTGTCCCAAAGAGGACTCCTTCACAAACATTAAGGGCCTACCTGTTAGTGATGTTATCTAGGGACCAGGTAGGTAAGTGTGATGCTTTGTAATCTTCAAGTAGCAAAATGGTTTAAGTACTCAGACAATGAGGCAGGAGGCCACATTACTATTGTGGTGATTCTCCTGTTCTTCAGCCTTGTCCATGTAACTTCTTAGCCAGATTGTTTCCAGCTAGACAAATGCATTATATAGAGCAACTTATGTATTTGCATGCCTAGGTTCAGTCTAATATCATAGATCAAAACCCAGGCTGGAAATGATTCTCTGAAAGTTATCTAGGTCAGATCCCTGCTCTAAAAACAGTTTGTTCTATATCTACTTCAGAGAGAGCCTTGCTGAGTTTTGAAAATCTGGGGATGTAGACTCCGCAGCCTGAGCACCTCTTCCATTGTTGAATCCCTTTCATGATACATTTTCCATTATGTCCTGGTGGAATCTCTTGCACTGCAGTCTGTGACTTGCCCTTTTGCTGAGCACCAGTGACAGCAGGGTTCCATCTGCTTTCATGTACTATACATAATTAAAGCTGCAGTACCTCTGTGAACACAAGTCACCAATTCCACCTGTGACTTCTAAACAGTCATTCAAGCACTATTGAAAGCTTAGATCACTTTTTCAGTTATCTTTATGAAGAAAACCGGTGCTTTGGTATCTCCTTTACCACTGAAGCTGTTTGTGATAGAACTTAATAGTTCTATTCTTTGGGTCACTTAAGGACGAAACCCAGACTGTCATCTTTGAATCTTGCTGAGATTGTTGCTGCTCTGGTGTGTAATTGTACTAATTTCAATAACATAATAGTTTGGATTACTACCTCCAGACATCTTTTCCAACATCTCTCATAATCTTAAATCTTTCCAGTTGTCTAGCGGTCTGGCTCCATTCCAGTTATTTGTATTCTTCTAAAAATCCAAATTCTGGAACTTGTTCTGGGACTTTTTTCTTCCTAACCTTAGATCTTTCTGTAGTTTAGCTAGATGAATACCACAGAGGCTACTACTGTTCCTTGATAGTAAATTTTACTGTTGGCTGCTACAGTTTCACTCTTCTCCCAGCTAGGTGGCCTTTGTGTGTCGTGTTCCCCCCCCACACACACAGCATCTTTAGTGCTCATCTTATGCTACTCTGAGACTTCTCAGCCTGTTGAGTTAGAGAATGCTGCATCTGTCAGATTGACTTTTTTCTGGGAGGACTCTGAAATGGCGTAGCACAGGGCCAAGTAAATTTAAAAGCTATAGCAAGTAAGAAGGTAGAGGTCTGTGTGCTGAAAGTGATACTGCAGCAGCCACTAATAAGATATGCTTTCTTGCAGCCCAAGCCTAGCAGTCTGTACTGGTCTTCTGCTTTCATTATGAAGTGCAGTCTTCTCATTTCCTCAGACTACTTCCTGTTGTCTTCTAGAAAATAAGCTATTTCCGCTGTCAGAACTTTCAACCTTAAAATGTTTTTAACGCTGTCAGTCTTTATAGAAGCTAAAACTAATGTGCAGTCATGAAGCAGTGTAAGTTATTTCAGTTCAACCTTAAATGTCTAGAAGAGTTCACAGAACAAAGTGATATGAAATAGGCTAATCAGAAATGCTAGAATAGGCTCATCCAGTGAGTTCACAGAGAATAAATCATCATTCAGAAAAATAGGTATTGCAGGGTTGCTTTTTATAAGTACTCCATCCTTCATGATTTTAAAGCCAGTGGTTGACAATATCTTTACAAGTCAAGGTAGGCCTCGCCTCTGTCTCACAGATAAGTCATTAGTGCTCAAGTAGTCTGCTCTTGCAGTCATTATCATGGACAAGCAAACAATTAGATTGCTGGGTTTCAGGTTTTAACCTTTGGCACAGTGGTTACTGAACACTAGCTGTCTTGCTGCTGAAAAAATGTTAGCAGCAGCAAAGTCCCTCTTAATGCTTCCTACAGCACCCACCAGTGCAAATACACAAAGTATTTATTACTGTCTGACTAGTGGTGTCCATGTTTCTTTAGAAGCAGCTCTGATGAAATGAGTGCAATGCTTGTAGCTAACAAGTATAATTGGTTGAGCACCTTCAAAGGTGATAACGAGATGTGGTTTTTGCAGTTTTATATGGTATGCAGTTCTGCATGCTTAAATGTATTTCCGTGTAAGCAGGTGCTTGAATATACCCATTCCTTGCATAAGAGCTGTGCAGTGAAAACCACAGGCTTAAAGCTCTTGTTGGAAGTGTCCTGCTTTGGGATTGTTGGGGCTTACTGCTAGTCAAATGCAGTCAGCTCTGAGCTTGATGTTATGACCAGCTTACTGAGCACCTCAGGTGGTGCATGATACTGGCCTGAGTAACCAGCGCGTTTGAGAAGCTTTTCACCAATGTAGATGCTGTCTTTCTACTAGGAATTCTCCAATGTTTCAGGGATAGCTAAGTTCTTTGGGAACTCAGTGCTAAAGACAGGCACACAAAGCTGGGGGGAAGAAAGATGAAATCTCTCCAGTTACCAGAACAAGGTGTATGTGACAGATGTCAGGTGTCATCCATGAACACATTCACAGGAACTGTCTGTGGGAGATCTTGTTAGTGAATCTAGACTTGTCACAACCTTCTGTTGTTTCTCTTTGCTCTACTCATGTTTCTAGTAAGTTAGGCCATTGTCTAGGAGCAATGCTGTATTTCAGGGGTAGCAACAATGAAGAGGAGACATTTCAGGGAGTAAGTTCACTTTGAATCTAAACTCACTACAAAAGATGGACTGTGTGGACCAGGACTGGCAACTGGCTGATGAAGTGAATTGTAAAACTGTGTCAGTGGTACAAGCAAGCAGTCTGCTGGGGAGTCTCAGTGATGAAGAATATCACGCTTTAAAACACTTTCTATTTAGAATAAGGTCTTACAAAACTGGAGGTTGAATTACAGTGGGAGATAATCATCTTCTCTTCTTGTAATAGGTTATCATTGAAGTGACAGAGATGTTACACAACGCAAGCCTACTTGTGGATGACATTGAGGATAACTCGAAGCTACGACGGGGCTTCCCAGTGGCACACAGTATCTATGGAATTCCATCTGTAATCAACTGTGCTAATTATGTGTATTTCCTTGGCTTAGAGAAGGTTTTAACCCTTGATCACCCAGATGCTGTTAAAGTTTTTACCCGTCAGCTACTGGAACTCCATAAAGGCCAAGGCATGGATATCTACTGGAGGGATACTTACACCTGTCCTACAGAAGCTGAATACAAAGCTATGGTACTGCAAAAGACAGGTGGTCTCTTTGGATTAGCTGTAGGCCTCATGCAGCTCTTCTCAAATTATAAGAAAGACTTAAAACCACTTCTTAACACACTCGGTCTCTTCTTCCAGATAAGAGATGACTATGCCAACTTGCAGTCCAAAGAATATAGTGAAAACAAGAGTTTTTGTGAAGACTTAACGGAGGGCAAGTTCTCATTCCCAACCATTCATGCAATTTGGTCAAAACCTGAAAGTACGCAGGTGCAAAACATTTTACGTCAAAGGACAGAGAACATAGATATAAAAAAATACTGTGTGCATTACCTCGAAAACGTGGGCTCGTTTGAGTACACTCGGAACACATTGAAAGAGCTTGAATCTGAAGCCTATAAACAAATTGAATCACTTGGGGGAAACCCTGAGCTTGTAATGCTACTGGAACAGCTGAGCAAAATGTTCAAAGAAACTGATAGTTAACTTATCTCCTGGGGATGTATGGAAGCTTTGTAAAATGGGGAGGGGGGGGTGGAACAGATTATCCGAAACATGTGACAGTCAGTCTCACTGAAAACTATTTCTTGTGTTGCCACATTACAGAAATATGTTTGAACCAATTTGGTTGCTGAATATTGCAATATGCCCTATTATCTTTACAGTCTTAATTGTAACTGCTTGCAAATATCTTTGTTAAAGCATATGTACTAGAACTGAAAACAGTTTTGAATCTGATTTTTACACAATCATTGGCATTACTTCAGACCTGAAACTCTCACAGGTTACAGTGCAAGGCTACTGTAAGTTTCTGGCTGAAATCCCATATTAAATTAAATCTGAATGACCCAAATGGCTTGTGTGTTTTTAAACAATGCTCTAGTAAACCAGAATTCACAGTGTTAAATAACAGCTGCTTGTAGCCTCAATGCATGTACAAGTGTTGCATTATAAATGCTGGAATTGTAAAGATCAGATTACTTTCTTAGTTCTAATGTGAACATCCTGTCCAGTATGTGAGGATATTTTCAGGGGAATACAAATGTAACAGGTACTTTACATCCAAATGAGGTTGATGTTTAAACTGAAATGGTAGCTTTACAGAGACTTCCGTGTACCTTAGGGAAAAGTTTCTGTCACATCAGGGCGTGGATTTGCCACTGATTGCAGTTCTGCAGTGAATAACTGATTGCCTGATTTAAAATTTTTAGACTGTCAGATGTTTTGTAGCCTGGGACTTAAATCTGCATTAGATCTCAAACATGTAACTGCAGATAGCAGCAGAGTAAGCTGCTACTAGGAATGGTATGGGATTCACAGCAGGTAGCTTTAAGAAGTAGCTGTTTCTTTAATGTCCTCTTTTGAGAGGGAGTTGTCCAGGAGTTGATTCATAATTCATACTGCATTCATGTTCTTAATTCATCAGGAGGCATGTTATAGGTCTCTTCATAGGGACAAGTTTTGTAACTTTTGGCTAAAACAAAATATAGTATTGTGTTTTACAAGCTGTAATACCACTTCAGTTTTGTTAATTGCTTAAATACTGTTTTATAATGATGTAGACAGACACCTTTATGGAATTGAGAACTGGATTACAGGGTGTTGTGACAGATCTCTGCTCACCTGTGTACACACTCATACAGAAATGTTTTTCTTGGCTGCAGGTGGCTTTAAACAGGTTCAGCTCCCTTCATATTCAACAAGCTTTGCTCTGATGTGGGGAGGTAATGGTTCAGACCAAAGGTCGAACTGGTGCTATCAGCAGTGGTGTTGAGCTGATAGCATGCTGTCAGAGCATACTCTCAGAAGAAATGGCCAGAGGTGCTTGGCTTCTAACAGCTGAAGGACAGTTGTGTGCCTGTGTGCACTTACTGTACCTGGAAAATGGAATGGCTACCTCAGCCCACCAAGAAAACTAACTGGTTTGCTACAATATCTGCCTTTAGCAAGCCTTGGGGTTCTTAAAACTGGGATGACTGCTTTTAGTCAGAATCATAGATGATAGCTTATCCCTTTTATCTGTATGCTGAGGGGGGACCTTTGGCTCTACTCTGTGATTAGGCACAGAGCAGTAGTCTTCTCACTGAATGGACCTGGCTGCCAGGACTGAATAGCTTTCAGTTGGTAAAAGGTATTTCTTATTTAATGTTAAAGACAGCAGAGTGTATTTCCTGTTTAACTTGCAGTGCTTAGCAGCAAACCTGTAAATTCTTAGTATTTTATGGGAAAAACACCATCTGCAGCAAAGTACAGTATTTGTGTGCCATGTCTTTAGTGTTTCTGAGCACTGTTGCAGCTGTCGTTGAATGGGGAAAGCACTGAAGAAACTATTGTCGGGAGACTCTCCTAGTCTTACTGTACGAGAGGTCCTTGTGCCTACTAGGATATTACAGCCAGTACGTATGCAGTGCAAAGTTCACTTAGTGCTATTTCATTTCTGCTCAAGTGATGGATGTAAACAGCTTTGTGTAATCAAACTTCTGTGATGAGGTAGGGTTTCTGCCTTGTTAAACTTTTTTTTTCTACCATTTGACATTTCTGCTCTTTGGTTTATTCTTGCAACTTACCATGGTATTAGAATAAATACTGTGTCTTGTATAACATGCACCTGTTAACATGTGGATTCATAGAACCATAGATTGGCTTGGGTTGGAAGGGTCCTTAAAGCCCACCCAGCCCCAACCCCCTGCCGTGGGCTGGTTGCCACCCACAGGATCAGGCTGCCCAGGGCCCATCCAGCCTGGCCTTGAACGCCTCCAGGGACGGGGCACCCACAGCTGCTCTGGGCAGCCTGTGCCAGGGCCTCACCACCCTCTGAGTAAAGAATTTCCTCCTAACATCTAACCTAAATCTCATGTCTTTCAGTTTAAAACCATCCCCCATGTCCTATCACTATCAGACTGTGTAAAAAGGCGCTCTCCCTCCTGTTTATAGCCTCCCTTTAGGTACTGGAAGGCCACAATGAGGTCTGCCTGGAGCCTTCTCTCCTACAGACTGAACAAGCCCAGCTCCCTCAGCCTTTCTTCACAGGAGAGGTGCTCCAGCCTCTGAGCATCTTCATGGCCTCCTCTGGACCTACTCCAACAGCTCTGTCTTTAATTGCCCAGTGTACCCCACAGGGTACAAATAACTGGTTTAAACCTTTCCCTGGTCATCCCCTTCTCCACTCAGTAAACCTTTCTTCTGCTTTTCCATGGGCATGTCTCTTAAGTTTGCACTTTAAGCCCGAATGGCATTTTCTGTGTAGTGTGCCTCCCTAACAGCAAGTCAAAAGTGGCATGTGTTTGGATGAACTGCAGCAAACACGATTCCTCCTGGCTGTGTTCTGTGGCACTACAAGTGCTGTGCTATGTGTTGATCCTCGTGCCTTCATGCTTTGCCACAGATTCCTACTCTTTACTGCTACTCTGTATGTAAAGGACAAACTCTGAACCCCTCCTTCACTGCAGAACCAGGGTTTTAGAAGCTGGTCTTTTCCAAGGTTGTTCTGCAGCAAGTGGATACTTTATTTAGTTAAAACTGTTTCACTGCTATTGTGCTTATTAGTATTCTATTGCAAGTCTGTTACGTGGTAGTTTCGATCTATGTTCCTCTGTTCTTGCAGTTGTGATAGAAATGCTATGTGGCTCCATCCTATACACAAATTGCGTTCTTACAGCCTAGCTCTGAAAGAACTTCATTAATGAGATGTAGTTAATGTGAGGAAAAGGTTAACCTGCAAAGCAAACATGAGCTTGTGTAAAAGAGTGGGAAGAATATCTTGAGATATTCCTTGAGAAATTGATTGGAAATGGTAGAGGCTGGGACCTGGTAAGTACCAAATCTGATACATTCAGTCTGTAATTTGAGTTGTGGCAGTTATTACTGATGTGATTGGCAGTTGATGTGTGTGTACGCAAGCTTCTAAGGCTAGTGGTAAAAGCACTGTAATGCAGTTTGTTAGGCTTTGCATTCTGTCTTTCCTAAGCTCGCTTTCCCAGTGTTGCATGTGCAGCTTTAATTCTGTATTGTCACCTGCATTCCACAAACACAGGTTAAAATTTACAGTGTGGAAAACAGACATCAACAGTTGTAAAAACGTTCATGGCACTGGGAAAGAAGCTGCTGGTATTTCTTTAAGCCTTCATCTTGATGGTTGATCTTCCTAATTGTTAGTAGCACATGGAGGCATTTAGGTATTTGAAATTTCCTTCTTTCCTCAGTTATTGTTAAATGCTTACACCGTGATACAAAAATATGAGTTTTGAGTATTTTTTCCACCTTTTTATTTTTGAGCTGTAATGTCTGTAGCGATGAATTGGGCCAGGCTTTTATTCATGTACCAAGAGCCGTATAGGTGCCTGTTGCATGTCTTTGTTCTATCTTAATCTCATCATTTTACATACCAGGTTTGACATTTACTGTGCTCTTTATATTATTTGCTCAGTGCTTTCATTGTAACTCTTTTTCTTCCTCAGCCTGTATTTCTCTTTGCGACTAATACCATAGCACACACGATACCCTCAGACTTCTTTTTGATCCTGGACAAACAAAATAAACTTTAAATCTTGGCTCATCCTGTGCCTTCATAAAAGTAATCCAAGATTTTCTGCAATCATGAAATGCCAGAAACTTTTCTCATTCCAAGAAGCTAAAGCCTGCAATATCTTATACTGCCATAAATTATTTTTGTCCCACATAGCTGGAGCTTCTTTACCTCTCCTACCCATTTGCTTTCAACACTTATTTTGCTTTGGTGGTAATGCTCGATTAGGCCTGTCTGTGAAACAGTTTAACTTGCTAACCAGAGGGAAGAGGAGTTGATTTTTGTCTGGGTTAATGAATTACTTCACTCAGCAGAAGCCTGATGAATGCCGAAGCTGGCATTTACATGGGGCAAAAGCAGAGCCAGGGAAAGGATTTGAGAGAGTCAGAGCACCCATTTTAGGCACCTGCAGCTGCCTCGTGTCATTTCACCTTGTTTTACAGCATCTCTTTCACTTCCTTAGGAAAGGCAAAAGAGTCTGTTCGGTTTCCCTGTGCTCCTCTTCTTGCTCTCCAAATGTAAGAGAGATTAAAATTATAAATGATTTATTATTTTAGTTATGTAAATAACCTCATCCTGAGGTTTTGATTAAAAGTACAGATAAAACGAAGACTGTGTTGTTCCATTACTGTAAGCTTCTGTAATAATTTTTCTATTGAAGGCAAGTAAACATAATCTGTTACGTGCTGACTTGTCTCGATCATTGCCTCACATTAACATCCTTGCTAGTTGTTACCAGGGTTAACTTCTTCTGCAGTATTTTCTTTTACAAGGCTTTAGAAGACAACTTGGTGAGGAGGTGACAGAATAGAAGCAAATCACTGCTTTGATGCTGACTGCCTGCTATTACTTAATCTTCATGTACAGGTTCATGGTTGTCACTGAGCCCAGTGGCTCAGCTGGCATGCCTGGAAATAAGCCATGATTCAGGAATCCACTTCTGTTCAAGTGCATAACCTGCAGAGTTTCTAGTACTGATGCAGGTCAAACCACCTGAATCGTGGTAGTTTCTCACCTCTGTGCGCCATGGAATGAGTTCTCACTTGGCTCATGGAAAAGGCATTTGCTGAGCAACCCTGTTCACTGCAGGATGGAGCACCATGGGAGCTACCCCAAGCAGGCCTGACGTGGCACTGCCAGGGAGAGCACTGCAAAACCTGATGCAGCTCCAGTGTGAAGAGAAATCCCAAATAGTGCTCTGCTTTTGAACTCAAGAACAATTCATGAAAATACTCTCTACTCCCTTGGTATATGAATTATGTATGTTGCCAGAGAGCAGTTGCATCTTCTCTGGATCAGAGTAGGTTATTTTCGCTCCATAATGTTTCAGTTGTTCTTTCTGGACCAAATGGTGAAATTTACTTCATTTACTGACTGGAGTAATACGTGAAGTCTGTGAACAAGAAAAATGGCCAGCTCGTACATTTTTGGTTATGCTGTTTTGAAATGCACATAACAACTGACCTGTTACCTTGCTGTCATCTAGCATATGGTAGCCTGCAGTGCACTTCTGCTAGCTGAGGGAGGTGTAACAACTTTGCACTGGCTGAAGCTGTTAAGCTCCCAGGTGCACTTGGCACCAAGGCCCTGTGAGCAGATCAAGGGGAGAAAAACAAAAGTATTTCCAAGGAGAAAATACAGAAAATTATCTAAAAATAGAACTTCAGGTAATTGTGGGTTTAATACACATAGACATGGAACTAAAGCCACAGAAGAATGGTTGGAGTTGACTGAAGAGCCTATTTACTACCTGTGCTCTCCTCATGCTGGGGGTAAGATGGGAGCGTGCAGGTTACAGTAGAAGCCATATGAAGGAATTGTCATTGCTATGCCCAGAAATGTTAAAAGAGTGCCATAAACACATTTTCTTGCATTTCGCATCAACCAAAATAAATGTTCAAAGAAATTAAGGGGTTTTTTTTAGGCATGTATAAAACACAGAAGTTGTTAGTCTAGGTAACAAGGTGAAAATGGTCTAACTGTTTTATTGGTGTTAGCATTGTCCCATTTCTAATCAAATAAAACCAAGTCCGTTGGATGAACTATACCTGTTTGTTGATCACAGCGCTAACACAGAAGAAACAATAAGCACAAATCAATAGAATAGACCAAGTTATCCTATTTTTGGTATCGTAAGTACTAAGTACCAAAAAAAAAAAAAGTCAACAATACACATGCGTTGTTTCTCAGACTGCCTGAATTATCATCTATAAACATACTGCTGGGCCAGAAAGATGGTGAGTGATACTTTGTTTTAAACATCCTTCCCGACATCTAGTCAAAGTGAAACATCACTTGCTCTTCTGTTCTGGTGAACATTAGTTCAGGATACTGAGTGCTGTTCCAAATAAATACGTAATTTGAGAAAACCCTGCTACTGGTTCATAAGGTTTAATAAAAATGTTGCAACCGGATTTGCAGTACAATAAATAATGAAGTTAAGAATGTTCCATGTTGTCAGGACTGGTGTTGGAAGCAGGAAGGTTAAGGAAGAAATTGGCAGGGGCAAGAGGAAAGTGTAGAGCAGTGGGAACATTCCCTGTACGAGAACATACTCTCTAATGCTACAGGTGCTGCCTAGAGTTGACTGGCAGCTTCCAAACACAAGAGAGCAGGAGTGTGATGTGTACATCTCTGTGAATGTGCAAGAAAGTAGTAATTTTTACTAATGAGCTCAACTTAATATTTTATTTAGTTGATTTAAAGGTCAAAACTCTTAATGTAAATAAAAACCCCAAGAAAAGCCAAGTGAAAAGCGATTAGTTACAATCACAGGTCTGGCTGAAAATCCACCCGGGTTCCTTTCCAACAAAGCGCCTCCCGTGGTTCAGAGGAGCATATCTGAAAAAAAAAAAAAAAAAAGTTACTCCACTTCACGTTCATAGCCAGGATGAATTTCAGCTCCCCACTGAAACCCGCTCTCAGGTTTGCAAAGCGGAGAGCAAGAGGGCCCGGTCCCTCGCTGTCGTAGCACGCTCTAGATCTAGGTGTCGGTAGCTCCAGCATCGCTGCAAGCTCCTTTGGCGAAGGCAGGCTCCCCGGCACAGGCGCGAAGCGGAACGCCCCGCTGGGGAGCGGCTGCTTTGCGCCAGGCAGCGAAGCACCCCCGCACCCCCTTGGGGCCTGCTGCCGAGGACAGCCGTGCTGCCAGGCGCCTGTAATCAGCAGCCCCAAGAACGTGCAGAACCGCCTAACGGCCCGGCCGTGAAGCAGCGGCGCAGCCCTGGGGCGGCTCCATGTTGCCTACTACCACGGCGGTCCCACAGACGAGCCCCGCGCCGCCTCTCTCCCGCCCCCTCGCCCCGCGGCATTTCGGGAGGCGTAGTCCGGAGAGGGGAAGTTCGCGCGGAATGTGCGGCCCCGGCGGACTGCATTACCCAGAGAGCTCCGCGGCGGCGCTGCCTCACGCCTATTGGCCTGGGCAGGGTCGAAGCCGGGTGCAGGCCAATAGCGGCCAAGGTAGGGCGGCAACCGGGGGCGCGCGGCCCGGGCTGGCAGCCGCTCGTCGGCGGAGCGCGGAAGGCGGGTTCCGGACGGCCGTGAAGAACG
>VXAV01006544.1:27779-58807 GCA_013399715.1 Alectura lathami
ATTTGCAAAAAGATAAAGAAATTTTTTTTTTTTTTTTTTTTTTTGTAAACTTGCAACTTGCGTGTGAATGAAAGTCCTAAGAATAGCTGAATGAAGTCATTCCAAAGATTCGTCTTGCTTACTCTCCTGCCTCTGTCATTGGCCAATAGCAGGTGACTGAAGGAACAAGAAAAGTACATAGCGATAGTTTTTTCAGTCTTGCTGGTTGTGGCTGGTCATGGTTCAAAGATTTTTCTGAGCCAGAGGCAGTATGCTTGCATATCCACTTAATTTTGCTCTCAATGGATAATTTAACAGAATCTGTTATGAGAATTTCCTCTGAAATAATCATTAAAAACATGTAGTCATGGTGCGTGTGTTTGCTCAGTCCCGAGCCTGTGTTTCTAGCTTGTGGCAGTTGTGACTGTTTCCATTCTTTTGAGCAGAGTCTTATCATTTTGTCCTCCCTGAACCATGATATGGAAGGGAGTGGGAACTGTGCTGTTGCTGTGAAATGTCACATAGATGAAGAAATAATCACTTTACTCTCAGTTTTCTATATTGTGGGGAAAGTAGCTCTAGTTTTGTATCTGCCAAACAATCTTCTGGGGACAAGTAGAATGCCCTGAGGAGGCTTCTGTATTTTTACCAGGACCTGATAGCGCTCAGGGCTTGTCAGAGAATGTGCTTGGTTATCAGTTCACATCAAAGCTGCTCTCCAGTCAGCAAGCAGAGGTGTTCGGTCTCACGCTGAACCAACAGCATTTACCTACTAAATAATTCAAAATTTAAAAGCAGCTATATTGAACTCCCTTCTGGGAATACTGTCTGTTACCCTTTGCCAAACGGGGGTGAACAAGGAAGAGGCGGATTATGCTCAATAGCGCAAATCACAACTCTTAGGCTGTATCGTTTTACATTCCACACTTGAGTGGTTCTCAAAGAGAATGAGATGATAAAATCAGGAAAATTTTCAGGAAGAACAAATAAATCTGTGAGAACTGTTTTTTTTTTTTTTTTTTTTTTTTTTTTTCTTTCTTTCCTTACCTATCTATTCCTTCCTATCTAATGGTAAAAAAAAAAAATGAAGCTTGAGAAGAATGAGGACATTTTTAATGGAAGAAAATTAATTTGACATTGCTGGATTTTTCTTAGCTAAAGAATAGGAAATTATTAAGACAACCATGTCTTCTGAATGTAGCTTCTGCTGAAGAAGTTGCTGCTTAAATGTTTGCAGTCCAATTGAAGCAATTTCCAGGTTAAAGCTGGTTATATTCTGCTGACGGTGAAATAGTAACAGTAGTTGGCTGGCCATCCCCGTCTCTGGACAGAAGAATCAGTTGAATGTGTTCTGGATGATTTACAACTGTGTGTGCACAATACTTATATACATGTGTATAGGCTTTCTGCTTTTTTAGTAACTATTAGCATGCTCCTAGGAAAAGCAAGCTCAGAGAAAGATCTCAGTTCTTGTTGTAACTTTGAGTGAAGCTGCATAGAATCCGTATCAATTTTAAATACAGTGATCTTTACACATGTTGTTCTTACCATACCTGTTCTTTGTACTCTGCTTTCTGGAGTCTTTCTGGAGGCAGAGAGAAGACGTAACTTCCTGTGCGCAGGCTGGTTTGTAGTTTGTGAACCATTGTGAAGTTGTAGGCAAACCTCATTAAAAATGAATACTTTTCTTAAAAAAAAAAAAAAAATCTTTTTGATGAAATAAAAGCAACATCAACAACCCCACGTCTCACCTCTGTTTTTACCTTCTTTCTATAGTGTGCATATATACACATACAAAAATTTTATTTTTATATATGTAATTATTTTTGCTCAACTCTTATCAGCAATATCCTTTGCTTAGAAAGCTGCTTCTCTGGCTCACTGAATTCTGATAAGCAAAAGCAGCTGATGGAGTACTTTATACTGTAAACGAATGCAATGAAAGGGCAGGATTTCTTACTATTTTTAATGCTTTTTAAGGCAATTTTGAAAAGAGTGCTTTACAAAAATAATCACAGACATGTTTTGAAATGGCATCCTAAGAGGAAAGTAAAACTGAATATGAAATTTTCCTTACCAGGGGATCTTCTTAGTAGTCCTTACTTGGATGAATCAGTAGGTCTGCATAAAGCTATAGGTACTCTTTGTAGGAAGTTTTGTGGACATACAACTGAACTTGTATGTTTCATGGCACTGCTTGTCTGAGTCATGTATTACGTGGTACTAATTCAACCTCTTAAAAATACGAGAACCAATGAACAATACAGCAGTGCTTCAAAATACGCCGACATTGTCGGCACGTTCATCAAATATGGATTAGCTGGGAATGACTGCATGCTCCAGTGGCATTTCTGTGCATCTTTTCCTGATAATAAAGCCTTGTTTCACAGTAACGGAGGAAGCTATAGCTGTCGATTGCAGTAGGGTATCACGTAATAAAGTAAGCTGTATTCTACAGCACTTCAAGTGAAATGAGAATTGAGTAATCAAGCCTTAAAGTAGTGTTAACCTTTACAGGCAGCTTTTGAAACAAGTGTGCTTTCAAAATGCAGGTTTTGTCCCACTGACACTCACATGGTCGGTTACTTGCAGGTCCTGCCCTGGGAGATGTGGGGTACAAGTGCACGCACCTGCCCTGGCCTGTGCGTCCCCTGGTTGCTCCTACCTCCTGTGGGACACGTGGGTGCTCCAGCGCTCGCACCCATGTTGCTTCCTGCTGCATGTGCGGGCAGAAGGCACCCACAAGCTCCAGTGTGCGCACTAAGACATAGGGTGAATGTTTTGCTCCCTGTGATGTCAGTCCCCTCACTGGGTGCCGGCTCACCTTGGCACCTGAGCAGGAGGCAGCTCTGTCTGCCCTGTGAGGAAGGTTGTGCTGCCGGCAGGGTGACTTCTCACAGCATCAAACCAGGTCTTGGCTGTTGCACTGGTATCCTATTCTTTCTCCCCACAGTTGAAAGTTTCAGGTTTATTTTATGCTTCCTTTCAAGCAGAGTCTTCCTCCTCTCCTCCAAAACAAAAATCTTGGTAATTCCCATGTTACTGCTTAATCTGGCCGTTTGTCCTCCTTAGCCGTACTGGGGTTTTGACCAGACATCCTCTCAGGCAGTTTCAGGTATTCCATTCACACACAGTGTTTACATGTGCGTTGCTATTCTAGCAGCTGTTTATATCCGTGCCGTTTTGCTGGGGGAGACATTTGGGCTCCCCTGTACTCGCTGACATACTTCTCTTATAACTTGGGAGTGACTTTCAACTGTATCACACAGAGTGTTTTGATTCATAATTGAAAGAGATGTGCTCTCTGCTGCCAAAGAGCATCTTTGTTCTTCCCAGGTCACTTTTCAGAGAACTGATTTGGTTTTCAGCTGATACTGTTACTGGGAGTATTGGCCATATTCAGTTTTAACATTTTTTCCCAGGTTTGCTGGGGGACCAGCAAACTGTAACTGTAAAACTTGCCTCTGTGATGTGTTCAGCTGGGCAGAACTGCAATTTTCATCTCTTTGTGACTTTATTCCTCCCCTTGGCATTATTATGTTTTCTTCTGGTGGGCATTTTGACTTCTCTGTAGTCCTGAACTCCAAGATACCTTTGCAAAGGCATTACATGTTTTCAGTTTCTTCTTCAGCGACTTTTGTAAGTAGTGTAGGGACATGTGTTTAAGTTTACAGGCAGCAGTTGTGGCTGTCCGATGTTGCTGTTTGTATGACGTTTATGTTCCTGCCCATAAAAGGATCCGTTTATATTAAATTAAACTCTCTCTCCTTCAAAAAGACCAATTCACCTCTGGGAATATCTACTTAGAGCACGAATTCTTCAAATACAGGAAGGTGTCATTATCGTTTTAGTGTCTATGAAGAAAAAGCAGTTGCTGTGTAGTAAGGGGGAGATCGCATTCCCAAGATTCCTTTTAGCCTCCTCAGGAGACCACCGGTGGAACGTTTCCTTGTTTCACCGTGTGGTGCTGTACCCATCTCCCTCTGCTGGCCAGAGAAGGGTGTTGAAACAAAGCTGTTGACCCTAAGCGCGATTCGCATGTGTGCTGTGCACCGGCAGAACCTTTGGATGAGCTTCTGGAACTGCAGATGCCTAATTTTTGTCTTCCCTTGTTTTGTGAAAGCCCAGACTCAGCTCTCATGTCTGTTTGACTGAGGTTAACTTGCAAGAGCTTCAATTACTTGCTGATGTCTTCAAAGCTGCTGCTGTGTAGTCAGGAATTTGATACATCGTAGCAGATTAGTCCTAGGTGTCACTTACAAGCCTTGTTTGCTGTCGCAGCTATCACAGCTCCTATTCTAAAACAAGCTTGGAGGATTTTCTTTACCACAGCATGTAGATTCTTCTAAAGAAGTCTGACCTGTTGAGGACCTTCCCCTTAAAGGAAAAGATGTGCTGAGAGCCCATCTAGACAAGATGTGCATGGATTCAACTGTGTATAATTTATGACACCCTCTGATCCTCGTAGTATGCCTCCAGCCACGATGATAGTTGCCTTGATATAGTCATTGCAAAACAGCCGGTGCAGGGCGAAGAAACCTTTCCGTCTGCCTTTACTATCCCAGCAGATAACACTGAGGTCTCTCTCCTAGGCTGAGAAGCGTGCTCAAATGTGTAACTGTTGTTGGCAGAGCACAGTTTATGTACTGTGGCATTATACCTCAGGGGCTGAGAAGTGCGTGTGTATGACATTCCGCTAGTACATGAAAATCCGTCACATGCCTGTAATGGTAAGCAGTACCAATGCTTTGTTTTTCACTAGCAATGAAGAATGGCACCAAATTTTCTCATTTTTTCAGGGAAATGGTTAATTAGTGGAAACTGATAGCTGGTCTGGGTTTCAATGAGTGTCTTTCAAGGTGCCCTGAGCATGATAGCAGACGGGCTTTATTGCTTCAGTTTACTGAATCATGAATAGAAAGTCTCCTACAGGCTGACTTCTGAGATTGAGGTTAACCTTTCTGTTTTAAAAGTCAGTAAGAAGTGTCACTCACTAACTAGAGCCTGCTGGTTGTCAGAGCCCTGCTTAGGCATGTTCCAGATTTTCTCTTTAAGGAAATTGGGGTCTGTCTTCAACGGCTTCACTTCTGTGCACTGCATTGTCCTGGTTGCAGGACATTTTATACACTTCAGAGCAAAATCCATGTTCTCAAACCTAATGTTCAGCCTAAGCCAGGCTGATGATGAGTACTCACATCCTTCCATCTCATGGTATGCATGCTGGATGACTCTTTAGATTAGGAATTACCTGGCAGTTCTGGCTCACAGCAAGCTGAGCCTAAGCCAGCAGAGTGCCCTGCAGCCCAAAGGGCCAGCCATGCCCTGGAGTGCATCAGGCCCAGCATTGCCAGCCGGGCGAGGGAGGGGATTGTCCCACTCTGCTCTGCCTGGTGCAGCCTCACCTTGAGCACTGGGTGCTGGTTTGGGTGCCACAACACAAGAAGGACATAAAGCTATCAAGAGAGAGTCCAAAGGAGGGCTGTGAAGTTGGAGAAGGGACTGGAGGGCAAGGTGTGTGAGGAGCGGCTGAGGTCCCTGGGTTTGTTCAGCCCAGAGTAGAGGAGGCTGAGGGGAGGCCTCATGGCGGCCTACAGCTCCCTCACACGGGAGTGGAGGGTCAGAGGCTGATCTCTGCTCTCTGAGGACAGCCACAGGGCCCGAGGGCGCGGCATGGAGCTGTGTCAGGGGAGGGTCAGGGTGGGGGTGAGGAAAAGGTTCTGCACCAGGGGGTGGTGGGCGTGGAACAGGCTCCCCAGGGCCGTGGGCATGGCCCCAAGCTGCTGGAGCTCAAGGAGCGTTTGGACACTGCTCTTGGGGTGGTGCTGTGTGGGGCCAGGAGTTGGGCTCAGTGATCCTTGTCGGTCCCTTCCAGCTCAGGACATTCTATGGTTCTATGATCTATTTGTTTCACAGTTATGAAGACTGATTGCTAATAGCTGTGCTCCTTCATGAGCCCAGGTGCTGTACATTGGTTGTGTGATATGGGCATAACACTTGTACATCTTGTATTCCCTGGTGTGAAAATTAATACAGGCAGCGTATTTTAGAGGGAACAAGTTGCAGATAAGTGACCTCTCTCCTTGAACATGTAATCATTTTGCCTGAAAATTCCCTTTCCTGTCCTTCTCTTTGGCAGTTCTTGAAAAAGTAGATCAAGTTAATAAAATGGAACTGAAAAAGAAACTCAGACTGTGCCATGGATTTGACAATACGTTACATAAGATTGCATTGAATGGTGGAATACTCAAAAGTGCCAGGAACAGGGGAGAGAAACCGCATGACCTTCCTATGATCAAAAAAAAAAAAAAATAGGTGAGGTTTGAGAGGGAAAATGCACCATACGCTTTCTGTAGCTTCAAATGACCCTAGTGCCTGAGAAAGCAGGGCAAGGTAGCTAGTTTCCTCTACATTTTTTTTTTTTTTTTTTCCTCAAGGATAGAACTGACTCCTGCAAAGACAGTGAGAGGAGGGAAGTGCGAATAGGAACAGTGACCTGAGAGGACAGAAATGGGTTTAAGAAGGGAGAGTTGAGGTGATAGGAGAAAGGTCAGCAGATTTCAGGATAAACATAGGGCAGAATCTAGGGTAAATTACAGACAAATAAGAGATCAATGTACCAGAGCCCCTCCCCGGTAGAATCTTGCAACATCTGCCATCTGCAAAGCTTAAGACTTAAGTAAATGCAAAAGTAGGAGTGATGTACTTCACATGTAAGAGGTATTATAATTAAGGCAGAGAAAATCTGATTTATCATTAGAAGAAGTGGTCTTAAGAAAGAGTCAAATATTTTTTGCATTAGAAAAAGTTTAACATTTGAACTAATGAAATGTTTGCAGAGTATGAAGAACTTCAAAGAAATGGGAGGAAGGGCTTAAGGGGTTGCTGGAGCAAAAATGTACATAATTGAGAGTGCTTGTTGAAGAGGAAAGCACGCGCTGAATTTACATTCTCGGAGTACACGCCTTTCTGCATGTTTTGTACTCATTGCACTCTAGACTAGGTTATTATGAAACTAGACTGAAAATTGCTTCAAAGTAAAGAATATCTTGTTTCTATCCAGATCCTTAATTAGGATCTGAGAGTACTTATGTAAATATTACAGATGTTAACGACTAAAACTGGCACAGGCAATTTGCAGCACTGATTTTTTTAATAGAAATGTGAATATGTGGTGCCCAAGCTATTCCATCTGCTTGCAATAGATCCATAGGATTCGTGGTCTCTAGTTACTGTTTTTCCGAGAGAATTTGGAATTCTGTAGAGCTGATGATGTATATTGTGGTTCACTAATGAGCCACTTGACGTTTACATGCTGTTTTGAAAAGAATTTTATTTACATAAGTGGTTTCTTCCTCCTGGGTACTTTCCAATCAAAGTCAGTACTCTCCTCAGCTGGAAGGCAGACAGGTAATCATAACGACCAATTTTCTTCCTGCTGTTTTCTGGCTGATCCTCCTATTACAGCCTCCATCTGTTCTGTCATACCATTCCCACAACTTGCCTTTGCTAGTTCTTCCTACTATTTCCTTTCTAATTTTCATAGAAATTGTCAAAGGAATTGCATGGCTAGAAATTGGCATGTGTTCTTTTCAGCTCAAGAAAAACTAAGAAACTTCATAGGTCTGTGTAGAGCATACATTACCCGGGTCCTTTCGTTGAGTATTCGGTTTCAAAATTGTGTCAAGGTGTATTGGATTTCATTATGTATTTAAGTGCAAGTCAGTGTCAGAATAAGAAGTGGTACAGTTTGCATCTTTATGTCATTTGTGTGGATGGAAGGACAAAGCTACGTTCTCTTACATTCCCAATCTCGCAATTACAAGTGAATTATTCAAGAGAAATATAATGAGGGAGTGCCTACTATTCTGAGTATTCCTATGGGCCTCAGGCAGAGCTGAGGCTCCACACAAATTTGTGATACGATTTGGGTAAGTTTGTGTCTGTCCGTAGGTACAGACACAAAAAATTAATTTTCTGGAACAAACTGAGTTCCTAGCAAGTCTGGAAACAACAGGGCAGTTTTTCTGATGTTGGCACGGACATGGTGATTTTCACGTGTAAGAGCATTTGGTGATGATGTGCTTCAGTTCTCATGGCATCTCACAGTGTAGACTGTCTCAACACTGTCAGTGATAGTTTGCAAGTCTTGCTTGCTTGCAGCGAGCAGGAGCAGTGATGTCTAAAACTGGCCTGTAGAGTTGCCCTTTGGCTGCTTTGGTTCATGCTATTTTAAAGAAAGTAATGATCAGTATTTTTTAGGCTTTCTGTTTTTATCATGCAACTTTTCATGTTTCATCATTTCCCATCTGCTCTTTTCCAGGCATCCTAGAGGAGGATCCTTTATCCGGCCCAACAAAGCACAGTTTGGAGTAGATTTTCTGACTGCAGTAAAGGACCGGTATGGACAGAACGACGAACAAGATGTTCGAGGTGGGACAGAGAATACACTCCTATTTGGAAAGAGCATGGAATTTGTTGGCAAGGATTATGTTGCAAAGAAACAAAGGCAAGTGTGATATGAAACTCTGGTGATATGCACCGAGGTCAAGTCGTAGTTCAGCCGTAGGGAAGGCAGTGTTATGTGGTCCTCAGGGACTGGGGTAATGATCCCACGGTTGCTGGAGTATTGTTTCCCCTAAGTTCAAGAGACTTGTTGATGAAATAAAAGGTTATTTGAAATTTCCGATACTGAGTGCATAATTTCACGTAACAATTTTTTATCTGATGTGATTGTGTGCTGCTGCCAAAAGGGATGACCTTGCGTGTTCCCTTTGTCTGTGCCTGCTGTTTGCTTGAACACCGGGTCTGCTGGTTACAGAACCCAAAGGTGAGCTGGTTCGGGTTGTAGATCCAGTAGGAAAGGCTCTTTGTTTTAGTTGGAGCTGTGGATTGGCTCAATTTGTGCAGCAGCTGCACAGTTTGGGGAATGCAAACAGGGAAACAGGTACATGTCTCTTTTGGCAGCAACCTGTAATCAGACTGGATCAGGTGCAATGGCAGGCTTTCGTGCCCCCAAACTTGCTCTGAAATGTCTTGTTAAGTTTGTCAAGATCTTGCACGCAAACTGCATTCAAGTAACCTGGGATCTACAAGTACTGCAGTACTTTATCATTGTGGTATTTGTTTTGTTTTCACCTGGCGTTACAGCAGGACAGCGAAGAGCTTGCTGCTGAATGATAAATACATTACTGAGATCGATAAAGAACAAATTTAATTCAGTGGGCAACTGGAATGTGACTTATGCTTGAGGGTTCAGTGGGTGGATGGCGAGTTGGCGGTTCTGGCAGCACGCGGTTAAGGTGGTTTCCGTGTCATCAGTTGTGTGTTCTGTAACTCTATGTTCACACATGCGCATTCGCGGCCCTCTTTATATGGAAGGATTTTTTTTGTTTGCTGACTACTGTGCATAGTTCCTGTTTTCACCTTTGTTTAATCACATCACCAATGACTTTGTAACTGGGAGAAGGAAGGCAGAAAGTGGCAGAATCAAAACAGAACTAACTTAATGTTGTGCAATAGACTGCAGCTTTAATGACCTGCAGCACCCGGGAGGTATCAGTTCAGTAGGTGGCAGTCTGCTCTCTGAGCTGACACTCCACAACCGTACACCCTTTGTCTCCCAGAACACACCTAGCAGCCAAAAATGCTCTTTTTTCCTTTTTTTCCCCTTTTTTGATAAATGATATAAAGAATGCCCAAATAATTTAGAACCCCTTGCAAAAAGTGTTACCAAAAATGTTAACGTTGGAAATTCTAAGGAAATTCCAGCTTGCATACATTTTGTCCGTTTTTGTGACTTTCTTTTCAGTTGGATGAGTATCAGCTTGTTTTTTGTGGGGAGGCAGAGAGGTGCGTGAAGGGGAAGAGGAAGACGGAGAAGAAGGGGAAGGTGTGATTCAACCAGACCTGTTTTGCAGTACAAGAATTATCCCAGAAAGACGCTCCAATGTACAGTGCTAATTCTCAAGGAGACATTGGTGAAAGGAATATTATTTGATGGAACAAGCAGCTGTTTATGCATTGTAGGTGTTTCTGTTTGAACATTACCTAACAGAATGTTGTTCTTCATTCAGCCAGCTGCACCAACTGGTCCACATCTCGGTGCACAAGTGTGCAGTGAGCCATGCAGGTCCAAAGGAGGAAATCCGCAGAACATGTCCGAGTATCCTTTGTGAAGGTGTGGTGTGGTAGGGTACCACAACCAAAGCAGGCATTCAGCACTCCGAGCGCTTACTTCAGGCAGTGAGGAACTGTATTTTTGTCCTTTTGTCACAAAAATGTTCAAAACTGTAGTTTATATTTGGAGCTTATTTCAGTGTTTACAGAGTTAAAATGTAGAAGCCCACAATTTTTGAGGAGGAATGCAGATTGTGATGAAAATAGCAATATTGTCATAGGTTATTCCTGTGAATGCAATTTCAGAAGTTTCCAGCAATGGGATTTTTAAAATTTAACTCTAGAATAGATATTGTCTAAAAAATGCAATTGGTATGTTCTGTAGGTACCGCAGGTTTCAGATAAGCGTTCAGCAGACTACATGTTGTGGCGATGTTACAGAAATACAAAGCATGTTAGTGCACTTGTACGGACCGGTAGGCATTCCGATCCACACCGAAGTTTGTAGATTTGTAAAGTTAAGCTCTCTCAGAACAACTCTAAGCCATTTCCATGCCACAAATCAAAGTACAATTTGCTGTAACTGGAAGCAAAGATATGGATTCTGTTTTTTACTTATTTAATTCAAAACCAAAACCTAACAGTAATCTCTGAAAAAGGAAGTTCTGATTTGAGATGTTTCGTTCCTTAATATGAAATTTCAGGTATCAAGTGTATAGATCTATCAAAAAATCTGCTCTCATGTTGGGCAACAGTAACAGATATTGCTTCGGAAGTTCCAAATCTGGAAACACTTGATGTTAGGTACAGATGTTCCTATTCGGGTTTCTGTTCCCTTGGAAGTAGGGGCAAAAAAGAAGAGGCTCTTTTAGATGTGAGGGCAGCTTTCAGAAGATGATTGAGTGCCTCAATACTGGTTTAAACAGCAGCTACATTTTAAAATACCTTTTTTTTTAAAAAAAAAAACAACTTGTCCCTAAACAGCGTGTGTGTACAACTGTGTATGTGATCTCTGTTGTCCTACTAGCAGCTTCCAGAGCCTTCACTGCACAGTACACACAGTGCAGCTAAAATAATTTGAAAGCAATGTAAGCTAAATTGAAATAAACACCACGTTAGTGTAGGAAAACAGTGATCCCAGTTTTTGTAGTGGTGTTAGGTAGCTAAGGTAACAGGAGTACCTTGTTCAATAGTTGTCAGTGTTCCATTTTCTTCAGCATCTAGCACTAAATAGGTGTTGCAGCCTGGGTGCTCTCTGTACAGTTAGGATTTAACGCTGCATAAAGGGTGTGTAGTTGTGAGTTATTATTGTCAGCGTGCCAGAGAATATGGAACATTTATGTGAATTTCCCTAGAATAATTTTTTCTGTTGTTGAGAAATGTGGCCCAGACTCATGGGTTTTCCGAGGCTGTTTGTGATGAAATGGGAATGCAACGTGGAAATGATGGTGGAATTTGGAGTTTATCGTTTGAATTTGCTTGTAGTTGTTTTGACCTTCTGTTAAGAGTTTACTTTAAAAAAGAGAGACGTTCCCAGGTAAGTCTCTTAGTGAATCTTTTTGCACAAGGAGTGCTGGAGGAAGAGCAACACAGATGAGCCTTCCACCAGCTTCTCAGAGCTTGGTTAAATGGGAAAAAACTACCTACATCTTTCTAAGTGTAACTGCACTGGGGGATGTTTTGTAATAATATGCAAGTGGGTCCGACTGTAAGAAAGAAACAAAAGCTTGTTTGGGGGGCAGGTAGTGGAAATTAATTTGAAGTCTGCAGATTTAACTGTTTGGTAGTGGTACCTTTGCTATCGGCAGTGGTACATACCTTTTGTTTTGGTCAGCACTGAGGAGTGTGGCCCCAAATCAGAGTTTGTTTCATTGATTATTAGTGAAAATCATTCTCTTCATATTCAAAATTTAGGGAAGGAACGGGGGGAAGCCACAGATGAATAAGTCCATGAAGTAGGAAAGTAGTTTAGGGAAGAGGAAGTTTGAATACAAGCTGGAGGATGTTTTGTTGTATTTTTAAATATGTGAAACCCTGTCAGTGACTTTCTAGAAAGTCTTGCTTACATCATTTTTGTCCTTACTATATAATTCCAAATTAGTGACCGTATGAATAATTACATTTATGTAAGTTTGTGCTAATAATTGCTCTTTTTACACAGTGGAAACAAAATGAAATTTCCATCTACGTCAGTTCCTGTATCTGGTGCATTTTCAAAATTGAAGACACTGGCACTTAATCAGACGGAGATATCGTGGACAGAGGTAACAGCCTTCTCTGGCTGGTTTTTATATTTACTGTTAGACTTTGAGGCAAGCAAAGCACAGAAAGCATGGATACATTGTACTGTTCTTCTGAAATGCGATGGTCCTTAGGAGGGGTGCTGCTGCCTACCTGTGTGAGTGGGAATGTAAATTCTGTTGCCACAGGAGTCTAACAGGAGCCCTCTAACTTCATTTAGAGCTGTAAATTGCCAGCTCAAGATAAAGCAGTTGAAGGGTAATTTAAGTTCGTGTCGCAAAGGTCTGAAGCTTTGTTTCCTTGTACTTAGTAGAAGTGTACCTGTATTTTAGTGCAGATAATAGAACAAATGCCAAGAGACAGGACATGGGTCAGCATGACGTGAAGTAGCTGTTGGCACCACTTTGCATCAGCATGAGACTGGCTGAGGATCTCTGCACCTACTGAAAGTGCTGGCACCGTCATGTGTAACACAGGTGCAGCACAGGATAAACTCAGCCCTGGCCTCAGGGACTGAAACATGCGGCGTTCGCATGATTCGTGGACCGCGGAATCACGGAATGGCTTGGGCTGGGAGGGGCCCTGAAGCTCACCCAGTTCCACCCCCTGCCATGGGCTGGTTGCCACCCACTGGATCAGGCTGCCCAGGCCCCAGTATCTCACGTCATGAAGGACAAAGTCCTGCCGTCAGAAGCGTTAGCAAGGGGGGAGGGAGGGGCAAAGCCTGATGCAGCCTGGCGTCTCAGTAGTGCCGTGCTCCTTACAATGACCTGGAAGTACCTGCACATTCTGTGGGTTCCTCAGCAGCAGATCGTGGAAGCACTGCACTGAGAAATTAGCTGAATTCTCAAATTTTGGCTGTCACCTGCCATCCAGTAACAGAGTGCTCGCCAAAGCTGGGGTTTGGAGTGAAGATGAAATCAGTCGTGTGTTCAGCTCCTTCTCCAGAGGCTAGGGGAGAGTCATTGCTATGGTTTTTAGCGTCAGCAGTGGTGGCTGCTGATAGCTTGCCTCCATACCCGGGTGGCTAAGAGTGGTCATAGCCTTGGCTTCAGGTAAAGACATTTTTGATTCAGAAGACCTGTTTTGTTTTGTTTTCAATTTGTTCTTCTATTTTGGTGTATGCAGTTTGGAATCTGTACCTGACTGGGCAGAACCCCGTTGGTTTCCTCAGTGCTGGCAGGTATAGACACAGGGAAGTGCCACTTGGAAGAAGGAGAGGGCTGGGCAATCAGCAGAACCTATTTCTGGTTGAGGCCTATGGTTGGTTCTGAACGTATCCTGGGGGAATCTGCATGAAGCAGAACTCTTGGAAATAGCTTTTCCCACCTTCTGTTCCATTAAATGAACTTTTGCTTCTAGGTGCTTTTTTGTGCTCCAGAATGGCCAGCCCTTGAAGAACTGTACCTCACTTCTAATAACATTACAGCTCTGGAAAGGTAAGATGTGTAACATCAGTCTTCTGTGACTGATGCTCTGCTGAGTCATGTTTACATCACTGTGGCACGAGCATAAAATACATGGTGCAAGCTTTCCGCGATGTACTTTGAAGCACTTCTGTAAGCACACAAGTATTTGCACACAGTTAAGTACATAGAGTACCAGTATTTTCATTAAAAATAACTGTAAATGTTAAACTTCTTCTGTCCTGTTGTTTTTTCGATGTGGAAGGCCCGATTGTGTCCTGCAGACCCTGAAGCTGTTAGACCTTTCAGACAACCCGTTAGTGGATGGAAGTCAGCTGCACCTGATAGCGCATCTCCCCAGGTAGCTGCTGGACGGATTTGCTGGGGATTCTTTGTGCTGTCCTGGAAACGCATCCATCTCTGTTGTCTCTGTTGCGTGAAGTGCAGTCATTCTGGTGTTGCATGGAAGGCTAATGGCATCTTGGAACAGAGGCATTTTGCCCTCTTGAGGAGAGTAACTGAATTACTTAATTGAGCTGGTTTAATATAATCTTATTTCTGCTGTAGGCAAGGCATTCTAAAGCTGTGTGTTAGTGGGTTTTTATTATACGCTTACGAAACCACAGTGCTCCGTTCTTTCCGTGTTCGCTTGTGATGCGTTTTGCCCGTGATGACAGGTCACTGATTTTTGGGGATAGCTTAAAGGCTTTCATAGAATCACAGAGTCACAGAATCGCCTGAGTTGGAAGGGACCTTTAGAGGCCATCCAGCCCAACTGCCCTGCAGCGAACAGGGACACCTACAGCTGGAGCAGGTTGCTTCCAAGTACGTGTGCTTCAAATCAGAATGTTTGATGCCCATGCTGCATTAGGTACATGTATTTTCACTTTCTTGACGGAGTGTGGTAACACCCTTTACACAGATCCTTCTGGTTTACCATGCTGTCAGCAGCAACATCTTCATGGTAGTTCTGGGCTTGAGCTGTGAGTCCCTGCTTTGGGGCTTACCCAGGGAAAGCCGGTGCTTCTGCTTCCTTCCTTTTTCAGAGCACTTCAGCTGCAGTGAATGGAATATGGTGGGACTGTCGGAATAGTTCTATTCATTTGCAGAATTATTGGCTTGAGTTTTACACCAAAATAGCAGCCACGAGGAATCAACATGCTGCTTAGGAAAACTCATGTAGTCTCACCATTCACATCCAGGTGTCATTCTGAAAGCGTAAAATTATTGCACTTACTTATTCCCTGAACACTGCTGAAGCCTGGGGGCTGTCTGCTGCTGTTTGCTGTCAGTGACTGTTCATGGTGTCAAAAGTGTATTAAGTCTTTGTTTTTAGAAAAGTTGACGTATGTTGTTTACAAGTTACAGTAATCATTGTATCTATTACATTTCAGATTAGAACAGCTCAAATTCACAAACACTGGAATATCTTCTATACACTTTCCTGATGCTGAATTTGGTATGTAAGAGAAGCAATTTATTCATAGTTTTATGATTCTGTCTACTTAAAGTTTTCATTATTGTCTGTAAACCTACTTACTCTTTTTTCCTAGGATGCAAGACTAAAATGTTTCCTTCATTAAAACACCTTGCAGTGAATGACAATAAAATATCACAGGTAGGTTAGGGTGTGAGAGCTTCACATCCTGTAAACGTGTGCGTCTTTGTGCAAGAGTAACTCGCCACTTGCTAGTTCAAGGTTTCTTTGATTGCTTGTGTAGGGTCTTGGGGCAACTCCTGTGTTCGTTGCTCAACACAGAGGGGTGAATCTCAGAATTTTAAAAGATTCTTGGCCCTCAAGTTTCTGGTGGTTAGTCCTATCCCTCTGCTACCTCATAATTCCTTCTGTAGAATTCTAAGAGTCTAAAATGCAGTTCCTGGTCTGTTTTTTTTTTTTGTTTGTTTGTTTGTTTTTTTTTAGTTAAACATAGTGCAATTATTTTCTTAGCTGAATGAACAGGATGGAAGCACCTGGTTCTGCTGACCAGAATTGTTTCATTCATGGTCACTGTGCAGGACAAGCCCCTGTTACTGTTCCTTGGGTAGGACAAGCCAGTGTTGCTGCTCATAGTTCTGCAGTGAAGTCTGTGCTTCCTCCAAAGACTGTTCCCCCCATTTCAGTGGTCCTCCATCAATGAGCTGGAGAAGCTGCCAGCTTTGCGGTCGCTGGAGTGCCGCAATAACCCCCTGTTGGACACGGAGAAGAACCCAGAGACCCTGAGGCAGCTGCTTATTGCCAAGATAAGTCAGCTGGAGGTTTTGAACAAGTCTGAGGTATGTGATGCATCGAGAAATTGCGTATGTCTGGGGAAAACCAGCTTTTGAATCAGTGCCTGAGGACTGTTTTAAGATTGTTTGTTTGGATGCAGGCAAAGTACAGCACTGTCTGTTCCACAACCTGGTACATGGGGCACTGAGCAGGAGCACAAAATCCAGCCCCGTCTGTGAGCACTGCTAATGCAGGGGGCACCAAGACAAGACGGAGACATGCTAGTGGTATTTCTTCCCAAGTGCCCAAGCCCTGCTGAAACTGCAGGACTGTTGATAGAAAGCATACACTTGCCAAAAAGAAAAGAAAAAGCAGCAGGGTTGTATCAGCGTTAACAGAAGTTAGGGCTATCAAAAGCAAATCAAACTTACTTAAACATAAAAGGGGGCAGAAGCAGAATGTGTTCTGTAGCTGCGAACAATATCCTTGCATCACAATATCCATTAACATCTTTGCTTGGACAGTCATAAAAGGATCGGTCAGTACATGGAGGCAGAGTCAGTAAGATTCCTAATAGCTTTAAGATACATTAAAGGTGTGGATCAGTCAGTGCTTAGGGTTTGTAAGGCTATTGTTAGCGTTAGAAAGTACTGAACACCTGAGTAACAGCAAGAGGCAGTGCCATGAACCAGGTGTTCTTTCCTGGAAAGTCATGTGACTTCACTGTGCTCCATTCTCATGTCAGTACAGATCCCTTCCGAAGAAAGAAAAGGAGCAGAGCTGGATTATCGCAAAATATTTGGCAGCGAGTGGCTAGCAGCTGGAGGGCACTGGGACCCGAAGAGAAACAACCCGAGCAAGGAGTTTCTTGCTGCCCATCCCAGATACCCATCACTTTGCCTTAGTAAGTACAAGTGGAAACGAACACCCCCTATTTCCTCCCTTCTGGCACTGTGGCAGCACTGGCTCGTTTCCCCTCAGCTTGCTTTCCTTCCTCTGGATGCTTTTCCACGTGTTCCTACCGCCTTAGGAAAGCTCACCTGTAGGCAGGCCTGCGTGTGACTGGTGTTGGCTTCTGCGGGGCGGCTGCGTGGCACTGTGCTCCAGGCACTGCGGCTTCAGAACTTGTGCCACTGCCTTGGGGGATGTCTGTGAGCACCCGCCCCCCAGCACTGCCCCTCACCTGCTGTGCGCGGGTCAGGACGTTGCCCACAGCTCATGGTGCTCAGGAGCCTGCTGCTTTCTGCACGCAGCATCCCGGCCACTGAGAGCTGAGGCGGCAGGCGGGTGCCCAGCCCAGTGCTGTGATTGCTTTTCCTGGGGCTGCTGGTGGGTTTTAGCCTCAGAAGTGTTCATGCCTACGTGCGCTTTCTTTCACGCAGAATACGGTGCACCTGAAGAAGGAGAACTGAAGGGACAGCAACCTTTGACTCTGAAAAACCAGCTTCTGAGTAAGAGGCCAGAAATGGTCAAACTTATTCCTTCTGCATTCAGGATGTTTTACAAGTGTGCTGTTTCTTGGGTGTATGTGGAGAACAAAGAGGTCAAAAGACTTTGAGCGCTCACAGGGTTGCAGCTTGTAATTCTGCTTCACAGAACTTTGTGTATGGATGGGTCTGACTTGCTTCTCAGAAATCCATCTCCTTCCCCCCTTGGTCCAACCTGAACATCTTGCTTAATTAAGACTTAATGAGAAATAGAGGCAGTTGATGCTCTGTTCTGGCAATGTGAATGACTCCTCCATGATCACTTTTATGAAATTACTTTTAATTTTTTAGAGAATGACTAAGTGCCATCATAGCAGCTCAGACCCAAGGCTACTTTGTCATTTTTTGAGACGATCAGGCTGGGAGGAGGAAACAATTTGTATAGAAACAGACTAGAAAGCTGTTGTGCTCCTCCCGGAGCAGGGCTTAACCTTCATTCACTGATGCCTCACTGTTCTTTCCTAAGCTTTGACAATTAAATGTCCTGACAACCCTGAGCAGAAGCCCGTAGAGAAAAAGCTACCAGGTGAGTCTGGTTTCCTGTTTAACAACTAGGGTTTGTAGCTCCTTTGCAAACGACTGTAATAAAGAATGTCAGCTGCCTCTAGTTTGGCAGCTCCTGAAGCTTGTCCCCCAAAAATTCTGTCATACAAAGGAATGGCAAAGGCAGAACTCACTGAAGAGGTCATAATTTTTCTGACCTTCCCCACTTACTTACTTTCAGTCCAGTTTGAAAACTGGAAGTTGGAGCTGTGTTACTGTGTCTGCTGCTGGTTTCGTGGGGCAAGCAAAGGCTGGTGAATGGGTGTGTGACTGCTGGGTGCATTAACCGGCTCACAGGAACAGGAAGCTGTGAGAGCCCCGCATAGTCTGCAGCTGTAGGCATCTGTAAGGTCTCGTATCCTAAATTACCTTAGAAAAAAACTGATGTCAGAACAGAGTCTGAAAGAGAACAACTTAGTCAAGCTTTATTCTAAAATAAAAACCACATTTATTATCACAAGTTGCATAAAATCAGATAGATACAGCTTGTACAAAAATGTTTGATAGAAAAATATTTGTTTAAGTACAACTTGTGGTATTACAGGAATAACTCACTATTGCTGTGCCTTTAGATAAAGCTTCAAAAGAAGGAAAAGTTCAACCAAAATACTGAGTACATCTATTGCAGACACAGGTCTCACCTCTGGAGCAAACCACATTTACTCATTCAAGACCCATTACAAATTCACCCCTTGGTGTAACTGACTTCATAACAGAAACCGCTGTACAGCTCTGCTGGCAGCCTGCTGGGGACTAGATACTGTAGGAACACCTGTAAGAACAGCACCAGTCCCACAGTGACACATCTGTGGGACAGCCAGTTCCTGGTATGAAAGCTTCAAGGAACAGCGCCAGCTGCAGGCAGTCAGAGCCTGCCTGCTGTGTGACCCAGAGGGCACTCAGCTGAGCACGGAGTAAAAGCCCAATCCCAGAAAGGTGAATTGGGAAGCCCAAACACTCGGGTTTGGGGTACGGGCTCAGAACGCTGCAGCGTGTTCTGTCTGCCAAGCCACTTCCGGGGTGGTGTTAGCAGTTATTACTTCAGGTACCAAAGACATTATTGCGTGTTGGAGCTGAAGCAGCAGCACAGCCTTCCAATGTTGCTATGAGCAAGCAGAGCTGAAAGAGCAACACAGCTCCGTGGCAGCAGCATCTTTCTAAGAACTTTCTCAAACCCTTTTTCAGAGTCCATGACTATTCAGAGGGTCAAAGGATTGCTGTATCGCCTGCTTAAAGTTCCTGGTTCGGAACTGAAACTGTCCTACAAGAGCTCTAAGGTGAGTTAACATCTGTGATTCAGCAGTAAATACTCCATGCTGAGGGAGGGCAGTAGCATGTTGTAAGGTGCCGCCCAACACAAGCCATCCCCTGTCAGGAGGGCAGTCTTCCTGCTGTGAGTTAGGGCCTGACTTGGGTCCTGTACTATGACAGATCCTCCTGGCCCGCAGCTGCCTGATCTCTAAACTTGGTTTACATCAACTGCACTTTGTTAAAGTCTGCTCAGAACTCTTCTTTTCCCCCATTTCTTATTGTAGCTGGAAGGAAAAGAAGTTGAACTGGACAACGACCTAAAGCCTCTGCAGTTCTACTCGATAGAAAATGGAGACTCTGTGTTGGTACGGTGGTGAGAGGAGACGCCCGTGGCAGGCTGGAGGCACAGCCAGCACTGGAGCTGCCTGCCAGAGCCTCAGTGGCAGCCTGAGCACGTCTGGGAGGACACCAACTTCATCCGCGGTGCCAGAGGGCTCTGTGGCAATAACTCCAGCTCCAACTCAGCAGTCGGGCTTCATGAGAGCCTTTGCTTCTGGTTGAAATGTCTTATGTGGGACACCAAACAGTGCTTAAATCCTTCAGGTGAATACATCTCCAGGGAGCCCTGCTGCCATAGCTTCATACTACCTTCCCCTCCAGCAGTGAGAATTTGCTTTTCCTGAGCTGACTGTGTGATCAGGTCGTGATGGCTTTGCTCATTATAGCTCTAGGACAAAATTAGTGCTGCACTGGAAGAGGCTACTTGCTCTGTCCTCACCTACTTCCAAAGAACTGAAAGCAAACAGAAGTAAAGGAGCAGTAATTGAAGAAGTATCTACGCGATAGATGAGATTATTGCAGGTCAGAATCTGCCAAACCTTAATTCTACGTACAGCACTGACATACCACAGTATAAATAAGTTCTCAGCGTACCGCAAGGCCTTGCTATTTATTTCACCTTCTTTAGGGTGCTGTTCCTCACTGTTATTCTACTTTCCCTTGTGTACCTCAGATTTGGACACGGCAGCACCCTGAGCTGTCAGAAATCCCTCCCATCAGGCTAAGTCTGCAGTACTTGAAGATTTGGTATAAGCAAACTTTTTTATTTTTTATCTGAAACGACAAATGGTATAAACAAACCAACTGTAACAAATCCCACACCCTGGCTATCCCAGCCCCTGCACAGATGACAGCAGCCCCTCGAACAGCATGGAACCTGCAGCAGCTCGACTTACCAGATGCCCTGGTACTAAGCACAGCTCTCCACTGGATCCTGGCTCTACACGGAGTTAAATCAGTAGTACTTTAATTTACAAAAGACAGGCTAGTTGGCATTCGTATGTGCATTTATTAATTACAAGTAGGTCTTTGCCTTTATATAAAAAAGAAACTTTTATCTTAAACATTTTGGTTTTTGTCAGATCAACATCTATACCATAGAAAACAAACAGTATCAGTCCACCTGGAATTATCAAAAGGGATGTGCAAATATTGTTACACTTCAGTTGAAACCCAGCATTAACAGATACCTTAATGCTCCGTATTCTTCCAAGAATGAATCCCAGTGTAGCTTTCCATCATCATATGCTGCCGTGTTTTCCAAGGTAAGTCCATCATCTTTCCTCACATCTGCAAGGATCTCCACACAGTTCCTTTACTCTCCAGAGCTCTCTCAGCTCCTGTGGAGAATACTGAGGGGAAGACAGCATGCCGCTCTCACACGCCTTCTCGCACAGCCAGAGACTATCCTGTTAGAGAGACAGCGATTTCAGTAGCTCTTCGGAGAGAATTTATTGCTCAAACTTCCCTTCCGAGAATCAGGTTTTCATTATGTGTGTGCCTATCATATGTATACCTCCAGCTGGTGAATGTCACAGCAATATATCTCTTTCTGAGCTGCTAGAGCTGTTCAGAATATGAAAGGGGGATGCTGGTGGCGGTTTTTTGGTGTTTTCTGGATTTTACTCCAATGGCTGTTTCAAGTGTTGTAAAATAAATAAAAAGTTTCCCCTATTTTATCTATGCTACTTGAAAAAACAGTCGTGATCTCTTTCCATAAGACCAGAAGATTTCTGCAGACTTACTTGGTACCGCTTGGGTCCTATAGCTGCCATCCAGATGCCCATACTGACATCTTCACCCTGAGACAAAATGTGAAAGAAGTCAATATTAGCACGAGGGAAGCCTGAAGCTTGACCTGCAGTAAAAAAGGGCAACTGCAAAACCACTGTGCTTTGGGCTAGAACAGATGCTGAGCACAGTGACCAAAGGCACTGCACAAAGCCAAAGCATCGACCAGGAGAACCCAACGCGCACTGGAGCAGCGTTCCTTCCACGTCAGTCAGTACACGTGCTGTCCCCCAGGCAGTTTAAGACAGAAGAACCGAATCAAAGCTGTAATACCTGGTACGTCTTTAATCTTTCCGAGTTGCTCGCCAGCCACTGAACGATGTCTTTGGAGATGACGTAGCCTGACCCACAGGCGAAGGCTGGATAGGCAGGGCTCGGGTACTCCAGCTCTTGCCATTTCCCAGTTCGATCAACTGCCCAGTTAAGCCTGAAACTGAAGAGCAGTGAGGCCGGTGAGATGTTTGCACAAACAGTTCTGTTTGCCCTAAGCACGTTCCCCAACAGCCCCGCCTGTGTCCAGTTCCTTTGGTCTCCAGCAGGCACGCGGTTAGGACAGTGTCACACCTCCCGTGTTCCTGATAAACCATGGGCTGCTTAACAACAGCAGGACACAGTCCTGGATTTTATACAGTGTCCGTCAGAAGCAGCCGTGCTGGGCTGAACGGCTACTGGCAATTACAGTTAAGACCACCTTTTGGAAAGGTGGCCTTATTTCCTCAACACTGACTTGCTGCTGGAGCTTTCCGGGTGTTGTCACCTTCTCTATGCTCTTTTCCAAATGAATCTCAACAAAGTGGATGTTCAAAGGCTGCCGTCACTGAACCGCAGACACTTTCCTGGCAGTCCCCTTCTGCTAGGCACCGTCTGCCTGCACTGCCCTGTTCCCAGTTGAACATGCTGCCGCACCGTGCCGTGCCACTGACCCTGCTGGGCAGCGAGGAGAACCCTGAGCTGCCCCTTCAGAAACAGGCTGCATCCTGCTCCTCTTACCTTACACGGCTAACTGGCATAACTGTGCCAATGCAGCAGGTTCTCCCCGCTTTTTGGGGACAGGTTCAAGCCTTGCTGAATTTAGTTATGAGCATAACAAGCTGAACCCTTCAGTGACGTACAAAGAGCTGTCACCTCAGACAAAGGCCCCATAACAGTGAGGAACTGGAGCAGAGCGGCAGATCTGTTATCAGACCCCACATTCATCGCTGACTGAAGCTGGTATGATAAAAGCCCCAGCTGATACCCAAACCCACTCCAGATCCTGCATCTTCCACTCAGTCGTGGCAGGAGGGGTGCGGCCTCTGCAAACTGAGGGGTACGGGCCTTGCTAATCATTTTGTACTTCCTGTAGTGATTTCATCTGTGTTCACCTCACACTTGTCTCACCAGAAGATTGTGACTATTAGAGCATTTCTGCTTGAAGACATCAGCTGTCCGGAAAAGATTACAGTTTGTCCTGTTCTTCCCTTCCAGGATTTGACTTGTCTCTTCCTTTTCAGTAACCAAGTAAAATGACTTCATACTTTAACACACTATTTCTACAGCAAGACTCAGCAAAACTCATTTTTCAGCCTGCAGAAGAAATCATCGTCAGTCCTAAGTGCACACAGCGGCTATCTGAGGGCAAGCCCAGAGGTCTGTGACTAGAGCAGGAAGCACGTTACACCCAGCAGGGCATCTCACAGCAGGGCGGGCTGGCTGTTCATATAACAAACGAAACATCTTCATAGCAAATGTCGAGTATCTGAAGTATTTGGGCCTGGTTAAGGCTAAGAAAGGTCCCATTCTGAACCCCCAGTGCTTTCCACGGCATGGTGGATGAGCCTGTTTCAGGGAGCTGCCCTCTCACTGCACTAACACCAGATTCAGTCCGCTTGGAAACAGCTCGGCGCTTTCTGCCTCACCATACAATTTGGCCATTTGCAGACACGACTGCAATCCATGCTAGAGAACGGCTGATCTTTTGGCTGCGCTTTTAAAAGAACAGAGGAACACTAAGAGAAGCATCTTCTCTCTCAGATAAGCCAAAGTTCTTCCGTACCATGACAAAGACATACACAGCACATTTTAAGGTAAGGTATTCAGCAAGTTCAGCCTATTGCAGAGGCACATTCTGGAAACTAACTGTAAGGTAATGATTTCTGCATCATGAGATTGGAAATTCTACATGTACAAAAGTCCTGCTCTATAACCAGAGAGGAACCTGCATTAAAAAAGTCTTAAAGCAGTACACCATTCACTAAAGATGTCATTTCTCTTACAGACAAGTAAAAAAAAAAAAAAAAAAAAAACTCACTTTCCCCACCAAATGTTTGGCCCATCCAATTTTTTCTGCGTTATCCTGTTGAAAACAGCCTCGAGGTCAATGTAACAGTCATCATCCGTCTTCAGCAACAAATCAAAACTTGTTGTTTCAACTGTCCTGCAGCCAGAAAGAAACGTGATGAGGTGCTGAGCTGCAGCTCAGACTGCAGTTATGCAACAAAACACTCCACGAGGGTTTTTTGGGAAGCAGAGGGGAAAGGAAGAGGTAAGGACAGACACTTCTTCCCACAGCTCTTACAGGGTTTCCCTGCTGGTCCTACAGAAAGGAGATGAAGCAGTGTCCTATGACGATCTGTGGACGAGAAACCTGCAGGTCTGTTCTCCAGGACAGACGGTGGATTTACTAACGAACCTGTCCTACGCAGCACTGGCCTCAGGAGGATGTGAATCCCCGAGGACGGTCACAGAGCTGCTACAAGCCGGTGGCTACCCGTTAGCACTCTGTGCTTTGGGGTGCGAGGGTCAGCTCATGGGCAGTGCTACTGCAGGAGGTACTACGGAACACCTGTGGGAACAGCTCGGTACTTGGGCTTCCTCTGTAAAGCACACTTCCCACGTGAAAAAAAAGCAATTTTTAAACTATCTGAAATACTTCAGTATCTGTCACTTGTAAAACCATCAAAGCTTGAGATTCTGGGGATTATTCCTTGGTTTAACCAAACATTGTTTTAAAGGGGAATTTCTCTTAGGCAGAAAGGCATTTTTCTTAAGCTTTGCATTACTAAATCCTGAAGATTTTGCTAACCTGTACAAAACAATGACCGAGATCTGTGTCTTGACATTTAAACTCCCTTGTTCGAACTGAAAGCACATTTCAATTTTCATTTACATTCTTAACCATGAAATTTGTTAAATCAATGTAGTCTCGCAAGCAACTAAAACCGTCAGCTGTATTTCTTACTCCATTCAATAGCAATTCATTGAAACGGTTGTCTGAGAATAACCTAGATAATATAACACAATATACCATGAAAAGTTCTTCCTCTCACCCTGTCTCCCCGCCTCTGCACAGGCTCCCTATCCTTCCCCTCTATTCAGCTGCAGCTAGAGGACTGTGTCCAGTTCTTGGCTCCCCAGTAAGCAGGGAACACGGACGTACTGGATGGAGCAGTGCAGGGCCACTGGGAGGATTTGGGACAGGGGCATCATTCCTCTGAGGAAAGGCTGAGAGAGCTGGGGCTGTTCAGCCTGGAGAAGAGGAGGCTCAGGGCAGATCTCAATGTCCACATATTCCTGAAGACAGAGTGTAAAGTCACCTGAGCCGGGCTCTTTCCAGCGGAGCCCAGTGCCAGGACAAGAGGCAACGGGCACAAACTGGAACGCTAAGTTTACAAAAGCCATCCTTTAGAAGACTAAAGCTGCTGGTTTTCAGTCAAAACAAACTAAATGAAATTCAAGGAGACAGGACAATTTTGACACCCGGACTCTTAGAGCAGCCTGTCTTCACCAGATCACGCTTACTTGGGGCACCGAGGGTCAGCATTCAGGAAACACAGATCCCCTTGTTTCATTCATTAGATGCACTATGTGCCCCGGGATTGTGAGAGAGAAACGCAACTGAATGAAGGAAGTCGCATCAGGTATGCATTTTGTGACAGCTGGCAGGTGACGAAACATGCTGGATTATCTTGCACCACAAGCAGCGACATTCCCAGGACAAAATGCTCCTTTCAGCTTACCATCGGTAGAAGTTCAGCAGCTTGGCTGGAACGTTTCTGTAAGTGTCAATCACATCTACAAAAACAATATCATCATAGGCACTGCTTTCTTCCCTCAGTAAGGTATCTTCTTTTTCAAGACCTTGTATGTGACTTGTAAACCTTTCTGGGCGAGTGTGGAGGCTTTTCAAAAGAGCATCACCTTCTGAAAGAAGCAGGACCCATCATTAACCAAAGATGCCTTTCTCGTGGATCACACATGGCGTACTGACAAAAGGAATCTGAAAACGTGCGCAGTGGGATTATGAGCATCCTACAATTGATTTCAACATTTATACGAGGTTAAAAGTTGCAGAATAACAAATAAAGATATGTTTGCATAAGGTCTGATACAGATTACGCAGCGTTTAAAGTAGGAAAGCACTCTCTTTTTATTAACAAAAGAATTCAACTTTTTAAAGTTGTTTAACAAACAGCTGTGCACCATTACTCTTTCCAGCAGAGCAGAAAGGCTGCTGTGGTACAAACCTCAAGGCAAACATAACTATCCTGTGCTAAATACAGTCAGACTGGCATCGCTCTGGTGTAGCGCAGGCAGTCCCTGCTGACCTTCACAGCATAACTGACTGCAGGTGGAAGCTCCTTCTGAAAGTAGCAGGACTGGAACCAATGTGAACGTTACCAAGGAGAGACTTCCTCAGGACCGCCCTGCACGACATTTTTAATCTTGGGCTTGGGTAACAGAAAACAAGGACAGAGAAGGCTGTCTAGTTAAAAATGTTTCTGTTAATAAAAAGAAATGGGATAAAAGTCAGCTGCAGCAGCTGACAAAGGGCAAGCAAAGAATCCAAAATCAGGACATTGACATAGGGCATTTAAAAAAAAAAATTTAGTAGAAACAATAAGTTGATCAAGTTCATAGAGAAAGCATTAATTTTACCTCAGCAAAGTAATTTGAAGTTCCTGTTTTACCGTAACACCAAACACGATGTTGTATTGCAGACTCACCTTGAATAGTGTAGATGAAACCACCCGCTATGCCCTCCACGCCTTCCGTGAGCTCATGCGGCAGTGACCCTTCCCCTGCCTGTCGAAGACACACAAACGGAAAGAAATAAATGAGCTCGTCTCTCGTTACTGACCTGCTTTCCTCTCATGTTAGGGTGTGAAGTTTTCTGGAAATTGCAAATGAAATAAGTTGAAAATAACTCTGGTTTAGGCACTGTGCAATGAAAGGCAAAGACTGAGATTTTCAGCCGTAAGGTTCTGTGGCATTTTTGAAACTTTCACCTAAACCTAGTGACAGTGTGAAACCAAAACCATGGCAACACTGGACACCTCAATCATTCAATCATACTTATTTCATCTCCTCTTGAAACTCTGAGAAAACTACTTTTGGAGATGAGACCAAACAGTAAGTTTTTCTTGCTAAACTACAACAGCACAACGTGCTTAAGTAAGCAAAGTTTTGACAGAAAAGAGATTCTGCCAAAATTCTGCAAAAAGAAAACCACAGTTCTGACCCACACAACTGCTGTACTGGTTCTGCTCCACAGCTGGCAGAGCAACGGGAGGCTGTTACTGCCTTCAACATGCAAGAGCACGTCCCTTGTAGGAGCACTTGTGGCGTGCCCTAGTTCTTTTCCTGCGCAAAGCAAACTTCTGCTCTGAGACAACAGGAGAAGCCCAACTGAATTAATGTTTTACAGAGAAACACAGGAACGCAAGACGCTAAATGAACGAGACTTCGAGGGAAAAGGGAAGCGGGGTGGAAGGGAAGGCGAGCTGACTCACTGTAATGACTCTGAAAACACCGCCCCCATCGTTCACCATCACTTTGTGAAGGTTTCTTGAAACAAGGCCCTGAAGATCCTGGCTTTCCCATACAATGGTGCCTTCAAAACTCTGTTAAGAGAGCGTAGCATTGTGAGGCAGGTATTCAAAGACTTTAAAGGATGAAAATCAAGCAGGCTTTCTTTTAATTTTAAAATAGTCAGCTTCACCCAATGGAACAACATAAATGTTTTACTCACACTTCAAAAGAAAGTCACAGAGGAATACATCTGTGAAACTCAGTAACACAATCACGCTTTTAGAACTAACCATGAGTCTGCATTAGGAGCATTAAAATTTTAACAGAAACCTCCTGCAAAAGCCTTGGCTTTTTAACATCATTAAGATGGCATTCAAATGTGAACTTTTTTTAAAATCAACTACGGAATACTGCATTACAAAAAGAGTTTGTTAAAACAGATTTGGAAACAAGTGCTGCTTTTAGTTATCTGCCATAGCCAGAGATCAGAGACTCGATCTTGACATCAGCAAGACTCAAAGGAACACAGTGCCACCTTCATCCTGGCAAAGCTGTCACAGGCTACTGCAGGAGAGCCACACAGCTCTGGCCTCTCATCTTGGCAAGTAGGGAAAGGAGGAGGAAAAACAAGAGAATCTCTTTAAAACTTTGTATTTTAACTCTCAAGTCCCATCACTGCAATTTTTTAAATATATGCATTTGTTTTTCTTGCATTTAAAAGCATTTCATCTCAACTTGAAACCAGTCCCCCTCACAGTCCAGCTATCACCCCTTTTGTGTAGGGCTTTCCTGAAGGCCGGTAAGAACACGCTAAAGGACAAGCGGCATGTTGAACAGCTACCGCTAGTGGTAACAGTGTGTTTTCTATTTCCCTAAAACAGTCTCACCTTTACCACAAGGCAACACAGAGCAACTGTAGGGCTATTATGCTCCCAGCTGCTAAACGAGTGCATTCAGTTTTGTTTCTCTCGGTTCCATCAAAAAAACACTGGCACCCAGCATGGCCTTGTTCAGCTCTTTGTGGATGCGTCTCTCTGTTGCTGCTGAAAGCCTGTTCACTTGTGCTCACCTCTCAGCTTTCTCCCATTTCAGCTCCCTCGTACGCCAGCAGTCTCCTCCAGAAGCTCTGCACCTACTGACTAACCGTTAGGTGCAGCTTAAAGCCCAGCTCAGTCCTTTGCCTTCCCCCCAGAAGCAGCTCTTGACATCCACAGCAGTCTCGGAATTTAATTACAGCTGCATATTTCAGCAGGATCTCATCTATTATTAATATTGCCAGCTTTATAATCCAATAATGGAGCTAGTCGGTGTTTATTCAAACCTCATTTGCATGCTCAGCATCTTCCCCTTACTTCTTTAATTACCTGTCAGTTATCAAAGCAAATGGATCACTACCAAGACATTTCTCAGTACCAGGACCCCTCAACATCCCGCACAGCAGAACCCATACACTGAATTTCTGCATTCACAGAGGCTGTCATCTACTTTTTTTTTCTTTCCCCAAGTAGGGACTGGGCTTTAATTGCACTTGTGTGCCTTGTATACAGACACAACCCTTGTGAGGTGGCTCAGTAAGCCTGTCAGTCCCTCCACTGTTCAGCAGTCAGAAACACCAAAGTTCTTACCCATCCAGTATTGCTGACTTCAGACACGTACCAAGACCCTTAATCAGCTCTTACCACTGAACCCTAAATGCGAGGTGTTCTAAAGCTCCAAACCATCATTATTTTCCAGGCCGAGAGACTTGTAAGCAAATTTTCTAATTACTTCAGCCTTCAGCTATTCTTACTCCAAGCTGTTTAACAGCAGCTGAGGCCAAAGTACGCTGAAAGCAAAGCATTAGTGGCACACCTGAGACTGCACCGCCTGTTTTCCCCATTTAAATTCCAGCCTCGTCGCTGCCAGAAGGCAGCAGCAACTGCGGTGAATTCCGAACAGGTGCCCTGAGGCAGCGCAGCCCTGCCAAAGCCCTCCCCAGGGTTCCACGGCGCTGGCCTCTCGAAGGTGCGAGGGCAGACAGCAGCTATTGTCTCAGAAACCGTCCTGTGACAATTAAGCTGCTCGCTACATGTACTGCTCTCAAAAAGGAGGCAGGAACACACGGGCATTCTGTCTCTTCTGAATCTTACTTTATGCTTCAGCATCTTAAGTACCAGAGGAGACTGCCTGCCGCGCATAAACCATGTTAATCTACACTAGAAACACCGTGTTACCCTGTAAGCATTCAGCGCATGACACATATCAGATGAAGGATGCCCTCACAAAGAAACTTGTGAATACTAATATCCCCTTCCAAATGAAATACTTCCCAGCAGCCTTTCATGCAAAACGCCACCATTTGTAGCCAAATTACAGCTGCCTAGAATGTTAGCATCTTGGAACAAAGTCTTACAGGCGTAAGTTTTACATGTTGAACTAGCAAATCACTGGGTAAGCGATATTTAAAAACTGTTTAAGTGACAAACCAATGAATCAGCTGCAGAGTCCCCTTAAGAGGAGCAGGTTTCCAAAGGCAGTCGCTTGTACAGAGCCAGGGGAATAAACTGGGGATTAAACTGGCCCCAAACGTCTTCCCCTCCCGCTTCAGTCTTCTCTCTCGTTCCATTCTGTCATAGAACATGTAATTCCACAAAAAAAAACTAACCCAGACGCAAAGACACCTTACATAAACAGCAGCAAAGGCCCAGTCATACAGAAGAACATTTCAGTGAAGGAAAGCAGCTTGAAATTGCAGCTGACATATTTAAAGAGGTATTGAGAGGTATTGGTGCTCCTTCAGGAAAAACCCCTTGCACCTGGAAGGATCAGCTGAGCTGGAATTCTCATCCTGAGTCGACTTGTATTCATTAATCCTTCACTGCAACAATATTAGGATTTTTTCCTTCCTACATTCTGTGTTTCTTCCTAAGCAGCCAGTCCTATAGCCCTGTACTAAAACCCAACTCTTGGGCTCACCTCTCAAAGATATAAGAACAAAACAAACAAAACCCTTTAGATTCTGCCTTGATAGCTTAGCTATCTCAGGACAACTGAGAATGCTACTGCTGTCATCACTGCCCAGAAAAGAGGTTTTTCCCAAATTTCTGGGGGGCACAGCCGTAGGATGCTGACAAGTCTTGAAAGACATTTTTTAAAAGCCCAGATGTCAGTCTTCCCTGTGCCACATACTCCACCTCGTATTTCACAAGACCACCCTACCAAAGGCCTTCCTGAAGTTTCCCTGCCTGGTTCAATGAATGATTTCCTCACTGGTGCTGCCAGAAACGGGATGACCAAAATTTCAGAAGCCCTGAGTAAGTGCATCTCAGTAACAACCGTTCAGCTACTGCTGTCACCGCAGTCACAGCACGCTGCTGTTGCATCCAAGACATCAGAAGCAGAGACGTCTTCTCCAGCTGCCCTCTAGAAATCTGTGCCACCCTCCCCTGCCTATCTTTCGTACTAATGTCTTTTTCTCCTTCTTGCATCCTCTGACAAGTTCCATTCTCTGGTAAGCTCTCCCACACAAGCTGAACAGGCACAGTTTTCACTCAGAAACTGAGAAAATTTCTATGATACTGAAACTGCTACTATATGCCAAGGTTTTTTGTATTTTCACATTTTGCTTTATAACAACTGGTGATAAAGAGATGGTGAAACAAATTCTGGACCCCAACTAGCACCCTAGAGGTTTCCACTTGTCCCCTTCTGCCTCAAGCACAGGCCAGTTTTATCAGTCAGTCTCTCTGGCTGACCTGAAAGAGGCACATCTGACACACACATACCTCTGGCAAAATGAACTGCTCTACTGGCTTGTACCACAGCCTGTTCACTTGCACTCCACAGCTCGGTGGGCTAAAGCGAGCGCTGAAGAGAGCTTCCTGTGAACAATGACAA
>VXAV01006544.1:58826-70730 GCA_013399715.1 Alectura lathami
CATATTACAGGTGCTGTGAGATTAGGCAAACCTTGATCATCTCAGCTGCAATGGAAACAGACTTACAGGTTGCACAAAACCTGGTGGAATCTGTCTTCTCAAGACAGTCTCACAGACTCCACAGAATCCAAGTGCTGGACTGAGATGGGGGAGTGCAAGTTCAGCTACAATCCAGTCAGGGCAGCACATCATCTGGCAGACTCAGTGTCCCACATAACAGATTCTCTATCTCCTGTTTAAATAGCTGACTGCTATCAATTGCAACAGAGGATGCTGTCCCTGGATGTCCCCTAAAACTTAATTGTGACTGTATTAAATAGGCCACCAAACGGCTCTTAGGTGGTAAAAAGATGCTGCATTGCCAGATTACCCATCTTTAGAAAACAGTCTCTAAGCTTTCCTATGGCATTTATTTTTCACTTTCACTAGAAGTAAAAACCTAACGCAGATTGAATTATTAGGCTGCCAACATTTAGTATTCTACCATTTTGCAAACATAAATCTGATTACAGTATACCTTTTATATATATTCTAAAACCAACTCTTTGGTTGTTCATCATAAAAGCTGTACTTCAGCATATTTTCTGTACTTAATTTTAATTATTAGCTTAAATTTAAAATTCTTTCTACTGTATTACTGCCAGAAGTCTTGACATTGGCCCATCCGATGGTTGGCAGAGATGTACTAAACGCAACGAACACCACAGGGTCGCAGCATGGCCAAGGCTGGCAGGGCCCTCTGGGTCCACCTGCTCCAACCCCTGCTCCAGCAGGGACAGCCAGGGCAGGGTGCCCAGGACCACGTCCAGGCGGCTTTCAAAGCTCTCCAAGGCGAGCCTCTGGGCAGTGTGAGCCAGTGCTCCGTCGCCTGCACAGCACAGAACTGCCTGATTACACTCAATGATTTTTTTCACCACGTTTTCATTCCACAAGCACTAGGTATATTGAACCCATAACTGAGCTTGGGACTGGGGGGAATCATCGCTGAAGTTTGTTACCTGTCACAAGCACCAATTTATACAACAGTCAAAATGTCTTGGCAAAGAGCAGACAAGCAAGAACTACAGCCATACTGCATCTCTTTGTCTCAAAGACAATGCGTCTTTTGGAGCGTGTGTTTTGAGTACATTTAACAGTTAACTTTTTATTTCTTCATAACTATTAATATTGTAGCATATCAGATGTAACCAGAACTGTATCTTGCAGTTAGATACTAGTGTCCTTTCTAAAAGCATTTAATTAACTCATAGCACTTTATGAATTTCATTTTTTTTTCCACCCATAGGGTATATATATAGCCATGAAATAAGAATTTATGGTGCAACAAAAGAAAAGTATAATTCTTACACCTGTCGGGTAAGTACTTCTAAATCATCCACACAGCATGTTGCTTTCTGTAAGAACTTAATGCATAATAAAGAGACGATATGCCTTAGTCCACTCGCAAAAGATAACAACAGTACTCTACCTCATGCTCTGCCTGGTACAGTTTGACAGTGATGTTCCTCTGGAAGCCCACGCCATCAGCTTCATAAAATACCCCGAGACTGGTAATGACAATGGGGTAAAGTACACGAAAGTTCACGCTGACAATCCTGTCCTCAGAGAGCACAGAAGGAGTGTCCTCGGGGAGACTGAATGCTTCGACCTCCTGATTCAAAACTGCATGAAGAAAGAAAGGACAGAGGTACCGTGAGGAGATTTCCGAGCTGTAGAACTGCACATGCACGAACACACTGAGTACACAAAAAGCATGCTGATGAACTAGCACGGCTGGCAGGTGCACAAGGATAACCAAACGCTGGGGGAGAGGAAAAGAAACTGAATGCAGGCTGCAGCAAGGAGAAACTCGGAGCGAGGCAGCAGTCTGCAGGTTACCAGCAACGGCAAGTGATTGCCTACATATCCACAGAGAAATGACTAGAAACACAGTAAATCCACAGAGTGAAGACAGAAATGCTACTCGATTGCATGACTGTCTGTATATTAATATATTAAAATAATTATGTATCAAAAACGGCATACGCTTCCACTAAACTTGGCTACCTTGTTCTGGCATTATGCCCTCGCCTAAGCCCTGAGGTACCATTTATTCTTGGGAGATTGGTTAAGCAGTGGTTGTAGCCATTCAAAGACGAAGTAACAGAAGTTACTCTGGCTTAACAGCCACACAGCCCTTAGTTACAGAGCATAAATTTAATAGAGAAAAAAAAAATAAATAAAAAAAGAGGTGACAGGAAGAAGTTTACAATTTTAGTTAAGGTACTTCTGTAAGGCAGCATTTCATTTTTCCCCATCATATGTCCCTCAGCTGCTCCCTCTTTAGTGCATGATCTGAGAAAACCTGTCAGCCAGACTTGGTTAGAACTCGCTTCGCTGACAGAGAAGTCTGCCTGATGCTCAAGACCCCTTCCCCAGCCTTGCTGGTGTGCCCATTTATGACACTGGACTGGGTCATTCCAGCTCTCTCCAACTTCATTTCACATCGGGATACAGTAAAAATGTATATTGCATGGAGAGACCATTCCTGGACACAAGCAGAATGCAAACTCATTAGAACTCAGCCTGCCCTGCACACCCTCACAGACCTCTCCTCCTCATGCCTGCACGTGGCACTTCCAGGAGGGTTATGCAATGTCAGCACAGCAAGCTGTAGGTGGCGTTTGTTTTCAAGAATCTTGGTCAAGCACCCCAAATTATCTCTTACAAGGTGACTAGCTCTAGTTCGGATCACAGAATGGTTAGAAGTCAACTTCTGTACCTGGGTTACTGATGTTCAGAAGTTTGCAGGAGTAGGGGTCTTCTCTGTCCTCCACTGGCACAGCACAACCATGCGCACCTATTATAAACTTCACAAGGACACTAAAATAATTTGGTTTAATTAACACCAGTTCTTTTCCCTCCTCCCTCCACCTTCAATAAACTCATTTTATCACAATGGCCTGTTTTTCACAGGATCAGGATTTAAAACCTCTTAAGATCAGCAAGGAGGGTCTCTACGTAAAGCAAGCGTGTGAATCCCCACACAGGGGCTCATTCCAAACCCACGTGAGCCTTTTACGAACCAGGTAATGACAAGGAAAAAGACACATAACACCAAAGCAGGGACACCGACTCCCAGACTGCCCGCTCCAATGAAATATCTCAACTTTGGAGTGAAGTTGCTCTTCCCAGCCCCAGTCGAGGCTGTGCCAGTCCGGAGACAATAATCAGTGCCAACAGCGAGAGCATCCCCTCAGCCCAGTCTTTCATTTGGCAGCTAAATGTCCTCCTCGAATTCCATGTAAGCTATTTGCTGCACCTGGTTCAGGGTGAAATAAACCTAAACTTTTCAGCCGAAGTTGTTACAAAAGTTCTGTGCTCTCTCTCCAAATATGACTGTGTTTGCTTCCAGGTATCCTGGCTTACTGAGCATTTCAAGTTGCATACCATACAGAGTGTACATTGCAACACAGAATCATCAATGGCAATTAATCGCAAAAATGAATAGCAGAGGGCAGTTGAACAATTAAAAGCCTCTGTATACAGAATAGTTCCAGCCCAGAACAAGCAGTATTTTTATATAGCACTAAGCAGACTTAAAAACAAACAGAGCATAAGATGCTCAGAAATTAGGGGGGCGGCAGGGGGGGGTAAGGAAGTTTCCAAAAAAAGGATTAAATCAAGTTACTTCTGCATTACATTCTTTTCTCCTCAAAACTCCAAAAATAGAGAACAGTAGAGGTTACCGTTGGCTCAGCGCAGGATGTTGCTTCAAGTGCTTGAACCAAGTGTTCCTTATGACACTGCGCAGTTCATGATTGTGTCGAGCTGACAGAACACCTACAACAACATCATAATGTTTCAGCTTCCACTGAGGAAAGAAGGCCAGTGGACCTAGAAATATAAAGTAACAACAGATTTATTCCACGCACATATCACCACCAGTCTGAGCTGCAAGCAGTAATTAAAGCGTACATCAAAAGTGGGAGTACTGGGCACCTGAAACAATAAAAACAAGAGGCTCTTGCTGTGCACTTTCTCCCACCAGCCACCAGAAACCTCCTGCTGTCCACCCCACAAAACCCTTGAGAGTCCAGGCCTCCTGCGTGCTCACAGATAACCTCCCAGAGCACAATTTAGCCTAAAGCCTGGGGGCTTGACATCGCTGGCACCCACCTTCACTGTTACAGTTCACCATTGTTCTACCCAGAGAAAATATTTAAACAAAGCGTGTCAGACTCAGAAACACAACAATTTTCCCTCTGTTTCTTCCCAAGGCTGCTGGACCCCTTTGCTTCACCACCTCCCTCCAACACGTCAAGGCTCTCACTTCTGACCCTCTGAGCACTGCTCTCTGCCTCCGCGCAGGGCACTGCGCCCCAGCACAGAGGAATGCTCTGCCCTCCGCCGTAACTGCCTGTCACAGCCAGCGCCTGTAGTCCACGATGTAGCTTGTGTTTTACTTTAGAGATCATGAAAGCCGGACTTGCTGTACCGCGAGATTATGACCAGACAGGAACTTGAGAAGCTGTGACTCTGAGCCTGCGAACTGCCAGGCAAGGAGCTGCAGTGCATCTGCATCGTTTGATTCATCAGACTCTCCGGCGGCAAGAGAAAGATTTGTATTTAGCTTTAGCAAAGGATAGCTTCCCTCTCATCTCACTAAACTTCCTTCCTTAGGCTGCAGATAAAGAACACAAATCTAACCGTGAAGCTCCTCTAAAGCACTGAAAACAGCACAAACAATATTTTTTTAAATCTAATTTTAAAGAGACTGACAATATTTCCAAGTCTGTACTGTGCACTCCCACTAAAGCCAATTACTATCTGGATTCCACCTCCTGTGCCAGCTTCCACGTTCTCCATTTCGACACCGAGAATAGCGACGGGCGCTGCTGGAGCTGCAGGAGCTGCCGTGCCCAACCGCCCCGCAGCTCTGCCCGGCCCCAGGCAGCTGTACAGGCTGCAGAAGCCCCCGCCCTGCCCGCTCTGTGCCAGAGCAACACCAAGAGATTTCAGGATAACTTTTTCGCTCTAGGGCCTGTTGATAATGGCTGGCACCAGCCTCCCTCATCCCAAAGCCAAATAAAAGTGCTCGGCCACTGACCCTTGAGACAGCACAAGAGCAGGGCAAGCAGACAGCGGTGTTTCCAGGGGCCAACCTTTCCCAGGCTATTTCCCACTACATATTTTAGTTATAAGCTGGCAAATAGTGATTTTCAAGGAAAAAAAAAAAAAAAAAAGGTTTAAGTTCCATGATTATTTAAATGAATCTGTACTGGCAAGCTTATCAATAACTCGAGCTGAGTAGCCTTCCGCTATGCAGGCAAACCCTGACTATCCAGGGTCTCTGTATGCCTTCGGGGCCGCTCAGTAACCAAGATCTGCCCGGACACCGCAACAGAGGTACGCGATACAGCCACACATTTGTAAGACCACAGCGTTACCAGAAATCCCTCCAAGGTCTCACAGCTCCTCCTCACACGCTCCTCTGATTGTTCTTCACACAGCCTCTGCAGCCTCACTTGCAGTCAGTCCTTCCAAGACAGATCTCACTGGAGGACTAACACGTTTGTAGACTGCACATTAGGCACTGTTTACACAGGTTTAGTTTAAAATACCATTTTTAATTTAAACCAATTTCATTAAACAAAAATTTAAGGAAAGTTGGCTTAAGTCAATTAAAAGAAATAAGCTACTAGAATCAGAAATATGTATTTTTACTCAGTTTATATCTCAAAACGAGTGAAGCTTTTTCTTATGAACCTTTCACATGGGAACAACATTAATGTAAGAGATGCTTCAGCACCAGTATCCCACTGCTGTTAGACTAGACAGCTCTTTCCCTTGTTTTAGGCCGTCTCCAGGCTTACTGAGGCAGCATCACAGCAGCCTACACGCAGAAGATTGATTGCCTTTTCTGTCCCACAGGCTATGCCGTTTTACTTTAATGCCACTGAGACTGGAAAGAAGAAAAAAAGGAAGCAAAAAAGCTTGATTTTTCTAATACCTGATAAATAGGCTTCCAACTTGCTAGCAAAGGCTTTTCCTTCCTACTGAAAAGTAGTAACAACACCTGCTAAGCTGTCAGGAAAAGATTCAGACGTTTCTCTCTGATCTAGTACTATCAAAAAGAGGATAATAAAGCCAGAGACAGAGGAAAAAAGATGAGGCTGTTGTTCATTGATCCAGACAATTCAGATAAGTGCATATGAATGACCTGATGGAGCAGAACTTCAGAGAAAACAACGCTGACCTCCAAGTCAACAGTAACAAGGTATTTACCTAAGCAATCGATACTCGCCACTGGCGGCCAAAGGGAATTATCACATCTTCTATTTTTGAGCATTCTCAGGGCAAAATGCGAGGTGTTAATAACAGGCTTAAGGTATATGCATACCATATTGCTCTTACCTCGCGCTGGTTGTGCAAGGTAATGAAGCCTTTAAAATTTCCAATTACAAAACCAAGAAAAACCTGCAGATGTTGTGGGTCTTCTGTGGAAGATGGGAAAAGCAGGTCACCAGAAGCCAAATCCCAGCTCTGCTATGGGCTCTCTGCATGATCCACCATGTCTCTCCCACATGGAGTTATTCACACTTCCCATTCACTTAACAGAGAAAGTTCTTTACAGGGAGGAATGTGGCTACCAGCCTGCCAGCTGGGAAAAGCTGTATGTGAAAAACAGACCAGCAACAAAAAAACCACGTATCGCGTTCCTTGATAAATCCTAAAAGCCTCACTAACTGAAGGGACGCAGAAGGGGAAACCTTTCCAACTGAATGGCCACGCTACCATTAGCTGCCTTGCTTTTGAATTCTTACTGCCTTACATCTCAGATGCATCGAGCAGCCCAAGGCTTCTCGGCAGCGTAAGCAGCCAACTGCGCAACGCCCACCCCGCACTCCTCTAGCATCGGGCACAAACTGCTCTCACTGCTGTTTTGCTTAAGCCTATTACCCCGCAGCAAAGGCTACAAGAACACGAACGGCTGCAGCCTGCCTCTCCGCTGCTGAGGTCCATTTGACCCTGCACAGCAGCCGTTAACGAGCACTTCTGTCAGCACGGAGAGCGACAGAAGTCCAGTCCACCAGGGCCTTGTGTCACAAAGGAGCGGTAAGCTCTTACTGAAGCTTTTCTTCGGCTGGGGCATTTGTAAGGACAGGCCCCTGTGCGGGTTCCCTGATGTCTGACCATACATGTATTTCCATCAGTGCAGCTGCTCACCTCAGTGTGACCTACCACAAGCCTTCACAGGATGCCCAGCCAACAGCTTTCATGCAGCCTGGGGAAAAACACCGGTCCTGCGACCTCCACCTGTCTGTCAGGTACGAGTGAGAACTGCCAACGGATCGAAGTCAGGGAGAGACACGGGAGGAGACAGATCAGTCTGCAGGGCACGAAGAAGTGCCTCAGAAGACGAGGCTAAAGACAAGGAACTGTCCGCTGATGAGCCGACCAAAGAAGGCCGCTGCTGACAGGCAGCCTGCTGGCCGCAGCCAGATGTGAACCGCCTCAGCTGCGGTCACTGGCTTCAGACGCGTTTCTTCCCAAACTACAAATTCTGATGCATCTCTCCTTCCCATGAGCCTCTCAAGTAAAATGTCAAGTTAAGCTGTTAATTATGTTTACTGCCATTACAAGGACATGAAAAGATGGAGAGATCATTTAGCTTGATTTTGTCAATAAACAAAGCAACGTGATCTTGCTGCACATACCTCTATGGATGAGTGCCCTAACAACTACCACACCTGCCACGTCTCCAGGCAAGTTTTACAAAGAGCACAGACCCCAAAAAGTGGTGCATTCCCTACATGTTTCATGGAAGTGGGCAGAAAAAGGGCTCCTTGTCAGCGCCCGCCCAGAGAGGCCCCGCACCACAGGCTTGCTGCACTGTCAGCTCCACAGAGCGCTGGGCTGCGCACCCTCTGCTGCCCCTGCAGCCACCCTCGTGTGTAAAAATCAGCGAATGGAACTAAGTAGGCTGGTCAGAAGTCATTAAGAATGTTCTCAACAAATCCACTTTGTAAGGTGAGACCAAAAAGGAACCGCCCACAAATCCACAGGTTCCAGGCGTTATCTCTGCCTGTGCTTGTGACTTTGTAACCACATCGCTGTTTTTAAATGCCTTTCTCTTCTGCGCTGCTTTGTGAAAGATCCAAACACGGAGGAAGGAATTAACTGAATATAAAGAAGGTTTGTACTCACAGAGTGCTGACACACGCAGAAGAAGAACAAGCCAAAGAGCAAAAGCAGCTCTTTCCCTCCCTCTAATCTTCTTCCCTTAATCTGCTACAGCTCATCTGCATTACAGGTTTTTGTGCAAGCAGAGCTACGTGACCTCATTGCAGGACCTCCTTTATACCCGAGCTAAAAATCAACAAGACGTGCAGCCCGGTTGCTGCAGGAGCACAGTACTCCTTGACACAGACAAGCCTTTACGCAAGCTTTTAAGCATTTACAGACTCAGTGGGAAAAACCTCTGCAGGCAGAAGATTTACCTTTTTTTTTTTTTTTTTTTTTTTTATCCACAGAATTTCCTTAAGGAGACAGAACAGCAGGGTCTTGCAGAGCTGCAAAGCAGCAGCAGCAATACCGGCGGGCTGGTGGTGCCCTGCACGGCACTACCCGCACACACTCCCGGGCAAATCGGGGAACAATGTGCCAAGCGGCCGAAGTGCAGACACAGGAGAAACAAAGCAAATCCTTCTGGCAACACCTAAAGTGATGCACAGCACCTTTATCCGTTGCAGTCGTTGCCAGCCTCTGATGGCACGCAACAAAAGCCAGCCCCCAGAGGAGGCTGCCTGCTCCCTTATGGCCGTCCAGTGGGCGATTTAGGAGAGAACTGGTGAAGGGCTTCCTTCAGCCCCAAGCCTCGCTGCCCAGCTCCAGCACAGCTGGTACTCTTTGGCCCTTGCTCCGATGCCAAAATGCATAAAAAAAGCAATTCCAATGTTGCTTATCAGCCGCTTGCAATGTATCAGACAGAATAACTGCAAGTAAAAAAGAAATCCCAATTCAGCTGCCAAATATTGGATTCTTTGTCAATTATTTCATGCCCACCAAAGGCGAGGGGGTTGGTTTGGTTTGGGATGGCCCATCTCTGGAAAACGATGTTCCAGTAAGATCTGTTGGACCACGGCTAGGGAAGAACTGGCATTTAGGCAGAACTGCACAGCTACTGCCAGCACCAAACCTGACCTGCTGCCAGACGGTTTCAGCTTCCAAGGCCATCAGACTAATTAGCCTTCGCATGCCTAGGAAAGATGAAACAACTTCATGACCAAGCAACATACTCCTCCCCGATGGACAGCGCTAACAGACGCCAGGAACACCTTTTCTCAACAAAATCTCTCTTTTTGGAAGAGCTTCTCCTTACGCTCCTCAGAGGGTTTTCCTCCATCTTGGTATTTCAGTATGGAAAAGCCAGGTTAAGCTCTGCCTCCTTCTCCCTCACCTGCCACGTGCAGCGGCTGGTCTGTGCAGGACACGGCCACAACTCTGCACAGCAAAGCAGTCAGTGCCAGCCTCAGTAACCCTGTGTACGGATCCGTTAGGCCAGCGCTGGAAAAAGTACGTGCTGAGCCACAGGACAACAGATGGCACGCAAGCAGCTTCTAGAAAATAGTGTGCCTTAAGCCGCTCTGTAATGCTCACTAGTGAAAAATTGACTCCAACAAAAACAAAGGGCCAAATTTTAGCTGCCACACACCCCCGGAAACGTAACAGGAATTACGTCTGAAAGGGCACCACCACCAGCGGAGAAGTAGCAGATAACACGGAATATGTGGGGCTTTTGATTAGGCACAGTAACAGAAACCCCACAATTCATGATTTCCTACTCAATAAGACTCACGCCATCAATTAAAACCCACAATTAGCAATGAAGCAATGAATCCACATGGAGTGTGAAAAGCAGTTCTGTCTGTTCTTTCTCAAGTTTCCGAGGTCATTCTATAATTAGCTTCTATCTAAGATTCCTACAAAAATTAACTAAGGCTTCCTACCCACGAACTTCCTTTGGATAGCACCTGTTTGTCACCATTTAGATTTCAATTAAACCCAAGGCGTCTTCTTGTACAAGTCTTGCTCAGAAATGTGAATTCCAGTCCCATTAACGGATGAAGAAAAAGAGCAGAGAGCCACCAAAGTCAGGACACCACGGCAGCAGTCAGTGCCTCTTGTCTCGGGCCTGATCCTATTTACTTTTCCCAGTTGGCATGTACAGCATACAAGAAGTCTGCTGTCTTATGTGACACCGAGGGGAAAGTCATCCTGAACACAGAGAATGCCTCCAGCTTAGGAAAACAGAGGTTTAAAATAGATACCCTTGGTCTTCATGGGTGCACAACAGAGGTGTATTTAACGGAGGAGAAAAACTCTTTCAACCAAACACCTTAAAACAGAAGGGCATAAACCAGGTGCAAGCAAGGTTAGGCCAGAAATGAGGAAACATTTCTAAGCAGGAAAATCAGCTTCTGGAGCAGCCCCTTCCTAAGACCACCAGAACCCAAGCAGATACATAAGAACTTCACTAAACAAGCGCAGGCTGCCCAGCTGCCATTTTAAAGGGAAGATCAAGAGCAGCTTTTTAGAAAGGGTGAGCAGAACTGACGGTCGGAGATGCCTGCCCCAGTCCTGTGTTAACGAGTCAGTTGTGTGAAGGCAAATAATTGGCAGAACAGGTCATCAGACTGTAACAAACATTTCCATTCTGTGTCTGTGTGCGCACAACGATTATTGAGAGGGGAATCAAACTTCCCAAAAACCAGAATTCTGTCCTACTGCCTTTGATCTATGCTAGTGCTGTCTTTGCAACTGTTGAGAGACTACACGGGAAAACGACGTACCAGGGAACACACAGACGAGGTATTGTTATGCCACAGCTGCTATAAAGCACTGTTCCGTGATGAAGTTTAATTCTTGCTCTAAGAGCAGACTCCTCCTTAAAATATAACGTGAAGGCCAGTTCTCCAGAGAGAGCACATGTATCATACGGAGCATTATCCTACAAATGATGGAAGTTCTCTTTTTACAAGAAACATCAGTATCTCTCTCCTCCGTGTCAATACATCACTCAATAGGCTACAACCAAATAACCCTTGCACAAACTGCATGTACCCTTATTCTTTCTCTACAAAAAAACTATACTTGCTAATAACATAGTTTCATCGTAACAAGCACAAACTCCAAAAACAAACGCTGGCAGCAGTTAAACCCTGAAGAGCGAAGCTTCTTCCCTTTCCAAACCTCAGCAGAAAAGGTCACCGTGAGATTTCAGGCGGCCGCCTCCAACTCCCGCGCACTGAAGTTACAAGCGCAGCACCAAGGAAGACGACAACCAGAGCGACCCGCACGATTCGGGCTCGGAACAACTTCCTCACAGCCCACGCGTCGGCACTGCTCACCCGACAGCCCACGGTCACGACACCGGCTCGGGGCCGCCCGCGCGGCCTGCGGCCTCGGTCTGCCCCCGCCTTGCTCCCCGCACACCTGCACCAGCCCTGGGAACCGGCGAAGGGGCTCCTGCGCCAGACCGGGTCTCTAAACAGACCTCAAGCATGAACAACTGAAACCACCGTTTCCCAACATCGCTTTTCAGATATCCTGTAAAAAGGGCATTTCTTCACGCGCTCAGACAGCACCGACGGGTGCCTGACAAAAGTTTCTCTTCCAGCAAACGCTTATCTCCACCAGTCGTGCAAGTCTGCGGCCTGAAAACCACGAGTCAAATCACAAAGAACGCAACCTAGGTCCTTAGGGGTCCGGTTCCACTTGTGCCGGATGACACCCAATCCCATAAACAGCTCTGTGCGCCCCAGGGGATTCCAAAGGTCCCCCAGCCAAAACACGGCACAGCGCAACAAGCTCCCTGCGGGGCCGGGCACGGCCGGCACCCCGCGGGCACCCGGCGGCGGC
>VXAV01006544.1:71857-96218 GCA_013399715.1 Alectura lathami
CACACGCTGCCCAAGGGGCCGGCGCGGCCCCGCGGCCCATCCGCCGCGGTGAGGACGCGCAGCTGGAGCCAGCCCCCAGGCTGCGGCAAGCTCCGTGCTGGCAGGGGTGCTGCTCCTCCCTTGGTGGCAGCCTGGCCCTCCCCTGCTGTTGACCGTGAGGCCGGGCAGCCCTGAGGCCGGTCACGGCTCGGAACAGCCCAGCTCTCCGCTGGCCTTCAGACACAGGAGGTGCAGCAGTGCCTCAAAGCTCTCCGCAGTTTGCATTCTTGCGCTCTGTATAGCTCCGAAAAACTAGGAAAACAGCCCTCCTGGTTAATCTTTGTTTGTGCAACACTACAATTATCTGCAGGCTGTCCCTTTCGAAAAGTCATGGTATAATAGCAAAATTGCTTTCCAGAACAATCCTTTATTAATCCAATAAAGACAAGAGAGTGCTTCACTTTGGCAAAGCACTGCATCAACACGCAGCACTCAAAACCAGATGTGTTTCTGAGCAGAATATTTTGTTCCAGCAAGGAACATGTTATTTGGCTAAAATCCCCTGGGGAGTTTTAAACAATCAGAGCGTCATTACTGTCACAGGATGATGGCCAAGAAGGGAAGGTAATATCCTTGGTTCTGAGAAAGTACTTAGGGGGTGTTAACAGCCCAAGCTCAGGCTTGCATCCAACCTACAGCCGCCACTTTCCGAAGCTGAACTGATCTGCAGAACGTCACTCACGTTAAATCAATTTCAATAATATTAGATGAAGGAGAGCATAAGAGTGTCGGTACCTGGGGGAGTGCCTTGTCTCTCTGCTCCTTTTGAACACAGACAGCAGACAAATGTTTTATTGGCCTTCTGCATGGCGAATCTACCTGAAAAGGTGCTGTGGATAAATAAGCTTGTCAGAAGTTAATGCCTGAACCAGAAGTTATTGTGTAATAGCCACGAGGCTTAAATGAATGCTTGCTGCTGCTCTTCTTTCAGAAACACGGAACTTAGTAATGGAACCTGTATGAAGTATAATTAAAAGTAAGGATTGCGTTTGTAGTGAAGACAACTAAATCTGTTTTTGAAAATCCTCAAGCTGTGAAAATCATTGGAAGATGTTTAAAGTCCTTTCGCACAGCTTAATTTAAGATTCATTTTTCAACTGGAGTGAGGTATTGGAAGGAAAATCAATTACTTTAACATACATATATTGGGTTTGAACGGGAAAAAAAAACAAGTGTTCGAAGTACATCCACTTTATTGTGTTTGCATACACAAACGTCCTTAATATGCAGTTGAGTGTATATTTGCCAGCAAACAATAGCACTAGGAGAAGTATTTACACCAAATGCCATTGGTATTAATCCTTAGTTAGGCTTGACTCGCCTTTCAGTGCCTTCAGCTGTGGAAGTAACGCCTGGCCCGACCGCTAACGTTGCTGTGTGTTGGCCTGTATTCCTCGCATGTTCCCCGGCATGGCAGGTTCCCTCCCCAGGCCTCATCCAGAGCAGGTGAGCTGATGAGAGGCTTATTTGTAAACATGCCCGGGAGCGATACCTACTTGCAGACCAAACAGAGGACCCGATTCCTTAGTGCCCGCCTTTCCATGCAACAGTATGCCAACGGTGTACCATTTGCTCAGAAAGGCACCGTTTTCATTCCCTGCTTTCCGGGCAGGTTTACTCTTCCGACGGTCAAGACTCAGGTTGTCCCCCTGGCACACAAAGTATAGCGCAGGCACACGTTGGGCACAAGAGCTGGAGAGAGGAGACCGAAATGTAAGTCCCCAAGCTGCCTGCAGCCCTAGGATGCTTCAGTTGCATCACGTCTCCGGATAGGCATCTTCCCCTGGACAGGCACACCTCGATGAGCACCAGCGCTGCAGCTACATACCACAGCCAGCCTGGCTGCGGCGTTCAGGCTTCTAATGTTGGTTGGCCTAACCATTGCCCCAGGGGGCATTGCTTCTGATGACCTGAACTCATAACACAGACAGATTCACTGTGTGTATTGGACAGGGCTGCCAGCCACTAGCTCACCAGATCAAACTGCCCAGGAACCCATCCAGCCTGGCCTTGAACACAGCCAGGGATGGGGCAGCCACAGCTTCTCTGGGCAGCCTGTGCCAGCGCCTCACCACTCTCTCTGTGAAGAATTTCTTCCTAACGTCCTTTTCTTTCCTTCCTTAGGATCTCCAGAAGATAGTGATTTTGCTTATTTTCCCAAATGAGAGGAGAGATGTCTCCCAGCCTCCCTTTTCTGCTTTCCGGTCAGGGTGAAGTACAGACACAGGTGAGTCCCTGGACCTTGGCTCGGGCTATTAGTGGAGTCAGAATGTTTGGCATCTGCTGAGGACAGGCAAAAGAACTCCTGTGAAAACCGATCCCTGGAAGCAGGCTGTCCTTCTAAGGGGCCTGCCAGCTCATAGAGTTGGCAGCAGCAAAGGAAAGTCAGCAGTGCATGACCAGGCCGCTCCAAGGGCCGTGATGGAGAGGTGTGAAGAGCGACGCCGTTAGAGATCTTTGCACAGCCCGCAGTGTGCCACTGGTGTGGCGTCAGGTCTGTATCATTTGTACACCAGACAGAAGCAGGAATCTAACAAGGCTTTGCCCAGGGCTATTTTCCTTAATAGTCTCCTAAGGGAGACTTAGTAGACACTCAAAAAAAAAAAAAACCAAAAAAAAACAGATACATTATGAATAGTGATTCTACCCTACGTGCTCCTTTATGAAGGGATTCAAAGAGCTGAGAAGGTCAAAAAGGCAGAATTTCCTTTGCAGAAACCACATTGACTGGAGTCTTTCCATAGTGGTGGTGCAGTGCCTCAGGGCCCAGTTGCAACAGAACTAAATCCTGCAGTCCCTTCATACAGCTGGTAATAAACCAGCCTGTAGTTAGGGCCTGTAAGAACCACCAAAACTAGAGCACTGTTTTTATTTTGCTGTGTTTATTTTTTGGCTTATTTATCCATTTATTTATTTTTCAGTCAAGGCTGCCCTGTGTTTCCCAGCTGAAGAATGGAGTTTCTTGGGGCAGTTCCATGCTGTCACTGTTCGGGCTGGGCGTTGCAGTGACAACAGGCTGCTTCACACTGCAATGTTTGGTAAGCTCCAGCTAAAATAATTCAATAATTTCAGAAAATTAAGGAAATTCACTAAGAACATTAAGAAAAAACGTACTTATTTTCTCTAAAATTGTCTGTTATTTTACCGACCCATTTTTTAAATTAAGCTTTGGCATCCTCATGTCCTTCTACAGCAATGCCTTTAAGCTTTGCTGATTTGTGTCATCTTTCCTGACATTTCCTGTGCAGTTTTAACCATTTTGGCACATAGCTCTTTGGCAGGAGCCACAGTTTAGACTGACTTCTCTGAGAATGTTCTTCCTCTCACTGGCTTTGCACGAACCCGGCAACCAAAAGTGCTCTCACACCACATTCAGACAAAGGTCATCCCGTTTTCCTCATCCCACTTTCCTTTATGGCAGGACAGAACTTCCCATTTCATTTCCTCTCACAAAGGGGTCCCATGCGCATCCTGGTGGATGACCAAGTCACTATGCCTTATTTTAGAGAGGGGTAAATTAATAGATCTTTGTCATCTTTTGGAAAGAATATATTGTTCAGTTTGATTTTTGTTAATCAGAATCAGCCCAACCTGCACAAGAACTCCTAACTACCACACAGAGTTGTTTTGCAGGGCATCACGGTTATCCAAACCAACCAACACAGCAATAATAATTTTCACGTTCTTAGCAGACTCCTTGTCGTGATCGTGACAGTCAAAAATAGAAACAGACTCAAAACTGCCTGTATGGTAGCAGCCAAACATCGACAGGCAGAGAGCAAACAGGGGAATGTCTTGCAGAGACTGGGATCCGCCCAAAATATCCAGTAGCCGGTGACAGCTGGGGTTAGGCGCTTCACGTGCAGCTAACCACCAGCCATTCTAAACAAGCGGTACAAACGCTTGAGCATGCGGATACAAAAGAGAGGAAGGGTTCCAGGGAGTCCTGCCGAGACCTGTGGAGCAAACGTGCTTTGTAATCATATGGCTGGTGGAGAGTCAAGCCCTTGGGGGTACTACCAAGTGGACTGGCTACATGCTATTCATCATTTTATTATCAGCTGTCATTGGACAGATAATACGCAGGCTGCATTTCTTAACAAAAATATTTTTACATGGCTGGATGCTCTTTTCCCCACATGCTTAGAATGGATGTGCTCTGCTGGGGAACGCACCAGGTGGCTGATTCCTTTGTTGCGGAAGATGCGAGGTGGGACCATGAAAGCAGTAGAGTTACAAGGCTGAGGTAGTTTCATTCCCGCTCAGGAGAACTGGATTCAGCATTGCCTCCGTGTGATAGCAGAAAAATCACAAAAGCAAATATTTTATGTTGCTTTATTCCCTTAGTTTCTGGACACTTGGCTTGCAAAATGCCCTCCGGTTTGTAGAGCTGAGGGTTTGCAGCTGAAGCTTGAGCAAATGGGAGCCTTGCTGTGTATGCTGAAAAAGCTAGGCACCCTGAGGGGGCAGGTACTGACCGCTTCACCCGTCCTGTTCAGGCTCTGCCTCAGCTTCTCCCAGTGAGGTGGGAACACTTCCACCCTCTCGTTCCTCCGGGGTGCCGTGGAGATGCTCTGTGAAGCGATCAGTCATGAGCACCACAGAGAAGCTCACCAGGGACCGGTTCTGCACTGAAAGCAGAATTTGTGAGTAAATCAGGCCTGGGGCTACACGATGAATAAAGCCACCAAAATAGCATTGAATAACTGCTCATTAACTGAGCGCTGCCTATACTGTGCCTGGTGGGAATTCCTGCAATGAAAACGCTGAAGAGTGGTGCATACAAATGAGAGGCAGACAGAAGATGCATAAGCAAATGTAACCCTGACATTGCTTAAATGTGTGCTTAACTGAGCTACTTCAACAATCCTGTAATATATCTTCATGTTTATTCAGGTACTGCTTAAATATCTATAACAAATAAATCCATAATAAATATCTATAAATATCCATGAAATACCCGTTTGCATCCTTGTTACGTGTATTTTTTTTAAGCTGGTATGGGCAGAAATATTGTTGCTGAGCCTTCTGATTTTTCCCAAACAGATAGTTCATAGTTACTCTCTACAGCAGTTTTCCAGAATCTGAAGCAACCATACCAGAGTAAAACAAACATGGACAGTCTGAGAGAATAAAAAACCTCAAGGAGGCCATTATCTACGATGTTCCTTATTTTCTCAATGTTTCCATTTTTGTTTGTTTGTTTGTTTTTATTACAATCTTAGCATCTGGAGTTTTTACTCGATCTTCTGAGGATATGAGTGACATATCCGTATATCAGCACTGCAGATACGTGTGTTGGAAACCTGTATCTGTTGTGTTCTGATGAATATGGCAAAAGATTCTGGTGCACTCTTCAGGGAATCCCGTCAGACAAGAACTAGTTCAAGAACCACGCTAGTGAAGGTCTTTGCAACAAGAAAGTTAAGAACAATTTTACAGCCAAAAGTCAAGAGAGCTACACCTGCCAGAGAGAAGCTGCTACACTGATCTTTAAAGCCATGCAAGTTGAAAGGTTTTTAAAAGGTCACAATGGCTCTTTTCCATAAATACAAAGTTAACAAAAAGTTTGGGTCATCTCTTTCTTTCACTGAAGAAAAAAAGAGCTCATCTCCTTAGAGCACACAAAGGATAAAGGGCTGTCGTAGGCAGCCTGAAGCTCAAAGGCACAATGGGGTGTGGTACAGGGGGAGGACACGTAACCAGCAGAACTTTACGCCGTGCCTCGTGCATGTTCGGTAAAATGCTGGCCTAAGCCTGAGCAGTGGCCGGTGTTCTGTTCCGTCTGTATACTTGCCCTGTGCTGTATGAAAAAGTATTTCCTAGACTTCAATAACTGGCAAAAAAAAAAAAAAACACTCAAAATTAAAGCAAACAATCAAACAAACAAACCAAAACAGCGGCCAGGAGCAAAGGAACAGCGCAGCTGCCAGTCACATGACAGCTCTGCAGAGTTCTGCACAGAGGAAGGAAAGCAGGGCACGTGGTTAGTGGCTCACCGAACTGCGGCCCGCGCACTGCAGGCCTCCAGCCAGGACGCAGGGCAGCTGGCAATGGCATCACCTGAAGGGAGAAAAGGGGCAACGCTGCACGTGGTGGCACAACCGGCTGCGCTGTGGCAGCGAAGAAGAGTAAATACAGGAGGCCAGTACACAGCAACTCCAACTGATACATCTGATACCTCCAAAGACTGACAAATTGCCTGAACTGTGTTTGTTTGTTTGTTTTTCCTACGACCTGTTCCAAGAAACTTTCATTTTTTCCTAAAAAACTGAACCATAAGGCTGAACCACACCTCAGAAGTAGCGTGGAGACAGGTGATGCCTCACAGAAGCAGGCTGTGAAAACTCAAGCTCTTGCTGTCAGCTCGCTGTACTAATTAAAATCCTCTTTGGAGGTCATTCCAGTTGGGGCTTTCGGTTGGCTGTTTATCATTTTATCAGTAGGTGGCAGCAATAGACGATTCTGCAATATTTCTACTTCCTAAAAGGAATTCAGAAAAGAAAAAAAAACTATTTTAGGGTAAAGTCGCTCCCTTTGTTTGTCCACTGATGTGAATAGTGAAGACGTACTTGACAAACGCATACATACATCTTCCTACAAAAGAAAACTCCCTCCCATAACAGTTCTGGTATTTTTAGAATCATGCCTTAAACCCGAGTTAAATTAGGTGCAAATACACGATATGGGTTTCAAATATCGTTCTCCCCAAACATTAAACATGCAGATGCCTTTAGCATTTCCTACTGCACTTCTTTTGGTAGTTTTGCCTGCTGTTTTTCCACACATTACAGTACTATTTAGGGCAATGTAATGAGTTTAATTATTATTACTTTTCAATATAAGAGACCTCTGGTTCTTAGGAACCCCAAAGTCATCTCTAGTCTCCTTGAAGAAACAAATCGAGATTCCGATGCAAGCCCGAAGAAGAGCCATAACCGTGGCATTCTCTAGGACAACGTGTACAGACTTTTATCCTTACACAACGAAGAGATAGGAAAAATCATACATCGAGTCTTTCCAAAGCGCACCTTTTGTTACTCCTTTGACACCAGAAATTGAACTGGGCAAACAACCGCTGCATTAGTGCTCCAGGCTTCAGTGTGCCCCGCTGCTCTGACCTACCGATCACTGCTCTTACAGCACCCTCTCCTCCTGCTGGGGTTAACGGCACCGTTGTAAGTCACGGCGACAGAAAGCCATCGTCCCGTTAGTCCCTGACACGTGTGTTGTTGCAATGTCCCTCTGAGCAGCTGTAACACCTCCTGCTTACCTTTGTGTCACTGACAGCCATGTCTGTATTTATTTTACTCTGTAGTGTACAATAGCTTAACTTAGATTTGCCTCCATTTGTTCCTCTTCTTCGTAATTTTGTAGAGCCCAGCCTAAAATCCTACCTATTAGAGCTAGCCCAGCAGCCTGCTGCTACGTTAATACACGGCACAGAAAGCAAAGAGGGATTTGGTATATAGTGGAGAAGGAAGTAACTGCAGTATTGAAATAATGACATTTTAAAGTTAAACACAAACCAAGGCGACTAATCTAAGGAATGCAAACCAGTCACCCCACAGATGATACTGATGCTTTCAAATTTACCGTTGGGAAGTCTTATTTCATCAGAGCAGCAAACACTAGGTACATGAAGAAACGTGAAGAAAGGAAGAAGCAAATGTGAAGAAAGGCTTGCTAACAATTTGTCAAAACGCTCTTGAGTCCAGCTTCTGTCCCAAGTTTCTCATTCCATGAGACGAGCGCCAAAATGACGCTGTTAACAGCGAGCAGGCATTACTCCCTGGGCCTGAAATACGCAGTGACAAGTCCAGTGGCATACGAAATAAATCCCAGAGAGAGAGGAGTGCAGTGCTAGGAGGTAACAGGCCTGGTCTTGTTCTCACTGAAGTCAGTGGGAATCAAATCAGACCGTTTGATGAAAATATCTCACTGCTTCTGCCTATAGAAAACCTTCCTGCTGGACAAAGCCATATTCTGGGGGCCTTTTTTTTTTTGGAAAACATGTTGTACTTTGTGAAATAATACACATTTATTTTTAGAAAACTGTTTAAGAACTTTTAGATATTTATTTGTAGAGTTTGAGGTAAAATGTTTGAGCATGAAACTCAAGTATCAATAGCAGATTATCTAAACCACCTCAAATGTCAAAGCAGCAAAAAATGTAATAATGACAAAAGACATCTGATGGCTTGGAGGGGTGAGAGNATGCCCTTTTCTTCAGAGAGACACTATTTTGATGTTATAATATATATATTATATTTATATATATAATATAAAGACACACATTCCTACGTGACCCAAAGATGTTAAAATTATTTTGAACTGCTCATCTTCCAGGGTCCTTTTTTTAATCTTTTTTTTTCCTTCAAATTAGCAATTTGCCAGTGGTATACATTCATTCAAGGAACTAATAAATAAGGCCAATGATATTAGAGAAAGCTGTTCTGTTCTCCGACAAAGCGTTATGCTTTATACAGTTTAACTCCTTCAGGTACATTACAGACATCTATAATAATTATGCAATTTACAGTACTCCAGGTGCTTCCACTTTTAGCATCAGAGGCATGAAACCATCTTTATATATAAATATGTGTATGTTACAAAGTGATGAAAGAAACCACAAACAGAGGGAGCCAGCTATTAAAATTACGAGGTTCAACACCTTCACAACTGTTTCAAGAAAAGTTTTACAGACAAATCTGAAGTCCAAACCAATCACAGTTGCCTCTTCTGAATAACAGTGAATTTTTTTTTTTGCAAACACAGCTCTTAAAATGGGCGATGCTCAAAGCTACTGTGAAACATTTCAATCTCAAGACCTCAGATGCTAACTGGAAAAAGAAAGCAAGCTATTTGCAGGGCTGTAATAAGCCGCGGCAATTTTGCTACGTCAGATGGGAATGCTAATGATGAGCCGCAAACCCAAGTTCTTACAAAGCCCCCGAGAACCACGCTGTATGCCCTGCGTTCCCCTCCCTCGCTGCGCCAGTTAAAGCCATACATGCGGAAGGACAAAGGAAAATGTTGCCATGGTGACGGGAGCAGTCACCAGATCATTTACCGTGTAGGAAGGATTCCCTAAAGAACCTTATTAAGCATTTTGTTGCTCCTTTTCAGCAAATGTTTCCAGAGAGCCATTTTTATTTCACTGTCAAAGAAACAGCTCCTCAGTAAGCTAAAGCCTGTTTCCCTACCCTCCAAAATAAAGCTGAGCATGGCAAGCATCAAGAAATATTCCTGTTGAGTTATGAATGCGAATTTTAAACTGAGAAGTTTGAAATGGGAATCAAGACAGAAACGAAAGACCTCATCATGACGTTTGAGTGCTTTTCAGAACAGGTACTGGGAAACAGCCCTGTGCCTACTAGACAACTCATGTCTTCACTTGGCAGATAAATAAGCCTTTACACTAAACACATCATCAAACGATTGGTTACAAAGAATACTGTTTTACAACCGTATTACTCTGACATACTAACATGCTATTACATAAACCCGCAGGCTTGGTGTTAGACAGCGGTGGTGAGCGAGCTGGCCTGCAGCAGAACCCCAGTCCCAACCCATCTGTCTCGTGGGAGCAGAGTAGCAGCTGAGTGCAGGTGGTCGCACCACGTTACCCAAGTGATTGGCAAAGAAAACTAAACCTGCCCAACGAAGACATCTTGTGTTTCTCCTGCACAAAACAGGACAGCAGACATTGACGGAAAATGCTAAAAATTCGCCGAGGCAGGAGCATGCACTTTGGGCTAAATGCAAGCTTCATTCCACAACCTGCCGTATTTTTAGCATCTCAACGGAACATTCCAGTGTATCCCAAGAGCCTCAGTTCCTCAGCTAGCCTTTGCCTTGCAGTTACTCATGGCACCAAAGGAATCCAAGTTCCTGTCCCATTACGGATGGCCTTTCAGAGCCGCAGCTCGGTGAGGGATGGCATTTTCTAACAAAACTGCCTTCTGCCTTACCCGCGGGGCTGACTTCACATACACGTTCACGGACTGAAACTTCTACTAAATATTCACGCCATGCATATGAAGCACAGAAGTGAGGGACCTCTCCTAACGTATCAGGCCAGAGTGGCATTTTCACTTTGTTCTGAAGTAAGAAAATGTAAAAAGTAAATAAATAAATAAATAAAAAGCTGTTTCCATCAGATGCCTTGCCTGAGCTTAAATCACATTCCACACCTCATTCTTTTCCTCTAGCTGCACTTCAAAGCCGTAACCATAAGAAAAAAGCCTCCCAGAACCTCCACAAGTTACTTGCTGATAACTTTTTTCATGATGTCAGTTGTCTGTGGCTTCAAAACACACAAGCACAGTGTTTGCTGATGGCACAGAGGTCCCTCTGTGTACTCTAGAACCTTTTACCATTGCTCTTCGTACCCACGAAGTCTTGCTCTCACTGGTGAGTGCACATAGAGAGCTCTTCGAAACTGTAATCCCCCCTTCCAGTGCTGATCAGGGCCGAGTTTACACCCTTCCCTAAGCCCCTCAGGAAGAGCTGATACATTACAGTGCAGTTAACTTTCTAAAGGAGTTTAAATCATTACCATTCAAAAGAAGGTGCAAGCAGCCACATTTTCCCAAAGGTTTATTGATGCAGTCCTGTATGTAACTATACATCTTCACTTGGCTTGCAGTTACAATGCTCTTTCACTAAGATTGGTTTTGTAGTCAAGTTTATTGCAGCCTTCACAAACCGTGTTTATAAACATCGCTTACTGTGTAGGACTGACCATGCCAAAGGTCGCAAGCACTGGCACTTTTTTCCTTAATAGTGCTACTCACGGAAAGGTCACACAACTCTTTTTAGATAAAAATGTGTAAAGGCAAATGAATTAAATTCACTTTCCAAAGAAAACAAGATCATTAAAAATAGATTCAGAGTCCGTATGACTCATTTAGGTCTCAGAAAAATCTATGACTGGCAAAGATATCTGCAATTTGATAGCGTATTCAATACTTTCATTAAGACCCAAAGAGCCTTTATGAAAACTGAAATTAAACTTGTGCATTGGTCTGAAAAATAATGATTACCTTGATTTTTTCCTTAGGAATTTTTTAATTTTTTTTTTTTATTACCAGAAAATGCACTACCCTCCAAAAACACTGTAATTCTAGGCTAAGTATTGATATTTGAGGAAAATATGCTAGAACCAAAAGCATGCATCACTGATACCAAATTTTAACATAAGACATTTTTAATTGAAAACCGACTCAAAGGATAGTACAAAAGAGTTTCTTCTCCCTGAAGGGATTTTCCGATGCAGGCACTGGAATAATAAGGGGATCTTCTCCAATATGAGCATCACAGTATGCCAGTAAATCTGCTGCAGCCTTGGATACCTACGAGATGAGAAGAAAGAACCATTATAACACTTAAATCTGAACCAAATGACATTGCATACACAGTCTTCATAAAGCATACAATATTGGAAACTACCTGAAACAGGGAACGGCTTTATTCTTCTTCAGATTATTATTGGACACCACCGCTCTGAATTTGCTCTTCCTGTGCCTAGTAAGCCTTACCTACATTTTACCTAACACAGTGACAGGGGATGGTATTGATTTATATGACTCATATTCAGCTATTCCTCTCCATCAGAAGCAAGGTCAGGAGCATATTCTCATTGAAATACCCGACTGCTAACGGGTCATAAGCAACAGGGGCTCTCCTTGATGCATGTGTCTTCGCAGAGACGCCTTCTGAGGCCTTCTGCCTCAGTTCTTATTCCCAGGCATAAAACCAGCAAAGTTAGAAAGTTTTCCACAGGCTCTCCCCTACTTGTTCCTCATCTGGATGGTGGGGGAAGAAAAAGGTTTAAGGCATATGACCACGGAGTTGAAATAAATAAATAAGGAGCAAAACTCGATAATAATTTGTCATAGTTCCCATTTAAACTAAATAAGTCAGACTCATACCTTCTGTTTAGTAAGTTACAAGTAATGCTTCACTCCTCACATTAGGCTTGCTCATTACTGTAACATTTTTATGCTTCTAACGTAAACATTTCTAAGGTCTCCCAATTCTGAAATCTGGCTTATGCTTACTGAAACGTCCCATAGGAAGGTAACAGTGTGCTATTCAAGATATTTTGCAAGAATGAAAATATTTCAGCTCTAGCTGAAATCTTCAAAGCTTTGCAACTTTGTGCCCCGAGAACATTGGTGACATTAGGCCACTGCAATTCTTTTTTTTTTTTCCTCCTCAATAACATAGGATATATATATGAATTATGTTTGTTCTGCTCAGTTAACAAGATATTTACAACTGTCTGTATTTCTCCACTCTGTTGAATCACTGCTTTCAATATTATGATAGAGAATGAGACAGTCTTTACAAAAAAGTTTTTCCTTGGAGCACCGTGGCAGATTCTCCTCAGTCAAACACTGATGTCAGCGTGTTTGCCCAACTATAGTAAAGATCAAAAATAAATCTGATTGCAGGTATTTTTCTGACAGGTGTGTCATCACTGCTAGCTTCAGCTTCCCCACGCTCTGCTTGCTTTGGCGGAAGTCCAACCTGTAGTAGGCTTCAGATTAGATCTACAAAGTCAGTGGGTGTTGAATCACTGTTCATATGAAATTTAAATCAACTTCCAGAAGAAAATAAGTGACTTTCTATCTTTAAAACATTCATTGCAATACGCCTTTGCAGAATGCTTAAGCCCACGAAGGTCCAATGGCTGGCATCCCAGTGCAGGCTGCATATCTATCACCTAGCTGAGGAAGCAGGTGTGTTGAAACTGCTTAGAATTAGTTTGCCTTGGAATTAGTCTGCGAGACAAAAGGGTGGGCAGAGTCACTACACACAAACAATAGAGTGCTGGACCTCTACAAAGCTGAAGACTGAGAACTAAATCGAGCAAATCAGCTGGCAAGTATATTCAGAAGGACTGGTGCTTCTAAACAGAGAACCAGGTCAAACATAAATAAGTGGCAGTGACTGAGCTCAAATACAGAGAAAAGACTTGATTTATTTTGAAACATTCTTCAGTTAGTTACTTGCTAAGCAACGACAAAAGGAGATGAAGGGTGCGCGAGAACTGTCTGCAGTCAGAGGCAGAACTATAATGGCCAAACCAAAAGTTTGGGAATGCTATCATATTCATTAATTTACTTGTGAATTTTTAAGAAGCAGATTTGCCAAAGGGAAGCACAATGTAGACTATGAACTTCATATTGAGCCCCAAAAGATCAAAAGACAGCCAAGGTGCCTTTCTTTGCTAATGACCTATGCTGACCTCAGGAAGATACAAAGTCTCACACAATGAACTCACTGAAGAGGAGGTTAACCAGTTTCCAGTAACCATAGGAGGACAGTAGAAGGGGCATCTTGGAGAAGTGACAATCACCAGTACATTCATTTTCACTTTTCTGTTTCTACCTTTCAAGCTCAGCTGCATCTCTCAAATTAAGGCAGTGCTATGTTTTAATGGATTTATTTGGTCCCAAACTTTCTTTCATTCAAACAGAGCAAGCTAAACTCCAAGCCACAGGTGCCCACAAAAAGACTCGATGACATTTCCAGTTCTACATCATAATAAACTTTACTTACATAAAGGCTAATAGAGATCTACTCTAGTTCTCTGGGTCCCGGAGAATGGATTTATTAAAGATGCTCAGCACATTCATCTTCAATTATTAAGGTACTGAATCAGTTTATTCATAAATATTCTACTCATGAAGCCAGTAACCTTTTTAAGCACATTGATCGTGCAAGAGCAGAGAACCAACACTGCACTCCAACAGACCGGCCTTCCCGTAACTGTCACGGCTGTTCCACATATGAATAAGCTGCAGCAGCCCAAGCATGCTGCGTCTTGTTCAGTGAAAGAAGTACAATTTCAACTGTCACTCTTTGAAGGGATAAATCCTGTAATATCATTTTCTAATTGTTGCTCTACATATTGCTGTGCTTTGACATCATACAGCAACAAAAAGGATTTTCATTAGCAACGAGGCAACATGTTTTCTTATATCTGACAAACTCCACAGTGCAGATAGGAATGCAAATTCACCATGAAGCAAAGACGTTTTCTTCAACAGTACAGCATTTAATTCACAAAATAATTTGCACAGTACAATTTAGTGGAAAACCTGCAGCAAGGTACCAGGGAACATGATCGCATTTCTGTACACCATCACAAACTTAACCTCCCAGCCTGTACTTTCATGTATTTTCATCCTTTACATAAAGAAAAAGATTTAGGGAGGAGAAATCCCCCCATTGGGATTACAGTGGTTATGAAACTGAATTATAGCAATTTCTTCACTTAAACTGGAGTAGCTCATGCTCATGCAGTGGAAAAATGACCACTTACTACAGAGAGTGAAGTTAGATGATCACACTGCAGCAGCGAGGAAAACATTGCCAGCATTGCTCACAGCCACAGGAAGTAAATTCAGGACTGTGGCCAAAAAAATAAAGCAAAGTATAATGTTGCCTCCAGTATGTTTCCTGCTCAGTACTGTTATTCAGATCAACAGTGGAAGAAGACCTCTGCATTACATTACGCCTTACATTAAAGCTACAGCATAGGCAGGTGGCTTTCTAGCATATGTCAGCATGCAGAGGTAGCCTGATGGCCAATACTGCGCGCTTCTTACCACACAGCAGCATGCCACTCGTCCTGTCTCTGTCGTGGAGGAAATTAAATGAAGGTCAGTCTTGCATCTGGGTCACGGCAACCTATCAGTACAAGCTGGGGGATGCAAGGACTGAGCAGAGCCCTGCCAAAAGTGACTGGGGGTACTGGTGGATGACAAGCTGGACATGTGCCAGCAGTGTGCCCTCGCAGCCCAGAAAGCCAACCGCATCCTGGGCTGCATCCAAAGCAGCGTGGCCAGCAGGGCAGGGGAGGTGATCCTGCCCCTCTGCTCTGCGCTGGTGAGACCCCACCTGGAGTGCTGCGTCCAGATGGGGAGTGCTCAGTGCAGGAGGGACATGGAGCTGTTGGAGCGCGTCCAGAGGAGGGCCACAAAAATGATCCGAGGGATGGAACACCTCCCGTGTGAGGACAGGCTGAGAGAGCTGGGGCTGTTCAGCCTGGAGAAGAGAAGGCTCTGGGGAGACCTGACAGCGGCCTTTCATTGTCTGAAGGGGGGCTACAAGATGGAAGGGGACAGACTTTGTAGCAGGGCCTAAAGAGTCCTATCAGAATACGACAGGACACGAGGAAATGGTTTCAAACAGAGAGGGCAGATTTAGCCTGGATATAAGGAGAAAGTTTTTTACACTAAGGGTGATGAAGCACTGGCACAGGTTGCCCAGGGAGGTGGTGGATGCCCCGACCCTGGAGACCTTCAAGGTGAGGCTGGACAGGGCTCTGAGCAACCTGACCCAGCTGTAGGTGTCCCTGCTCACTGCAGGGGAGTTGGGCTGCGTGGCCTCTAAAGGTCCCTTCCAACTCAACCAACTCTATGATTCTACCATCGCTTCTACTGACCTTCAGGTTTACTTGCAGTTGAATACTGCCTGGAAGTTTCTCAACAGCTTTTACCACGACTTTAAGTAAAAGCATCTAATTTGAATATTCAAAGGAAGCTAACACACATTTATCATTTCAGCTCACCTGTGCAATACAGCTCGGTCTGCAGATTCAAAGTAATTTATACATATTGCAGAAGTGGGAAAAAAAAAAAATCAGACTCCAGTTTGATTGATGAATTCTAACAAAGTCAGCAATTCATTTTTTAAAAAAGTATTTTCAAATGTATAGATAGGGGAGATGGAATATATCAGTATCACATCTATCTCACATTTTATAAAATTATATTTATTCTGTGTAATGAAAAATACATCTGGTTGTCAAATTACCAAAGGAAAAAGCAAAACAAAACAAGACTAAAAAAGTCAACCCTGAAACTTTTGATGCTTTGAAGAATTAGTTTTGGGAGGACTGTGAAATTTTACCATTACATTACAGAACAACAGAGGTGATAAAAACAGCCAAAGTTAGAACATAATCCTGTTAGCTGCACTAATAATTACAAGCTTCAATGACAGGGCAACATGCTGCAATTACTATGTCATCTGTCTTGTCATGGATTGTGACTAATTACCACCTTTGCTATGACACCCCCTCTGCTTATCCTTTATGTCTGAAACAAAGATATCCACACACATTTATTGCCAATTCCACAGCTTATCTCCCAACACTGTTCAGAACCAGTTAGGAATATTTTCTACCTTCTTAAAGAAAAAAGAAAACAGAATAATAGCTGATACACCACGATGCTTCATGTCAGAGCGCTCCTCCTTGCTTTTCTGCTTGTGAAGGGAAGATTAAACAGTGTTTTGTTCTTGGGACAACTGTGATAAAGCACCAATATTATCTTTGCTTCCTCAACTTTACAGCCAGTATCTTTGGTAGATGCATTATTCCACAAGTCAGGAGGCCACTGTTCTGAATGGCTATAGGACTTGATTTTAAAATCAGTTTAAAAAAAATCCAGAATATGGTAGGGGATGGGCAACTACAAACATACTTCTAACCACAAAATTTTAATGGAGCAGACCCAATTGTTGCTGGTTATAGCAACTGTAGTCCACAGAAAACAAAGGGCCTCTGTAGTAGAAAAATGAGCTTCAGCATTTGATTTCTTTGATCAATAATGCAGGCACCATGAAAATGTTCTTCCCAATGCTAACAATGTGGGTTTGTCTATTATGAGAATAACCACTCGGTTGCAGCAACCTGCAAAACAGTGTCTAATTAAGTTATCTGGAAATGACTGGTCTTTTGTTACATGCCTAACTAGTTTAAGCCATTGCAGAACACCAGGGAAAAAAAAAAAAAACGAAAACAAGTTCAGTTCTCAACCTTTACAATTATGACCTGAAAACTCAAATCTCCTACTGAAACCATCTCAAGTCTCTTGGCAAAATTTGCCTATATTGAAGTACACACTTAATTGTTTCAAAGATTAAAAGGCAAAGCAGATCTTGAGGAAATAAGAAAACCGACCTCTTTTCACAATCCCTCATATACTTGTTCAAAGACACTGCAGAAATTAAGACAACCACCTTTTGGGGACCATCTTTGGTCTGTTAGCATAACAAACATCAGTTACATGTTAGTTAAACATTATGTTAGCTATATTTCAGAATACTGAAACATAGTAGATTTTCTTTTGTGTCTTTTTTGCTCTCAAACTGGGAGGTAAAATAACTGCACTTGCAAGCCAGCTGATTTTTAGGTCTGCCACACTTGATAATAACTGTTCTTTTTAATTAAACTGCAAAAAATAACCTATGTATTCCTTACATATGTAATTAAGAACATCATTATACGTCTAACAAATGAAGCTATCTGCATAACTGAGCTAATGGTTTCATACTTGAAAGCTGTAATTGGATTATATAAAAGCAAGCTTAAAATAATCTACTAAGCATCAACAATTTCAAATTACCATAAACTAGCCCACATTCCTCCAGCCCTTTCCTCTGCCACGCATTAACACCCATTCCTTCTTGTCACTGTTGCTGTCCACATTGAGCTGAACTGGGGACTAATTCCAGCGAAACCTAACCTGCAGGGTTCTGCTGCCAAGGCAGACCCATACTGGAGGAAACAGGAACACCTATCCCTGTGAGCACTAGCTATGCAAATTCACTTGTCTGACGAAATGCTGCTAAAAAGCGAAACAACTGAATTTTATACTTTCATGTAAGCAAGACTCATGTCAATTGCACTAATATTTTTGAGCCATAAATACTTTCTTTCTAATTAGTGAGTTTATGACTTGATACTGTCTTATACCTCAACTGTCAGCTGATGTCAGCTAATCAGGTCTTTTCAGAACGTTACAGGGAGGCTGCACCACAAAGCAATGCGTGAATTCAAAATGTCAACAGTAAGCCGAAGTTTACCTTCATCCTATCCATGTATGCTTCCATTTTTAGTTGCTCCACAGCTTTCCTGGCTTGAGATATACTGGTTGTACTGTTTGACATTAGTTCCTTCATTTTGTTTTCCCTGGAAGAGGCAAAGTTGAGACAATTTAGAAGTGCAGCTAGCAAATACACCGATTAGTGAGAAGACAGTTATTGAAATCTAACCAACGCCTCCCCCACCGCCACAATGGCATTGCCAGGCTGTAGGTTATAAACACAAATCAGATGACATTTATATATGTTCCCTTGTTCAATAGCACCTGATTGCATCATGTAATTTGCATGGTCAACTGTAAGCATTCAGTCTGAATCCTGCAAACAACATGTAAATGCAGATTACACTGCCAGGACTTCAGTGCAGAAATTGTTTCCCCGGTTCAGAATGCCAGCACAGAACAGCTGTTCGCAAACAGACTTCGCAGGCATTATGCACTTTGGCTCCATACCCCAGTTACACCTACTAACATGAGAACAAGGTCAGAAACATGCACGATGATAATAAATGCCACAGTGATCTCACCCAGCATTGGAAACTGAGGTATTTTAAGGCAGAAAAAGGGTCAATATTATGACTGTGGAACTAAGTAGTTTAAAAACGAGGTAACTGAGATTGAGAAGAAGTAATGCAGTGGTTTCCAAATTTTTCTTGGAAGTCACTATTGAAGTAAGAAGACAAACAAGCCCTGTATAGTATAGCATACTGCACTGTGTGTGAACACATTGTTTTTGAAGAGACCTGCAGCTCTTGGGAATCTAACCTGCTGAACGCCAGGTTAAGCACAGAAGTTGTGCAGAGTGACTCTTGTACTTACTGCCTTGCTTTCTAGTGCTTCCTTCAGCGAGGCGCAGATTGAGACAACATCCCAAGTCCTGCTTGCACAGGAATTTAATTGTTCAGAGTTACTCACTGAGGAATACGTAAGCATCGAGGTTAATTATCATGCACAGAGCTGGCAAGTTCTTTTCCACATCACCTTACAGCTCTCATTCTACCACCAGTGCTAGATTGCTGCAGAACTCTTACCACACCAGCACCTTCTGCTCACCTCTTCACAGTTACTGATGTGCAGCTCCTTTCTGGTGCAACTCCTTGTTTCGATTTAGGAGCCCTACTTCCAGAGCCACTGTATTTCATTACATGAACCAGTTTAATTTATTCAAAAAGGTAGACTAATTGGCTGGTACTGAAAAAAGTGAGATCTTGAATGTGCTCCAAGTGCCAAAAATTAATTAATTAATTAATTAAGCATAAGCAAAGAGATTGTTTTTATAGCTGTCAGCTGATATTTTTTAACTGTCAGTCTGCTAATTTACAAATCAGGGAAATGACTACTATGTTTCCAAACTGAAATGAGTATGACGCGCATAGGATTAATATGGGCAAGCATGCACATCGGCTCTGATGAGGTGACAGGAACTCCAGTCCTGTACCTCTGCTCATCCTCACCTCCCACTTCTCTATTTCACACAAAGTTGTCATTTACCCAAGGCTTCTCCAATATACTCTTACCACTGCCTCCAGGAAGCTGCTGCAAAGCGCGCTAAAGAAAGCACTGCTGTACATGGCTGCAACTGCAGCCTTGAGGCCAAGGCAGATGGTTGCATCTGGGTCAAGGAACCACCGCAGCAAGCAGTGAAATGCAGAGGGATTTCAATTAAGGCTGGAAGCCGGGCCAAGCCCTCCTGGAAAAAAACGCAGAAAACAGAGATCCTAGAAAGATCCTGGGCTATGAGCTAGTAAGACCTGCTACTAGTGCCCAGGCATTTGATCAGTCTGTGGTCATGTTCATGAGGAGCGTCACAAGTACCACCCAAAGCAAGATCAGTCTAGAACAGCGTGTTAGAGCCTGATGCAAAGTTAGGCAAAGAACAAATATGAAAGGCCATACAGCGTAAGAGCAGATGGGATGCAAAACAAAGGGAAGCATTTTGCATTGCCAGAAGACCTGCTCAGGGCTTTCAAAATGATTTCTTTCAGCTACTGGACAAGCAGTGAACATCTAGAACTCCACAAATTTCCCTTCCTGAAACTCAATACCTTACCTAATCCAATAGTCAGGGTTTAGGATATAAACAAGAAATCAAGAATAATATAGCAAATACCCCTGCAAACAAAAAGTACATACACAATGTCTTCAGCATGTTAGAGTCAATGGAAGCGCATGATCCAGAGCGCACGAAGAATAGAGGAACACCTTTTGAACCAGTTTGGTCTCACAAAACACAGATATTCAAAGACAAAGCACAGGTAACTGTTTCTTCTCCTTCCTAGAATTGCTGATCTGTGCTGTAAATGGGATGGAAAAATACAGCTGTGATGGTTCACCAGCTTTGGTTCACTAGGCTCAGCACCAACTCGAAGAAGCACAACTTTTTCAGTACTTGTATAAGCTTGGGTAGTGGAAATGCTACCTTAAATTATATTATGCGCCAAAATAAAACAGAAGCTTTAATATACGCTGATACAAAGAACGCTTTCTGTACGTCTCTGTTATTTGAACAGAACACGTTTCCCCCTGAAGTGCACTCTAACTAAAACTGCGTGAGAACGAGGAGCCTTCCTTTTCTCTTGACCTTTGTTCACAATCTGCTAGCTCATATTCCTCACAAGGTACAGGGGAGGAAATGGCTTTGCATAAAATGCCATGTACAGCACCAAAAACAAACAAACAAAAAAAAACCACAACCAATCAACCAGCCAGCCTTCACAGAATTTTCAGATACGTTTTGACTTGCAGTGGACGAGCAGAGAGGCCGCTGGGCAGGCAGAAGAGCGGGAGGTTGTGAATTACAGCTCACCTCTGGGCTACTTCTTTGACCCAAGCCCCCAGCTTTTAAGTCCTGACCCATCTATAAAGACGAGAATAACCACATCTCCCTTTGTTTACAAAATGGTATTCCCACGAGGATGAATCACTTAAATTTTATCATCATGCTCATGGCTAGACTAATAACGACCAGAGATGAACAATCAAAGCTAAGTACAGAGCCGTGGCCTATTTGCCACAGCACAAGCACAGAGACAAGTAAGAAATTTGATTTTGAATAGTACATTTCAATTAAACTGAATTTTAAACTGAATTAAGCTCCACAAACCCAGAGAATTCCAGATTTCCCTAGCTTTTCCGGTAATTTACTCAAACCATAGAAGCTATACACATTAGAACCAGACAATTTGAACTGTCACAGGTTGCATCACTGTTTCTAGTAATTCCAGCTGGTTGTTAAGCATCTACTGAATAAGGGACTCAGTGATGACCACCACAGGATTTTTAGAAGTCTACTAGACACTGAAGTGCTTAAAAAAAAAAAAAAATCCAAACCCCATTTTCTCAAATGATGCCACAAACATAATACAACCTTACCTATATTCTGATACAACAAATGGGGGGAAAAATAAGAAAAAAGAAAATAGGTAGCTACTCTGTTAAATTATTTCATGGTATCAGAAAAGAAAGAAGCTTCATAAAAAGAACTTCAAAAAGGAAAAAATCTGGCCACTGGTACCTTGGCCACTGTAGAAAATTTCTCCCTAGCCAGAGGTTGGTTTATACCCCGAGGCACAAACATCTGCTGTGTTCCGAACCCTGCTCCTGCCCTGACCTTTACATACACTTAAATATTTAACCACCGTATTTCTGGAAGTGCTCAGCGTCCCTTCAAGTACCCAGTCTGGTTTTCCATATAGCCAGTTCTGGCTGTAGCACTTACAAGGCAGATTTCTCCTGTTTCACGTCTCACTTCACAGGCTAAATATGCCTCTGACGTCCCTCACTGTACACAACGCAGCATGCGTGTCAGCTAGGACCCTGCCACACTCTAAGTGCTGTTGACAATGCGATGAACCGGTTCCCTTAGCAGATGAGGCTTGGGCTGAGACCTGGCTCGGCACGCCTCAGGACCTGTGAAATTCTTTAATAACCTCATGCTTAACATTCTTTAACGAAATAACACTGTTACTTAGAAATAAAGCTCCGGAGAGAAAAGCAATGTTAATAACAAGACAGTCTATTACCCAGCCTTTCTCTGAACGATCATTCCCTAGAGCCTGAGGAAAACTCCTTCTTCAGCTGTACTCCTGTGGGATTTCTGCCTCAGCATTGGTCTGAGCCTGCAGCCTGATGAGTCGCCCAGGGCCCTCTCCTGCAGCAGCTCCCTTTGGCCACTCCAGTACCCTGAAGGCCTTCAGGCTCCCAGGACGGCACACTAAGGTTGTATCCTACGTGCTGGCTGGGTGCTCAGAATGAAAAACTTCCCCCTATCTTTTCCGTTACCTACAAAGCCTCAAACCAGGAATTACTGAGCTGGGCTCGCCGTGCTCATTCCCACTTGCTTTTCCAGCAGCTCCCTGCAAAGTCAGATCAATAGGCAGGCACACAGGCTCTGATAATCACCGCAGTTCCACTAACCGTGCCAGTGGTCAGACTGCCTGCAGCCTGCACCTTACCGATGCGTGCCAGCATCCTACGTCATGTTCGGGCTCATTTACCCAGCAAGCGTTTATGCAGCGCAGAGTCCACCCATCTGGTCTCGGTGACTCTCCTTAAGAGGAACGCTCACCGCACGAGAGCAGTGACAGCAGCTACGTGGTCTTCCTCAGCCAAGCAGTTTCTGCGGGCTGGCACGCGTTGGGCAGCTGTCTCCTAACGTTTCGTTCCTGAAGGTTGTGCAGTGACATCCTCCCATCCCGCCCAGCTGAAGGGTTTTATGTTTGCATATTTTTTTGTTTTTGTTTTTTTTTTACCTCACATGAACTTCATCCTGTTTTTTCCTGCATGCAGTTAACAGATTTGTGCCAAAGGTTTTAATCTCCAGGGCTCACAAAAATGCTTGTGAAGAGCAACTTTCCTTTATTTGTTAATAGACTAGATTAAGACTGTACCCAACAGCACTTCAAAGGCCATATTATCTCCTGATAACATAGGAAGTTACATAAATATTTGCAGGCACAGCTTGGCCTTGCATAAGTAACAGGCACAACACATATTTACCAAGCTCTATACTTATTAATAAAAACACAGAAAGAATTTGAAATACCGCATACACAGCAGCAAAATACAGTTTCAGGCTCTTCAGTATCAATTTCTACAAAGAACGGGATGAAAAACTGCACTGAAGATTTCTCCCCTTACACACTCAAGTACAGTTGTAAACCACCATTCCAAAAGAGTATACTGTAGAAGTAAATCTAAAACGCCCCTAACCAAGCCATTGCATTCTCTTTTTTTCAGCCACTGGAAGCGATGAAATTACTAAATTTTATGGCACAGTCCAGAACTCGAGGGATTCACATTTCTGAAGAACGCCTTCTGCAGTCCTCGGGCCGCGCAGCACAGCGTAATGTTAACCCAGGCACAGCCCCAATGACATCTCTGGGAACAGTCCCTGAATCAGTTACAACGGCAAATCACGCTCTAGATGGCAGAAGGAGCCCCATCTGTATTTACCCACGCGTAAACACACCAGGAATACAAAGAGCGACATTTACAGCCTCACAGCTGTTTGATGCCAAATGGACAGACCAGAAGGCACTTAGAAGACGCTCCACCCCTCAGAAGATGCTTAGTAGCACCAGCGGAAATGATTCAAGGGAAGACTGGTCTTCACAGTAAGGAGAAAAGATGACTTGAATCCCATAAATATAGTGACTTCTCAGGTAACAGCTGGCAACGTACCTGCAAAACAGCTGCACTTCAAAAGCTCCATTTCCATCTCACACAGGTACTATGCCCCGCTCAACTGTCAAGTTCCAAAAATTCTTGGCACCGAGCGCACATCTTCTATAAGTAAACACCGTCCTGCTCCTCAGCATTTAAAAGCCTAAGGAAGCTGCGGCTGAACTAACGTTTCACAACGACAACCTTCTGATGTTTATTTGCCATCAGCACCCAGGTAGTGTGCACATCTCAAGCAAATCATCAGGGAAACCGAAGGTCTGAGGCAAAAAAACAAGATCTACCTGCTACTTTACTTCCTTGGCCAAGTTTAAGATACTTGTGAACTTTTAAAGAAATACATGGGTAAAACTGATATTGTTCCAGTTAAATCCCAGCTAATAGAATCATGGAACGGCTTGGGTTGGAAGGGACCTCAGAGATCATCTAGTTCCAACCCCCTGCCGTGGACAGGGCTGCCAGCCACCAGCTCACTAGATCAAACTGCCCAGGAACCCACCCAGCCTGGCCTTGGACACAGCCAGGGATGGGGCATCCACAGCTTCTCCGGGCAAGATGTATTTGGGCTGAACTGTAACGTGCAGAGGCAAAGCGGAGCAAACGAAAGCCGCCCAGAAGGAAGCTCGGCGCTCCCCGCCCGCAAGGCAGACGCGCTCCTCCCGCTGGGCCCGGGCTCTCCGCCTGGCCGCACACCCGGACGGGAGCGCAGCGCGGCGCAGCCGCTCGCCTGCGAC
>VXAV01006544.1:98015-111033 GCA_013399715.1 Alectura lathami
TTTTTTTTTTTTTTTACTGTGAATGGCAGCTTGCAAGCTGGGAGCAGTGAGCAAGCCATGTTCTTGCTTGCCTTTCTGTCAGGTAGCCCAGAAAAAATTGTCATCAGACCAGTCACATACAGTTCTTGATCCCCTTTCAAAAGTGACCCACCTGAATTGTGAAATACACAGCACAGCCCACGGCAGGAACCCAGATGTAAAACCAGCAGCTTTCTGACCCCACCCAGAGCAGCAAATGGCAAGGGACTCCACCATGGCTTACTGGCACAGAGGGCATTGCCAGTGGTTTTAACTCACCACAGCGTCGAAGAAAATGCCGTCAGTGCACCTAGAAGCTCAGCTAATGCAAAGTGGATTTTTTAAGGCAAGCAGCAGCAGTTCTAAAATAGTTTTATATTACTGTGGTAGAGTAACAGCATGTGTTGCTGTGGCTTTTTCCATATGTGAGAAAAAGAAAAAGCCAATACAGCCCTAAACAAAAAGCATGAAGAAAAGCAGTTCAATTGGGACTCCATTATGAGCTTATTTTGACAAAACCAAACAACAACAAAAAAAAAAACCACCTTTTCCAGTTCCACGTTCTAGAGAGATTTACCTTACATTATCTGGGCATTTCTTGGCAGTGGAGGTATCCTTTTGTCTATTGTGTTACAGACTACCCCTGCAGTTACCATCTGAAGGTAAACTAAATCTGTCAGTTGAAATCAGGTGGTGTTTTTTCCCCACTGCTCTCTAGAGTTTTATTCACAAAATCCATTGTAGATCAGGTCCTACTAACTCAAAAAGTTATGAGGAAAAAGACTCTTGCTCAGTATGCAGGAGCAGACTTCTTATCAGCTCTTTCTTGAAAGATAGACACAGCTTAAATGCAAAGATCCTTAAAGTTGATATTTTAGGCTCCAAGTTGGAAGTTTTTTTTTTTTTTTTAATTATTACTATTTTATCTACTTACAGAATCCCCCTTTTCTCCCTGCAGAACATTTTATACCGTTTGATTCAGTTCACATAGAGTTACCTACTGAATTGCATTCATTCCTCCTATTCATTATAGCAGGTTTGCCCTAAGCATTGGATATCAGACCCGAGGTCTGGGTTCCCTCTCCCCACTACAGGTGGAAACCTAACTGTTGCATGGCCTTCCCTTTCTCAGCAGGCATCTCCAGAATCAGTGATCCAGAGTCACCACAGAAATTCTGCAGGTGCTATGAGACAGGCCTTGCCACATGAGCCTGTCCCAGATCTTGGCTTCCAAGGGGAAGATCCCTGCACCATCTGCCAGAACCCTCCCTGTGATCCCACTCTCCAATTCCTCTGAGTTCACGATCTTCCTTTCCTCCATGAATCCAGAGAGAAGTTGCTTTTCCGCCTTTCCTCAGCTCTGCTAGTTTTGGCTGGTTTCCCACTTCCAATCTTACCCCCCTCCTCCTTCAGTTCATGCAGTCCACAAACAGAACCTCCCCACTTCAAGAACTTCACAAGATTAAACACCTGAGAAAAAGCAGAAATGGAACTGGAGCACAGTGAGCAAAAGATCCCTAAAAGAAGAGGAGTGAAACTCAGCCCCGAACATGGTTCTGGCCACCTCAGTTTGATACAAAGATCTGTTTATTACCCAACAATGTGACAGCGTATACAAAGACAGTGTGGAATGTGACATTTACAGGAAGTTTCGGTACATCATGCACATACACTATTGCAGTGTTACTTTAATAGTTCCAGAATGTGAAGCTGAATAAATATTCCTTGCTTCAAAAAAAAATTTTTTTACATAAAAAATATATAATATTGCACTCTTTACAAGGCCAGCAATTTTGCATATTAATTTGTAACAAGTGGAGTTCTACTTTATAAAAATAAGCTTTTGTGAGCGACATCCCAAATCGAGGAGGACAAAAGCATCCCCAAACCACAACATTTGTATTTTGTCTCTTAAATAAAGCACATCACTTCAACATGAGTCAAGAAGCTTCAGCCTGTACGCGGACCTTACAGCAACATTTAGACATTTAGTGAGAACGTGACTACAGCCATCCCTACACCGCCGCTGCGATATCTGCGGTCTGAAATTCAGGTCATACAGCCACTTGCTTTGCTGCACTCCAGATCAGCCTTTGCGTCATGGACTGAGGGGAATTTCAAGTTTTTCTCATTTGAGAAGTTCTTCAAAAATCAGGAGGTTGCAAGAATTTCTGTAAAGACCATTTGGAATTTTCTAAGGAAGTGTACAGGTTTCCAGTGTGCACATCTTCCTTACAACTTGACAAACTCATATGCAATACTTGGAAGGCAGATGAACCTTAACAGTGAGAAGATACAGCAGTTTGCATGGCAGTAGCGGAATACGTCAATTCAAATCAAAGCTAGTTAGAAGAAAAACGCAGCTACCCCAGAGCGGTGTAGCGTTCTTGTGTTGTACTGTTTGCACGACTAAGCGGGCACTCATTCGTGGTGCCAGTCAGTCCTTGAAATCCATCAGCGTGAATGTTAGTTTTTGATCTGGCCTAAGAATTCAGATGTGTTAAGCCTTTACCAACAGAGGCTCATTTTTTTCCTCTCAAAAATAGCACCAAGGGAAAAACAGCATATTTGCACAGAGTAGCTATATGAACTCGTCTGAATTACTCGATGCCTATAAACACCGATTATTTAAACATTTGGATTCATCCATTTCACAGTGCATTGAATTTCAATGACACTGGGAATATGAGCACATCTGTGCCTTTGGATACATCTTCCAGAGCTCTGGATGATTAGCTGTGTGTTTATTGTGAATATACAGTCTGCCACAGAATCACAATAGCTAGGTGTTACGAACTGGGAGTTAACACTACACAGAAAACAAAACCAAGCCACGATTTAACTATTGCTTCATGATGCTGTGAGGTGCCTGCCCATCCTTAAGACTAGTAGCTGTTTTTGTCCATTGTACATTATTCCATCTGAACAGAGAGGACGGCAGAAGTTACAAATAAAGATACATTTAATTTTTTAGCATTACAATACCATAAAATGGTGCAAAAAGCACCTACTAAGTTCTTTGCTTCTCAAAAAAGCAATTTTGAATCATCTTGGATTTTTAAGTTTCGGGTCACTTCTCCCAGAGCTAACTACACCACCCTCAACTAATCAGATATACATATGCTGACATTTTAATAAATATTTACAGAACTTCACACTGCTGATTCTTCACAACATAGGAGGGAAATAAACATTACTGATTCCATTTTTGAAATACTTGTTTCCAAGAAGTGATTAGAAAAATACTATTATGTTTTATATTGCAGCATTTTGACTTGTAGGTTGGAGCATTTATACACCACTTTGCTGGTATTGGACTATACAAGCAGCTTCTGGTGATTTTGATATACTTCACGTTTGTACATGCATATACAATTTTATCACTGCCTTAGACTGCCTTTTTTTGTTGTTAAATCATTGTCATTCTAGGGACATTCAAACTATTTCAAAATCCAGTTTAATTATTTTGGATTTAAAGTGCATCAGAGACACGAGTTAGCAGCAAAAAGTCATCACCCAGCTGCATAGCTGCTGAGGAACGAATAGAACATGGGTAGCTTCAAGCGCTGCTGGTCCTTGCGACACCAGGCTATTACATTTCCATCACTATTAGCCGTGAACAAGTGATGACCATCACAGGAAAATGTAAGGCTGCAAAACAAGACAATATTTTGATATCAGACTTGACTATTTAAAATGCCAGACTTTAAAAAGCAACATGGTATAGCTGACAGAAATCAGTTCTCAGTCAGGGGAGACCCAGCAAGTGCACTAACATAGCAGTGTTTGCAAATACCTGGCTACTCAGCTCATAACCAATCGGGCTGAACTGCGGCTCTGCCCAGTGCTTCAACACGCCACACGGTTTAGTGCTCATTTATTTGCAGCATTAAAGAAAGAGCAGGCTGCCCCTTCACCTCTGAACGAGGCTTTTCGGCACAGAACTCAATGCCCTCTGAAATGCCCTCAGACAAAAACGAAGTCTGTCAGATCGCGCAGCACAGGACTTTGTTGATTCAGGCATTTCTTGAGCTAGAACTGCTGAAATCCTTCCACAGCATCATGGCTAGAGAACATGAAGTTCAGCATTTGCTTTCTGTCATGTTTAAGCAGGAGACTTCCAATTACTCACTAGCTACTCAATCATCATCAACAAGCTTTGTGAAACAGGCTTTTTTGCAGCTATTGTCATTCCAGTGAATTTCAGATGTTTTTCATTTCTAGAAAATAGCGATTAGCGGTTTGGGCTTTAGATGACATTTCAGGAATGGTCACAACAAAATTCAGAGTACTTTGTACCACGCTAACACTAACTTGATAAAGTTTGGCACAACTCTACAAGACCTCTGTGCTGGGTGCTGCGCACCTCTGGGGATATCATCACTACCCTTTGACTGCACTCGGAAAGCACTTTGGTATGAGAATAATTCTGTGAGTATAGATCAAGGAGAGTCTAACAGGCACAATTACATAAGCACTCTAACATGGCAGCTTCCACACTCCTGAGTCTCCTTGACTTTTTCTCCACTGTTTTCCTCCAGTATCATAAAAAATGGTTGGGGAAAACACAGTCCAACCATTTCTGAAGGAGAAAAATACCTCTTCTATTTGGGTCTGCTAAAGTTAATATCTCCTGATTTTTAAACAGATTCAGCAGAAAAATATTAAACTGAATAATAGGAAGGGTAGCTATTGTTCAGTTCTCAAGGGAACCCTGCCAATTTCTATCTGATACCAGCAGAACCTAGTTATTAGTGTCACTAGAAACGCAGTGCACTTGTGCCCATTTTGCTTTCATGAATAATTAGTAGGATCACACAGCTCTTTTTAAATGTGGGTGTTCACCTCTTGTCTTCACATCACATCCATTTTCAATACTCAAGGCTATTCTTGGTTTTATTTTCAAAGAAAAAATCCATTTACTATACCCTTAATCCTCACCTTACAATAGGTTTGGCTGACTTAGAAAATGTTATTTCTCGTACTGGCTTCAAATCCCACGTACTCCACAGTCTGAAAGAAAGATTTTTTTTTTCCACATTAATCTTTACAAATATTTCAGTGATAAACACAACCTATGTTAACAACTACTAAGAATAGAAAATGGACAACAGTTTGTCCACCTTCATTACATATGAGACCAATGATGTGGCTACAAGCTATCGAATTGTGAACTGAAGTTATAAAGCATTTTAATAAAAATGTTTCCAGTGCTTACCTTACAACTCCATTTTCCAGACCCCCTGCAATCACATTGACAGACACTCCTTCAGGCTGGTTAGAGAAAGCAACAGAGCAAATACTTTCCCTGCAGTGTACATGTCCCACGAGATCACCATTAACTGTCCAAAGTCTCAGATCACTACCTCCTCCAACTGCAACAAAACATAGCATAGCAGTATTAAAAGATAGATGTAGATGACAGTTGGGTCTATCCAACTATAAACTGTGCCATCTTGGTTTTTTTTTTTTTCCCCCCTTCACATTTGGAATGGTATTAGTTTCAATTCAGTCTACAGAGAACTAAGGAAAGACGGCTAAAAGATATGTCAGCATAAGGCCTGTCATACCCAAGAGAGTTCTGAACATGGAAAAACAAACAGAAAATTGGCTCAAACCAAATAAGAATTCAGTTAATAATTGTCTGCTAACAACATGGATAAACAAAGTTAAGCTCTCTTCCTTCCTGTCCTGTACTGCCTCGGACCTGTGGAAGATCTGTCATTTGGATGGAGCCTATCACCCAGCCTCCATGTCAGCTAACAGCCCATGTGTTTTACGCACACGGGCGTTCCTACCGACAGCAAAGCGTGCGCAGTCGGACCTAGCCCTGCTCGAGATAGAGAGTGCTGCAGCACACAGGCAGCCCAAGCCACTGAGCACCCTGAACCATACTCAAAAGTCCACTGCTGAAATAGATCTTAATGCCACAGTCCAGAAACAGTCTTTAGGGCTGTCTTACATGGAATGACAGTGCCAAAAGCCTGCTTTAAAATAAGATTTGGGGGGGCGTGAGGCAGGGAAAGAATTATTTCCTCCTGTAGGAGCCTCAGTACAAATACCCACTTTCTTTAGCATAGATGTTATCCCTCTTTGCTCCAACACCTGCCTAATAATTTCTGGACAAATTCATATACTTTTTTTCCTGAAGTGCTCATCTTTGATCAAGTGCATCCTCAGATGATTAACACACAATAACCAATCTAACAACAACGTAGCTGTCGGACCCACCTGAGTCACACACTGTTGCAATGTCGCCAGTTGTTTCGCTAGCTGAAACAGCGGTCACAGGACTCTTGTGTCCAGCCAGACTCTGCACGTAGCACAGCCTAAGAAATAAAGAGAACAATCAAGCCTGAAGTTCGGGCAAAAAAATATATATATATATACTTTTGAAGAACCTTCTCTAAGATTTATATTAATTTCAGCCAACACTTCATACAATGATGGTATTTTTCACATTCAATCCAGAATTCCTGCAAATTTCACAGGAAAAACAATAAGACTTTGGCTGCATATTAAAGATGTGCTCGGAATACACTCAGTTAACTTTAAAGTGCAAAGGCACCAAAAAGCTGGAAACAAGTACTTGAATACCAGTGGAAAAAGTTGCATATATACTTGTACCTGTTCAAATCCCATATAATGCAGGTGCCATCTTTGCTGACACTTATCATGATGCTGTATGGCTTGCACACAAACAAGCTCGTTATCTCTGCTGTGTGACCATACAGATGGACTTGCGACTCCATTTCTATCTCCGAAGGCTGAAAAACAGCAGCATGAAACATGAAATCATAAGATTGAATTGCAATGTCTATTTTCTGAAAAAGCTGAACCCAAGAAAGTTCATTCTTGGATTTTCAAAGATAATTCCCATTGCTTTTGATGTGATCACTTCAGCAATATTGTTAATGCCTTATTATGTCTAATGTTTTATAACATGACATGCCAGACATGATACACACTTACACCTGGGTGTGAATCAGGGCAAAACAGTGCATCACAACAGGCTGTTCACCTCATCACTGAACAGCTGACAAGGTGCACACAGAACAGATGCTGGGAAGCACATTTGCATTCCCTGCAGCCCTGACTTGGGTAACTGACTCAACAACAGGAGCTACAAAATTGGCAGCACAGTCAGTCTGCCTGGGGCATGTAAAACTGTCAGTGCTGGGGAATTCAGCAAAGACACTCTCAAAAACACCTGTGCAGCTAAAAAAAAAAATCACTTGTTTCTAGAAAATGCAGAGAACTTAAGAATCATGAGCCTACTCTTAGTATCCTTCTTGCATTGCAGAAAGCAAGTACACTGCATTTATTTTTTCAAAACTGAAATCCAAGTCTCAGTACAAGTTATTTGCAAGCTCACTATTCAGGTGCTTGACTTAAGACCTAACTGATCTAAGCTTGCAGGCTTCAAGATCTAATTCAGCTTTTAAACTCAAAGAGCCGCCAAGCTCAGGAAGTTTGACCTGCAGATCACCAGAAATTGGAAGAAAGCCAAGCAAGTAATCCCAGTGTGTTTGTGTTCCTCCCAGTCTAAGCATCTGCTGCTTGCCACTGCTGAAAGTGGCAGGAAACTGGGTGGGCCCAGCAGGTCATACCACAGTTCCCTCCAGCCCAGCCTAACGCAGTGATTCAAGAGCAATGGTACAATAGTACCAGTGTGTTTGCCAACACCTTTATCAAGCTAAATTTAATACTGCTACCGTGCCAGAGAGCCTGAGTTCAGAGCTCTGTGAAAATGAGTTGTACATCCAGATGATGAAAGCCAACTAATGGCTAGCAATACATGAACAGAAGTCTAAGAAAAAACAAATCTGCTGAGAAATCTATTTAACAATGTCAAAGAAGATCTGTCCAAAGTAAATACTAGCCAACCATTTGATCTTTTTTGCAAGAGTCCCGAATATAACACACTTCCCTTCCCTCACTTTCCCTGCTTAAAAGAAGGCTATAATGGTAGATTGATAAATCCTTCAGCAGCAGTGTTGCCCAACAGCACTTACCGTGTTGCTGGTGAATCTGTTCATGTACGCTGTGATGACACCAGATTTACTACCTGTGAAAAGCTGACAGCTGTCTGGGACCCAAGCACAACTTGTTACCTTGGAAAGACAAAGTCAGAATAAATTAGAACAGGAACTAACTGCTGTTGTCGTTATGCCATAGCATTTGGTCAAATTGATTTTTACTGGTTATCCTAAGAAAACCTACATAAAGTACTTAAGCTAAAGTTGAAATCCAGGAGTTAAAGATGTATCTGTCGTAGGTCACATATACTATTACTTCAGAAACAAACAAACAAAAAAAGCAGGGAAATTCTGGGTAACCCTGAGTTCACAGCCAAAGAGCAGAGAACTTCTGCATACTTCTAGATCTACAGCCACATCAGCCAGGATCTTTCTGGTAGAATCTCAGACAACACTGAAGCGTAGCAGATTACACAGAGTTTGCTAACAGTTGTCTAGGCAAATTATTTTCTTCTCCAGAGGAATCTTAAATTACAGCAGAGTTCTGATTCCAATGTGAGCTATCTGATTTTTTTCCTGGTTTCATTTTTCTTGGTCCAGAACTCAGCTTTTATAAATTCACACCAATAATCCATAGGAGGGGAATCTACCAAAACCAAACACATTCAGAAGGGATCTTTGCCTAGTACAGGAACACATCCAGGAGCAAGATGCACTGAAAAACTGAGAAGAACATTCCAAAGAAGGAGAATCCAACAGATTAGAATTAAAGCATTGCACAACTGCATAAAGTTGTGCTTGGATGCTCACCCCCTCAAAAATATCAGACTTTTATCTGCCCCTATTCAGGGCAGAAAATGAAAGCTAGGGTAATCACTGCCACTTCGAGCCACCACGTGATTAAAGACCAAGAGGCTGAGTTTTACCTGATGGAACTGTGAGCTCTGTATAAAATTTACTGGAGGTTCACTCTGCTTGCTCTTCAGTCGCAAAATGTTATCAGCATATCCCCAGCTCAGGATAGCTGACCACTGAATATCAGTGCTGTGCATGCTTCTCACACCTGGAGGAAGGCATATGAAATTCCGTGTCATAAACCCAAGGGCTGATCACTTCAATAGCCAATCAAGATTTAAGGTCCACATTACCAGCTAGGATCCTCCCCCTCTACTTTTTACTTGATTACCCATTCCACTGCCACACATTCTTTTCCTGTTTTTCAGTTCCTTCTGAACTGAACCCACTGGCAAGTTCTAAAGTTAAAACCTCATACTTCAACAACTTTAATGAAAAACTTAATTACTGGATGTCTATAGATAGTTTTGAAAATTACAAGCAAAATTCAGCCATCAGGGAAGATACCACATCCATGGAAGCCGTTCTTGAATCTATAAACATCTTTTGCAAAAAGAGACTAGATGTGGGAAGCGTACTGGAGAAGAATAGTAGCATTAGGTTTAAAAATTTTATGGCTCTGTTTTGCATGTATACAACCATCACAAATTCATACCTTGCTCCTTGCTATATATCATCAAAAGGCAAAACTTGCGGGACAAACCACATATGGCTTTAGTTGGTAAAGCCTGCAGAGAGCCAAACCTTTCCCCGTGCGGTTGGCTGAAACAGACAACAGGATCCGGAGCGCTTGGGGAACCAACATATTCTCCCCACTTCAAGCCTTTTATCCATGGCAATGGGCTCTAAAACAAGCACAAATAAAGTACAAATTAAAAGGCAGTAGAAGTTCTTCAGAAAATTTCATTAGGAAGGGAGACGAATCATTCATATCCTGTTCCCATAGCGGGATACCACATGATAAGGACTGCTGAAATATTCTGGAAGTAACAGAAAGACCAGTATGAAGCATTGCATCATCAGTTAACCCATTAGCTTTAAGTGAGTTGTCCCACTTATTTAAGAGCCGAGATAGAAAGCTGACAGTTCAGGTAGTGTAGTAACAAAAGTTCCAATTTCTTTAGATACGAGGATTCAGTTTCTCACTGGACTTCAGGAAAAGCAAATGTCTGAAGTCAAGACAGCTGACCCATCCTACAGGCAGTGCTAAAGCAGGAGATGGAGAGAAGTGCAGTATGCATTTGCCTACTCTAGGTTTGCATGTGGGATCCAGAATTCATTGCTGAAATCATACAATAAGCTAAATGCACTGCCTTCCAATACCCATTACCTATAGTCAAACACGGTTCTTACTTTTTGACACAAAATAGTGAAAACTATTTCCATGGATTTGTCATGCATCACTTCACCATTTTTATATATTTTCTTTACAGTACAAGTATAGACAGTAAATTGCAGTTTTAAGAACAGACACTGAAAGGCTGAAGCCTGAAGCATTTAGTAATGAGAACAATCTGGTGGACCACTGATTTTTCTGGTACTAATTTGAGTCCTCTGGGCCACAAGCACATTTTGAATTTCTAGGAGATTTTTATTTCTGCTCTTCATAGCTGCAAGGAATCAGAGTGGTCATTTGGGTTGACATATTTAGCTGAAAGGCCACAGATACCTTGTTCAAGGGAACAAGGGAATTCCCATATCTAAGTGCAAAAGATTAAGGACAAGGAGAATATTAAAGGATATGATAAAAAAGCACTAATAACTAAAAAACCCTCAAAAATCTTAAACTGGACAAGTTATAGATAGTTATGAGAAAGTATTCTGTTGACAGCTGTTGGGAAAAGAATGGAACAGAACGTCTGGAACACCTTGTCTGGAATGATGCATGAAGTGTTATCACAGGGAAGAAGCAGTGAGAGCTGTCCATGAGATCACTGGATGCTGCGGTAATGGAAGTATGGAGGGAGAAAGGCAAGAACAACATTTCTTTTCTGCTTTACTATTGGAGAAGGAGGGACAAACCTCAGTCTAGCCCCTCTGGTGAGGATGGATGGTCTGCTGGGTAGTCCCTCCAGGAAGTTCAAGCCTTGCAGTAGTAGCAGGGAGGGGTAGGGGAAGGATGATGCAGACAATGCCGGTACCTTTTTCTGCAGCACTGAAAGCCCCCCGCTATCCAACTACAAGTACAGGGGGCTACAATAATTACATGAATGTTCATTGACCATTTTACAAACCAAAAGGACGTACTGGATATATTATTTCCTTGGTGTGCTCTCTAGTCTCTCTGAAAGCAAACTGCACTAACAATCCCATGGCAGCAGGAAGTTCTCCCTCCATGATGAGCCTGGATCCAGGTCTGCTAACATGAGCCGTATGGAACAGCTGGCGAGGTGTTTGCCCATATGTTTTTATCATCGTTTCCAGGGCTCTTCTCTGAACAGGATCCTCAACAGCAGAAACATCCATCCCAAAATAGGTCTGCAGAGGAAAGAGAGGGGGGGGCAACAACAAGCTTGTCCAATTTCTATTTGGGAAAGATTTCTAAACATACACATGCAAATCTAGAGTCACAGCCATCAGATCTTTGGCTAGGCCAGAAGCCATCCCACAACGGCTGTGCTGACCAAGATGCCACTAGGAGCAGTAATCTTTTCACCACTTCTTTGCTCTTATTCACCACTGCCTTAAGATGTATCATCTGACCTGCTTCTACAAGTATTCCATGATTAATTTCAGTCAACTGTTTTCTTAATAGACCTTTACCAATCTGTGCCAAAACCAAAAGGTTGCTGATGATAAGCAACAAAAAAAGGGAAGAAGCCCCATATTTCAGAGACATGGAAGTTTTCTTCTACTTTTCCTTTTTCCAAAATTGACCCATGTCTCTAATTGTGTACCACACCCTTTTCATCAGTCACACTGACAAATGCCTTCATTTCTCACTATGGAAAAAATAAGAATGCATTCACACAAACTCAACATTTACGTTGCGGGTAATAACTAAGTCAATATTTAAACACAAAAAAGGAAAGATATCAAAAGTATCTGGATGGCTGCTTGAAGGGAAGAAAGTCACCACTACTGAACATGACAGCTGTTAGCTCCTCCGACAATTACATAATGCATGCTAACAGTCAGAGCACATCCATTTGAAACAAAAAAAATGCTTATTAGAGAGAAAACAAGTTGCATATAAATGGAAGAATATAAATACTGAGCTCAGGACAAACCAAACTATTTCAGTCTTAATAAAATCTGCAGCAGAGTCTGCCCAAATGAAAGACTTCTTTTGGATGACAAGGAAGCAGGTACAAACACCAAGCCTGAAAACCATTGCAAACAACTGCTCAGGAAGTGTAAACCCCATAATTGATCATCCCCTATACCTCTCTCTAGGCAAAAAATAAGAAATTCACACACCAGTCCCTGGGATCTCATCAGTTTTGCACCAAAATGCTTAAAGCCTTTTCTTATTCTTCAAGATCTCATGAGCAAGAGAGCTTGCTCTATGCTGGATGTTTTCCAAGGAAGTCACACTGAACTTCTCCCCCATTGAGTTACTGAGTACAATGAATGAACATGCAGCACAACAAATAAATACTTACTGCAGGATGAAAGACGTTGATAGCCTGAACAGAGGCCTTGCCTTTTTGTTTGTAGCCAAACACTAAGTCAATCCAGTGACAGATTGTCTGGGAAACATGGTCAGACTCCAAAGCCTGACGATGGATCAGGATGAACAGACGAGGATCGTTACGAGCCCAAGGAGGAAGGTTGACATGGTTAACTCTGTCACCATTTTGGCGTACTCCAAAATCAAAACCTAGAAGCAGGGGAGTAAGTGTTCCAACGTTTTAGTTTACAGTGGCTTCATAAAAGCCTTTATAAAGGTTTTATGACAGCTAATCATCAAGGACATACAACTAACCAGCAAAGCAGTACCATTAACAAGGCCCTTCACACATATTTAAATGGAGAATCAGATATATAGGAAACACTTCTTTGCACCTCAGACAAAGTTTAAGAAATTTCCCCAAAGTCCTGTGTAACAGCTTTTGTAGCATATCCCGTAAATTCGTGCCAGATTTCTCTCACACATCTACTGCAAAGCAGGAATATTGATGTCCCCAGTTTCAGCCTAGTCTCAACCCCATGACTGTGTTGGG
>VXAV01006544.1:111788-136545 GCA_013399715.1 Alectura lathami
CAGTCTCAACACTTCAGCTCCCCCAGAAACTTGAGATATGCTCCAGACCATTTTTATAGAAGACTTCCACCTTCAACACCTGCTACCATATGCAACTTCCCTGAAGTAACTGCTTGGATTTCTCGCCTACCATTCAAAGGGTGTTCCAGCAGCTGCTCTGAATGCCCATTCAATATAACAGGTACTCTCTTCTAAAGAGAAAAGCATTCCAAACTGTATTTGCAGGTATTTAACTGGACTGTTAACTCACACCACACAAAGCAGGCAGTTTGGTGCTTTACAAAAAGCCATGACAATGCTATGCCGGTACTGTAGAAGTAAGGGACAACCCCATCCCCTGCATTCCAATAACAAAAATGAAAGCTTGCCTAGGGTGTTCAGAAATAATACAAACTTTTAAGGAATGACACATTTAGAAGTGATTTAGAATCAAATACACTAAGGTTTTAGAGACATGTGACCACTTTAACAACCCAAGTCTTTTACAGTCAAAGTCTTGAGTCAATTTAACTGAACTGCTGTCATTATTTTAGCTTTTTTTTTTTTTTTTTCCTGTTTTCTAATACTGCCAGGGCTAACATTGCATGGGCTTTTCAATACTACATGGAAAAATTTATATTTGCAAATACCCTAGACCATGACAATACAGACAAGTCTGAAGGTCCAGCTGCAAATGCTTTCCAGCTCCAGCATGTTATTTCCTACAGCCTTTAAAAGTACTCTAATGAGCAAAAAAAGAGCACAATAACTGTAGTAGTGCATGTTAAAATAGAGTACTTGAGGGAAAACAGCTTTTCAGTTATCCAACAGAAAGATTAGCCACAAGTTTCATTGAAATCACGTCAATGAAACAGCAATAAATTATCCTTCTGCTCTTTGGGGATCTTTAAATATAGATGTTCAGATTTAAGGGCATACCCGTTTAACCTCTGAAGCAGTATCAGATGGAAAGATTAAATTGATTTATTATTTCAGGTACAGGAACAACCAGATTCGAAACACTGTAAAACAATTCCAAGGAAACATAACATACTGGAAATGAGAGTTCCATAGGGAAAAAATTGGATTTGTGTCCCATCCCCCCAGGCCCTTTATACTTATGAAAAAATAAAACCTGCATATCATTTGTAAGACAAAAAAAGCAAAGTTATCTGAATTACCTTGTAAGTATCCACATACCGATCCTCTTTTTCTTTAGACTGCACGGCTATTGGTTTGATCAGATTTCTGTAACAGAAGTAGTGTTGATATCCTGTCATTTTATAAAGACCCTGATTCACACAGTTCAATAATGCGTTATTAAGAATAAGGCCTTTAACGTCACGAGAAGGACAAGCAAAACTTAGCAGCATTTTACAAACAAATTCAGAAAATACAATGGCCACATTCAGTTAGCGCTAAAGGCAAATTCAGACCCACAGGCTGCCCACAGCACACTGACAGACAAGCGCACTCAAAGTGCCTCTGTCAAATCAGAGGCATCGTTTAGAAGCGGAGACTTTGTGCACAGTGTTATAATCAGCTGAACAGAAACTTATTGTGGTGGGACAACTCACATGGACCTATTTACAGCTAAGGCAATATGATTTGGTAACCGGCCACATCACTATGGTATTTCTTTGTTTGATTTTTGCTGAATGGCCTGGAAGTCTTTTAGCCACAAGTTTAAACAGAGCCCTTATTTAAATCAACGGGCTATCAGTATGATGTTATGACAATAGGTAAGTCCAGGTCATCACATCCTCATCCACACACTCATAACACCAGGTATTTTATTTAAGTATCCCAGGTGAAACAGCCACCTATTGTAAAAAGCCCAAGTTACTACGGATACGTCTTATCCCTGAACAGGCACATTCTCGTACGTGCACAGTTTAGCACAATGAAGTTCCATAGCTATCCTGAATAACCAGCTCAAGTATTTGGAAACACCCAGCTCCCAGCGTTTCGTATTACCTATACACCGACGGATCGTTTAGGTCCAGGGTCTCACTGGTGTAGTCAGAAAGTATAAAGGGAAATACTGGATACTGCATGAGGTCATTGAAGGAACGGCCTGCGTGTTTGTTTAAGTGAGTCAGGTATTCAAAGTTAGTAATCTGGCCTGTGCACCACAGGTGGGTCAGAGCAGTGATGTTTCCATATTCCAGAAGGTTCGGCAAATTGTTAGTTAAGATGTTGTGGTACACATCATCACGGACCTAAAAGAACATACCATAGATTTAATCAGAGAATTTAAAAAACTTCAAAATATCAAGGCTTAGTAAACTTCTCTTACTGATCTTGAAATTTGTAAGCATTACTAAGACTCTTTAATGTCTCCATACATCACAGATGTTTTACACCACGATTTCTGTCTAGAAGCCTAGCTAAGTAAAGTTCTTTTCAAAGATATGAAGCAGAATTGTATCTTAGTCCATGCAACAGATCTCCTTAAAAACTAATACATGGCTGTGTATTATGAAGAAACAGCGAAACGCTTGGATATGTTACTAGGCATCAGCACCATATTACCTTAGTATTATCAAAAGCCAGGAGTAAAGTTCTGCCATTTGTTAGAAATATTTCCACAGCATTGTCTCTCAGCTGCCACCAGCGTTTATGAACTTCCTTAATTTCCTCATAGGTCCAAGAAAACGATGCCGGTTCAGTTTCTCCATGAAAACTCTGAGGAACACGCAGTTGAAAAAAAGTTACTCTAAATAGTAGATTTTCCAAACAAGAAACTCTTCAGTCGGACCGGTTTGTAACCATATAGCACCTCCTAAGTCAAACTTGGACAATTTTGCCACGATGCTGTAAGACACTGGACTTTCTTCACAGAGGTTTCCCATCCTCCCCTCTCCTCAAGGCAGCAGGCAGAACACCCTGCATACTCCTCAGCCGCTTCAGCGCCCTCTATCCAACACTGCAGCACAAACATGCTCTCGCTGTCACTTAAACTGAAACACCGGACAGCCAGGGTGAGCCAAGCTTGGCCGTGTTTCCCAGTTCTGCCAGAACTGCAAAGGACAAAGCAGCAGAACAGCTGGGAACATCTTAAAGCACAGGAGCTGCATTTTGGATGCAAGGAGGAACTCCCTGCACATACTTCAAGACTTTCAGCAGTATAATAGCTTGATAATTTTCTCAGATGTCTGCTGTATGCACAAACTTGAATTAAGTAATACATGAGAGCCTGTCTAAATCACAAAGATTAAGTCAGTTCCGATTTCCTGGATAAAAAAAGTATTTTCTTGTATAGGATAAAGGAGGGGAGTTGGAACATTCTATATAAAGAAAAACTCAGGTAGCAATGTGCTGTAGAGTACAGCACTATTCAGTTTGGGAGCTTCTGTACTTCCTAGTGCTGTACCTTCCAGCGCATTACTTCAGGTGCAGGCCAGGGCAAGCTCTGTGCATTTCTGCTAACGAACTCAGAGTAAAGGACAGAAGAAGCAAAAGACTCCCCAACACCACCCCCTCCTCACTCCCTTCCCAGCCTCAGTTTGCTGGATTTCCTCTTTCCTATTTTCTGCTATTACTACTGTTCCCACAGCCACCTGCAACAAACACCACTGAACCCAAACTAGTCACTTGCACTGGCCTTGGCCACAGGTCTCTAACTCCAGCACTCCGGGTGATCTCTGACAGTAGACAAAAGCTTTTCACATTGCAGTTTAGAAATGTTAAGTCTGGACAACGTGCTCTGATACTTACAGAATTTTCAATTGTGTCTGAAGCATTGTCTTCTACAAAATACATGCCACATTTTCCTGCAGGAAGAAAATAGTTGCCAAAAAGTGCATGATACTATTTGTATACTGCACCTGAATTTTACATAAACTTTCAGTGTCCAGGTGATAAGAAAACTAAGAATAGTACCTGGAGAGGCAGTAGTTGACAGATAGAATAATAAATTCTATAACTTTTGGCAAGTGCCCTGCCACTTGAAAAATGCTAGTCCAAACAGCACTCAAACAAATGCCACAGCTGATCTATAAGATATCTTATTCATGAGAAGTCAAGCAACAATTCACTCACACAGCAGTAATGTCCCTACTAATGTATTCATAAAGATGTTCTTTAAGAAAAAAATCAGCCAAATTTACATATACAGTGGAATCTTAGACAAAAAGGATATTGTTGAGAATGGAATTCTACTTACCCAACAACAGTTCACCAGCAGTCTCTCTAGAGGGTGCTACGCTGATACATCTTCGATTAACTCTGAAACAATTTAAAGTGTAGTGATGCTTACTTATGGCACCTCAAACTAACAGCCTTAAAAAGTTACAGTTGGAAGACTTCTCAACACCATGACTCAAGGTTCAGATCCCAAGCAGGTAAAGAAAATAGAACCTCAGCATTTTAGACTTGCACACAAGCATACTTGTGTTTACTTCAGTGCATTGTATGTTCTCTTCTGTCATTTTAGGCAGAAGTAGTACATGTAGTAGGTGGTAAACTAACTACAGAGTTGTGTAACAATCATAAAAACAGGGAGGATGTAAGCACAATTTGCTTTTGAACAATGCAAAGACCTACCAGATCTAGTTGCACTACCTGGCCTGGGTATGTAAGCAACAAGTAAGGAAATCCCATCAGGCTGCCACACAGAAGACCCATGCCCACATCACACCAGACTGCATTTGCTTTTATAGATTTTTTGAAGTCACGAAAGCAGACTGTTTTAAGAGTCAGAGAACCTACACGTTGGTTGCTCTGATACTTCGTGAACGTAGCAAGAAAACCCCTACAATCAGGCATCTCTTACCTCAAGCTATCTTAATGCTTGTTGAGACAAAGTGAGGACTGTTGTTGGAATGAGAGGTGGAAAAGGTAAATCTTATAAAAATTTACCTTATATGTTCACTTGCAGCTTTGTCCTTTACAGTTGAAGAGTGAGAAGAATGTGTTTTATCTTCAAACAGGTAAGATAGGGGATGTTTTATCATGCCTAATTAAAAAAATAAAACAGACCAATAAAGCACTAGTATTCACTATTAGCAGAGATCTACTCTTAGAAGATTCTTATTACCTTCCTGCTTCTGCCGGTCTGGAAGAAGGTACTTGTTTGGAATAGTTAGGTAGCACCTCTGCAAGCGGCGCCTCTCTCTGTTTGGGCCCTCTGTTGGATCCAGTTGCCAAGAAGTTGGGTAATAGACTGGGTCGTACCAGAGTGCTCTGAAAAATCAGAATTTGTTACAGGGTGCTATTTGTTCAGGTTTTGTTTTAATGGTAGACAGGCAGCACTGGGCAGGTTTTTTTTTTTCCTGCAGAAAAAATAAGACTGAATTCTGTAGTTTGTTTTCATGAGCTATCCCCCACTGACTTGCTGCTTATGAACCACTACAGTAAGACTGCTCTTAAGGTTACTAGTTCTGATGAGAAACAACAATACAACTTGTCCAATAGAGTATTTAGAAAACTCAGCTATTGTAAACATGATATTAACTCAGCAGTGGCAAAAGTACCATTGTTTTGCTTTGTGTCCAGAGTCAACATCTTGCTCTATTGCTGCTGTTTAACCCACAGCAGGCAGCTAGCCCCCAACAGTTGTTTGCTCACCCTCTCCCACCCAGTGGGATGAGGAAGAGAAGTGAAGGAAAAAAACAAAGTAGAACTCACAGCTCAAGATAAAGAAACTATTTTACTACAACAGCAAAGGAATGAAAGACGAAAAATATAAAAGGAGTAAAGAGATAATAACGTTAACCAGGGCTAGTGATATACAAGAAGACAACTTCTCACCCACCTAGCAGCAGGAAGAGAAACCAAGAGCCACCTGCCCCCAGAAGGAAGAGGAGAGACTTCCTCCCATTCCCTCAGTTCACAGGCTCCCTTTACTTGATGTCATGATACAGAAAATCCCTTTGGTCAGTTGTCCTGGCTCTGTCCCTTCCCAGCTCCTTGTGCCCCCTCAGCCCCCATCGCTGGCAGGACAGTATGAGAAGCCAAGAAACCGATACGTCCTTGGCTCTGTGCAGCACTGATCAGCAACACCTGAAACATCGGTGTGTTATCAACAGTGTTTTCACACCAGACACTGTCAAGAAAATCACCTCTGTCCCAGCTGAAACCAGGGCACCTATGCAGATTAGTGAACAGTAGCTGGATGCTAGTGTGAATGACATTACCAAAAAATCATTTTGTTATTCCATCAGTACAACACAGGATATTAAAACTACTTTGCCATTCTTCATTCCATTATGCACAGTAAAATGTATCTGACAAAAAAAATCAAAACTGTCTCTGTGGCAGAAATACTACTCACCTACCCATCCTAAAAAACAGGAGAAGAAATCAGAAGTATTTCACAGGACTTTAACCATCAGATGATCAGCAAAAGTAAATCATTCTAACTTAATGTCATCTACATCTCAAACACTTCTAAGTGCAATGAAGTGCACACCAGGCATTAAGTGCCCCTCCCCTTCAGATGAGAGAACAACTTACCGATCATGTGTGAGCTGCTGAACAAGCTCCTGCCAATGTCTGCTGGCACTCAGCTCTGCCTTATACATCCCCCTGATGTGCTGGATAACTTTCTTCCTTTCCATTCCTTGTGACAGAGACACAGCCTGTGTGATGTCTCCAGCTATTTTGGAAATGTCTTTGGATTTTGTATCCAGGCGTTGAAAGAGACTGAAGAAAAAAAAGAATGGTGTTTCGAAATGTCAGATCACACTGAGAAGGGAAGGCAAGACCGCAAGAGCCCTCACAAGATGCAGTCAGTTTGGCAGTGGCTATCTGTAGTTCTTGTTACAGCAGCTACAGAGCCACTTGGCCTACATTCATATTTTCATGAGACTCATTAATTCCTTCTGCTGCTTCTGTTTAAAAAAAGCTGAGAACTGCAGCCAAAGACAAAACAAGTCAATCAAAATTTATTGCCAAACATATATTAACATACATTAATAATTAACGCGCTTTCATTACAAATAAAAACTTTGAAGCAAGAACAGTAATTTACTACTGCTCACACTTCTTAACAGTTATTTAGCATGGTGGAGTCTTGTTGCTCACCTGGTTCATTGTGGGGGCATTTGTCTTGTGTTTAATTACAAAGACCAGAGCAACAGGAAAGCTGATTGGACAGATACAACGGCTGTAAGATAGCGGGGGGTGAAGTGCCAAATTCACACAAAATTCCAGCTTGGTACTCTGGAGTTTATACAATGCCATTTACTATACAACTTATCACAATGTAAACGCACACAATCAAGCTGTTTTTGTAACAGTAGAATGATTGGAAGCTGCAGTGCTGTTAATTTCAAAAAATCCCACACCGTTATAATAATCACATGGGTAACTGCAACGGACTGCGCCAAACAGAGCACTCTAAGGAAGGTCTTGCAGCCTTTCCAAGAAAGCTTTTAAGACAGCACTTACTTGTGGCGATTATTAGCCATTGTTTTTTCCCAAGCAGCTTTGTTCACACCTTCTTCTATCTCGTACTTCTTCTGATCCTGAACACAAGAAGTTTTATACATTATTTCTCCCATTTCAGGGAAAAATTAAACAGATTAAAGGATATGCCAGTTTAAAAAAGGAAGACAAAACTGCTGAACTGATATCCTGCCAGCATTTTAAACCAAATCTTCATTTCAGTTACTGACACATTTGAATGCAGTTTTGTATTTTTGCAAAGAACCATAAAAACTAATTTTTTCCATGATATCCATGAGAGATAATAGTAGCTTATGGTGAACTCTCATCTTTGCTTTGATGAAGTAATACATGTAACCAAGGAGCAGTAACATGGGAGCTTGCTGTGAAGTGTTGAGCATGTTACAGAAATATTCAGAACTCGAGGAGAGTCCCAAAAAACATAAGCCATGCTCAAAGCAAACAAAACTGTCTTCATTAAAACTCCATCCCCACATACCAGCCAGTTGTCTCAAGTAAACCTCCTTTTCAAAGCAAAGTTTTGTATTCACAAACCTCTTTCAAAGCTCTTACGAGATCTGGTTTTGGTCGCGGGCTCAGGGGAATGCCTTTATAGCCACAACATTTTAATGTATTCACAAAGTCCGCTGCCGTTGTTTGCTCTTCTTTGGTCATTTCGTCATTGTGACTGCGCATTAACTCATAGAGATACAGCACTAATTTAGGTCCATGCTAAAAGACAAAAAGAAGGAAGGTGGGGAGAAAAGAGGTACGATCATTCTCAGTTCCAAATGGAACACCAAACTTCTTGCTTTCTCCAACTTTACTCCCTCTTGCAGTCAATCTGGACAGGTTTCTTCTACTCCTTCTGTGACTTAAAGAAAACATCTGCTTTGATATCCAAAGACCACTTTAAAGAACTACAAAGAACATGCTGTATTTAATCCTCCAAATTATAAAACTTCCCCCAGCATCTTGTGACTTTTTAAATGGCTTACAGGAATTTCTTTTCCAAATACTCAGCCTCTCCTGCAACGTTGTTTATCCTTCAGGAAGTGTGGCCAGAGGCTCCTAAATTTACCTTGTTTGATTAACTGAATAGGAACTGACAAATCATGAAGTTAAGCAGACACGGGCAATAAATGCACTCAGCATGACACTCCCAGAAGCCACTGCTGGCATATCTGCTCTTCTACCATACATGCGATCAGAAACACTTAAGTGACGTACGTTCACCCAGTGAGTGCTCTGTACACTATGCACTAAGGAGAGAGAGATTATTTCATTCCTGCAGTTCCGGAAGATCTCAAACAGCAACACTCCCGTCCAATGACAGGTCATGACTAAGAAATGCTTTCTCTCAAGTGTGCAGTACACAAACTGGCATAGAGTATGATTAAAAATGTGTTTTTCCCTCAAGATCAGAAATGTAAGAGAAGCTGCTCAGCTAGTTGAGTTACAGAGTACTGCTTTCATTAATGACTGACTTCCACTAACTATCGTGGCAATCAGTTCTAACAAAATTCAGAAAGTCTGCAATAACAGCTTGAGGGCAAGGGTAATTCCCTCATTCACCTACTTTTAGCTTCAAACATCGTCACTCAAATTCTTCATGTTAAAACTAGTACTATCTTCTGTTTCTGCACTACACAGGAGATGTGATCTCTGACGTGCTACAGAGTCAACATAAACAGGGGTCACCCCATCTTTGCCTCTCACAAAGCTATCTACCCTCAGCGTAGTACAGTAACTGCAGAGGCATACGCAGGCATTTTGCATGATGCGGCCGTCATCACACGGTACGTTGCTAGAACAGTAGCAAACAACTTCAGCCACAAACAGTTCTAAATAATTGTACAATTTAAGCCAGAAACGTGAATCCAACTTCTACAGACCTCTCTCACACACTCTTGAGCTTACTTGCAAAGCTGGGCTAAGACAGTCACGCAGAATCTCTTGATGGTTCACTTCGCGGACCATCTCCAAAGCCTGCTTTCTTTCTTGCAGTGGCCTTGCTGGCGACAAGACGTGCACAAGAAGCCTCCCAAGTTGTGTACAGAAAGTGTCCTTACATGACAAGAGGATTCTCTTCCACTGCTGCTTGGGTGTGCTCATTCTGCTGGTGCCCTAGGTAAAAGGGACATTTTTTAGCCTTCTCAGGGGGAAGGGGCTTTCCTTTCACCAGATTTCATTACATTGCAAAACAAACAGTTAAAACAATTAAAATGCAAAAGCAATAAAGACTTCTCTACCAAAATAAAGTGTCTACACTTACTGATCTGTTACATGTTAGAAAACATTCCACTAAAAAATGGAAGAAAGGTTTGCTTTTTTTTTTCTACTAAGATGAGCATTTTCTCTTCATCTGCCAATATTAAGAACACCGCCCCTAGCTAAACAGGATATTCAGTTAGAGGGACTATGCAGCGAGCTAGAAAGCAAACATGGTGGCAGAGGGTTTAAAAATCAAAAGGGTTTTGTTTTAATACACGGCTCTTTCACATTACTCACTGGTTTCAGAACAATGGAATACCTCACAAAAGATTAGAAACCAGGCATTTAGGTGAGGCACTAGGGCTCAAAGAAACCCGGTCTTTGAGAAGTGATACAGGTAAGGCATGATGAGAAGATAACTGACCTAACAAACTGGATTTTCCAGAGCTAGAAAGAAAATCAGGTTAAGCAATTTTATAAAGATGACTTGTGAGAAATAGAGGCAAGAAGCAGTAAGTTAGTTTTTCCAATATAACCATTACAAATCCCCCAAGTGAAATCTAGTCATCTTGGAAAGGCTGACAGGCTAACAAGTGTATGCTAGAAAAGAAAACTCAGCAACAGTTTGAAAGAAATATTCCCTTTCCTGCTTCCCATCCCCAACATCAACCATAAAATACACTATAGACAAATTGCTCAGATGAATTCTCCTTTTTATGCACCATCCACCATCTGTGGATGGACCCTACAGAAGAAGGTTTGCTGTACAACAAGAGACCTCAAGATTTAAGGATAAAACAAAACAAATCTATTCAACCTTTGCATGCTCGCTGAGGAAGCAGAATTTTGCTAAATGTTCTGGTTAAATCATAACAGATAAATGTATTATTTCACAACTGCAGAATAACTGGGAGGCTGAACGGTTTTTAACTAAAACTCAGCTTAATTGAGCAAGGCAGAAATAAAAACATTTAAGAACAGAAAGTTTTAGGTACAAGATGTTCCTAATAAGCAAACCTTATGAAGTATGCTTTTAGGAGGAAAACACGTAATTAGTTACTTACAAGCGAGAGCTTGATTCCTTCCAGCAACATTTTGAACATTTCTCTCAGAAAAGGATTTGTTCTGTTAGGCAGCTCTTGCTGGTTTTCTTCTTCAGGAGCTTCCAGCTGGGATGCTGCAAGTCTGCTCTGATTTGTGGTTTCTGTTATACCCAGCACGTCAAGGCACTCTTCAGTAGATGCTTAAAATTTAATAGGCACAAACTGATCAGTACCATCTCAGCCAAGCTAATCCTATGTTCCGTCAGCTGGCATTAAATCCAGCATTGCCTTTACTACCACACTTCGCATACTTCAGTATTTTAGGTACCAACATGTACTCCTTATTTCAATTCCCGTATGGACTGGTTCATTCAGCATGTACAGTTAATCAGGGAGCAGTTCAGTTCTTTGTCCCACACACCAAACTCTCTCTCTTGCTTCTGTAGAATCTGAGCTAACTCCCAAAGCCATCAAGTCCAGCTAACAAATTCAGCCATTGCACGGCAAATGACACACTTTAAAGAAAACTGACGCACTTTAAAGAACTCAACAGCTCCCTTTGTCAGAGGTGAAGCCTTCAGGTCACAGTTCAGGCAGCTTGGATGGACTAATGGAGACCTACAACAGCTTGTTCAGCCTGTTCAGACATCCCGATTTGACTGTCAGTGATATAATGCAGCAAGACAAGTTACTGATGGTTTGATTTTTATAGTCAATTCCATGAAGCTAGTATCAATAGCATCACTTCCCACTCAAACACTCAAACTCTCTGAAAGCAAGCATCCATTTCTCATACAGCACTACACTGGCTCTGCCAGAGCAGAAATGAAGACGAAATCCTACCTAAATAAATGAGCCTGTTGACAGCTAGGACAGTCAGCCTCTGTAACCTTTGAGCAAACTCAGCCTCGGTGGCTTGGATAGGATTTTCTTGACTCATTCTCCGTTGCATCATCATGTTGAACTCCTCGCTTGCTACTGAACGCATTTTCATCAGCAGAGCGTCAGACTGAGCAAGGGAAAGTTTTCTGGAACCTTTAAGCAGAGAAACATTAATAGCATCCTACTAAACCACACAAAAAATCACTCAGTTGCTGCCTTCATCCAAAGATATTGCATCATTTGATGAAATCCAACATTTTACATACATTAAAGAGAGTGTCTTTTGGGTGCTTGCCTCTTTCTGTTAAGGCCTTTTATATTTGAAATTAAATATTTAAGGAAATGGCACTACACGATGAATCAGTGTCAAGATGAGAAGTATCGTGTATTTTCGTGCAAAGCAGATTTTAAGTCACTTGTATTCCTTTTTCACTGTGCAATCAGGATAAAGGATGTGATAATTCTTTAATCCTGTAGTTTTTAGTTTTAATATCAGAAGCTAGATTTATCAACACAAATGAGGAGTCACATATTAACAGCATATACACAAACATTTTGTACTGTTGATAAAAGCACCATTTCTAACTATCTTGACCAAGTATTCCTTGGAAAATTATTTCTTGAACTGGTAAGTCTTGACTGTACTTGATTCTTTCAGAAAAAAAGGTATAGTTCTAGTTATAACTATAACTATAGTTAGAGTAGTTGTATATAGTTTTAACTATAGTTGTATATTATCTTTAGTGCCTTTCTCAATTCACTAACAAATTCTTTCACTGTATTTACTAGGCTGATGGAGAGAGGCCCTGAAAGCTGACCATACAGAGAAGTAAGTTTCCACAGTAAACAAGGAATAAGATTTTTTTTTTTTTAAAGAAACAACTGAAATACCACTCAGGATTTAAAATTATACCTCCTATCACACCTTAGATGTAGCTTCATTTAAAAGCAATATACAAAATCCATTTCCAGCCAGAAGACTCAAAGCTTTACAGCATAATTCACAAACCATCCAATACTGAGACGGTATTACTGCTAAAGCTAGAACTGCCCAAATGTTTGACAAGTACTGCCACCGTGGAACCCAGCAATTTCATGTTCCCAATTAAATTTGGGGTGCAAGGTATTACTTTAGGATAATCCCTTAGTAAAAGCGGCGCAACAGTGCAGTACCCACAGTGTAGCTGCATTAAAGTTAGAAGCACTACCATTATTTTGGTATGTCATTGTAAAGTTAGCTTTTAAAAGCTACTATGAATTACTTTAAAAATGTTTTTACTAAGCAGCTCATGAATTGGCATTCTCTTCAAAAGAAGGTAGTATCTGCCTTCAGAGAATGCAGTGAGAAAAAGTTGACTGAAGTTTCAGTTTAGTTCCCCATTCTCCCCCTTGTAATACAAAAATGAGTTCAAAATGGGTGCAGGTTACACTGCTCTAAAATAGATATTGATAGGTACAACCAATAAATCAGTATAGATATCCTTACCCATTTTAGAACAACAGGACTCATCTGTTGCATCACCAGAACTACAGTTCAGAAGTAAGTCTTCCATTACTAACGCACACAGGCAGGAGCACGAGCATGCTAACAACACTGTTGCCACTCACCAGCAATGCCCTTGCGCTTCTGAAACATGGCGCGATGTGCTGCAGGTAGCGACGGGACCGCACCAGCCTGCTCCTGAGCATCTTGGTTTGCTGTAGTTTTGATTAATTCAATAGCTGCTTGAAGAACTCTTAACTGCAGAACAATTGCCATATCTACAGAAAGAGGCATACAGGAGACACGACAGGCTCTTATAAGTCTTCAAGAATTTTTACCAGATGTTTGTAAAAAGTAAAAGAAAAGAATGTGAGAACTAATATTCTCAATCCCAAGGAAGTCGCCTAGGAAGTCAGCTCACTATTGCGCAAATGCACACGGCATACAAATGAGTTCTCATGGAAGAGCTGCTGAACTTAATTACTACAAAATGAGCTGAATGAGACTTCACGGATCATTTCTATTTAAACATCCTGAGCGAACTTCTACAGTCACTGTTCATTCAGATTAGCAGGACAATTCTTTACCATGAGGCAGGCTGCCAAGGAAGAGTACTACTTTGAAGAGAAAGATGATCTTATTTAAGGAAATCTCAACCAGAAAACTCCCCCTTTATTCTCAACTTGTTTTATGAGTGGGGAATGGACTTACTTCTCCAGTCCTGTGACCCCCCAAAAAATAAGCAAATAACTTACTTTGCATCCTTGTATTTTTACTGTTTTGAAGATGACCCAGTAACACAATGAGGTCTTCAATAACACGAAAATATTGTGCACCTGAGGAGCTGCAGGCATGAATTGCAACTGCTACCAGCAGCTGCTGTATATCGCACGCAAGTAACTTGTAGTCATTCAGGGAAATGCTGCAAGAAAATTTGTAATTACCAGAAACATTCCAATTCTAGTGGATTGTAACCTGTAACAAGACCCATTACTATTCCCCTTGCAACTTCTGCCAGCCATTACTAATATTATATTGTATTTGATATACAAACATTACTGCTGAAAACTAGACAATTGTAATGAAAAGATGACCCTTCAGTCCTAGCTTTTACAACTTGGATGCCTGAAAAATCTTTGTGATGGTAACATTAAGAGTGTAACAAAGTTCTACTAGAAAAATAACTGTTTCAGTATCAGGTTTACAAGTCAAAGAATATTTCTGGAATCCTAAATTTCTCAAATGGCATCTCAAAAAATTTAGAATAACCTCTAATTTTGTAACCATCCTGAATTGAAAATAATCAGTTTTTTAAAGTCTGGTAATTATTTGGTGTATCAAGTAATGAAATAGATGTGCAAAAAAAAAAATCTATTTCTCCTTTCCTCATTGTATAACCTTTCCTAAATAAGTACAAAATGTTTACAATTAATGAAGTCATTCACATTACTCAAAACCTCAAATATTAAAGCACAGGCTGCGCTTCTGACATTTGCTATAGACACGGTAAAGTGCTACTACTTCCTGGGCCTTTATCTTCCTGTTCAGGAGAGTTTTATTAGGAAAAGCATCCAGGGTACAATGTGAAAAACCTGTACTTCAAATTTTCAAGTGGAAGACATTTTGAGGCATTCAAAGGATCCTTTATAACCAGTGTATTCTATTGTTTAAACTGAGCATCTGCACAGAACTTTAATTGGAGGTTTAGTTAAACGCTGAAAACCATTAAAACAGTATTTTGTACATGCTCTCCAACCATTTTAAGAAGTAGTAATACACTACACTTCAGTTTCTGCTAGTCTTAACTTTGTGCCTGTTATCATACAGCAATGGATAAAACACTCACTTGGTTTCCAGTCCATTGAGAGCAGCCAGCGTGTTACACAACACGTACAGCAAACCATTATCAAGCAGCAGGTCTGCAACTTTCGAGCAGGAGTTTATAATTTGCAGCAGGAGACAGAGGCAGTTATGCAGCAGAACATTATCATACAAGGAGTTCTCTATAAGACCCAGAAGAGGAATGACACACCATTTTTGAAAAAGCCCAACATTCTTGACATCTTCCAGATCAAATCTGTTGAAATAAATACAAGTCAGCCTACTGTCCTCACCACAGCAGCCTGGTATGCACAGCCAGTGGTTTAACTGCTGGAATACCAGCCTGTGCTAGCATTTGGCAGAGATGGAGAAGGCAGTTTCTTGTATTTCATTGCAGCAACACTAACTAGCAAGGAAAAGAGCAGCAAATAAAACACTTTAAAGAGCCATAAGGAAATGAGGTACCTAAAAGTGCATCTGGTACTTCAGCTAACCACCAGTGGTCTACAGGATAAATTTCACGACAACAGCTTTTTTGATCAGTAAATAAGAATGACTCTTCCTTCCAGTAATAAATAACACAAGTGGCACAGACATGAAGAAACCAGATACAGCTCAGCATCACTAAAATAACATTGACCTGGCAGCAGGTCTGGTACCTTATATCCACTCCTGGTGAAGTTTAGATCAAGTTTGGCAACTTCCGGCTGCTCTCAATTGTAGAACTCAGAAGCAGAGCTTCCGGCCTTGTACTACTCATGCATTAACAAATTGGATTACTCTGAGGTTATCATATTACCACATGACTACTAATGTACAATCTTAAAAGAATCTGAGCCTTAAGAATTACCCCTCCAGCCCTGAGGAAATAACAGTTCTCTGCTTTGGGCTAGTTTAGCAGCCAAAAGGTTCGAGTCCTGAAATTAAACAGGAATATTTTTATTGAGAGAAGATCAGGCCAACAGGCAGAAGTCATTTGGTTACAACTCCTGCAAAGAAGGCAACTGGAAAGGAGCTGTTTCAAGATTTATGCGCTGCTGACTCTACTTAGCTGTATGTTCTCCCAGCACAATCATTAAGTAGCCAAACTAATTCTAAAATACGTCATCAGTTGCTTAGAGCTGTCTGCTTGAACCAGATCTCTGTTCCTGCCAATATGGCGTGGTTCTTTGGTTCAAGTAAATGGCACACATGCAGGACTGACCCTAAAGGAAACAGGGCTTTATGCTCAAGAGCAAGCCAAGGAAACAACTGGCATCCAGCTTTTTCCTCAATCACTTACCGAAACCAGCAGCAGCAGTCTAGTGACCACTGCTTAAAACCTCTAAGGATATAAATCAGCATTTCATGCAGGATAGAGAACAGGAGGAGTTCAACTGACTACCATTAATTCAGAGTGCAAAGGCTTCTGAGGCTCTCAGGAGCACTGAGAGTTTAGAACATCTCAGCTGACAGCGTCCACCTGTTGCCTACCAACAGCTTAAGGACCATACAGTAATCATAAGTAGTTTAATGCACTTAAAACATTAAAGCAAGCAAAATATTAAAAAAATTTAAACGATTTTTATGGAAGGAAGAATACCAATTAGAAAGCTGTCACATCTTTGCCTTCAGCAAGAAGGTGCAGTTTTCAGTTTGAATAATAAGTTACAGGATGCAAAAGCAAAGCACTACTTACTCTTCATCCAGGCCAACAGAGCGGCCAAAGAGCATTTCCAAAAAGCACTCTACAACCTCCTGAGTCCCCTGGTGAAGGTAGAGCTGGTTTGCAAGCAAGGAGAAGCCACGATTCTTTAAGAATTTCTCCTTCTGCTCCCTCCTTGCTCTGTTGAAATATGCATCCAACAACTAAAAATAAATACATAATTATGATGCAGAATTTCAGTATTTAAGAACTTTTTCTGAAAGTTTCAATCTTGCCTGTGATTTGAACAGTTTGAAATCAAAGTTCTTCAAATTCCAGATTAAAAACTAATTGTGGTATTGCAACTATGGTCCAAACTGCCCTTACGACACCCAGCAGCTGAATTTATCTTTTTAAACTGAAGATTACTTCAGGTTTTTAGCCCAGTTCAGGGAGATGAAGTCACATATGTAACAGGTACACAACCACAGAACAGTTTGGATTTGAAGGGACCTTTAAAGGTCACTTAGAGCTCCCCGCCACGGGCGAGGACACCTTCCACTAGACCAGGCTGCTCACAGCCCCTTCCACTCTGACTGAAGATGCCCAATGATGGGGCATCCACAACTTCTCTGGGCAGCCTGCTCTAGTCTCTCCCATTGCTCACCATAAGATTACTTCTTTATATATGCAGACATATATCTAAATCAGCAGATACATTTGAACTTTTTGTCTTTGTTAAACCCTCCACTCTGGTGTGTAACCACTCTGGCTCAGATCACAGATTATATTTATCTGCTGACAGATTCTTTAGGCTCGGTGACACTTTTTTTTTTTGGTTGGTTTGGTTTTGTTTTTAATCCACAGGAGTAGAAACAGGTGTTAAAATTAAGAAGCAAGCCTACAGAAATGAAGTTTTGCTAGTATTTTTTATTCTGCTTTCATGTTTCTGATGTTAACTAAGCTAGCTGACAACTAGGTTGGAGACATTTTATATTGGCCTACTTTAATGACGCCTTGCTGTATGAGAGGAGAAGGGTGGTTCACAAGAACTATAAGATAATCAGGCTGGATAAGTTTGTCCATCACATCCTCTAGCATGACGTCTGGTAGTATTAGGAGAACTCCACGCAAGAGGTCATACAATCCACAGCAGATGAGCACAAGACAGTCTTCTGTGTATCTGAGGACAAAGGAATACACTTTTCACCACAGTTTGTTGTCCACAAGAGGAGACATTAAAATGCATTAACTACCAGCTATTGTTGGAGTTGGGGGGTGATTTAGCAAATATTTCCCCTATTACCCCTCTTTACTAACACTTTAATGTTAGACAATGAAGGGATAGCATGACCAGAAATACTACAACAAATTTTTTGGGGAAGCAAGCAGACCAAGTTCCCACTTCTGCTGAAAATAGTATCAAGATTCCCAACTTTAAGAATTTCCTGTGGAATTACATAAAATTTGAAACAATTCTGCAGACTCCCAAGAGCTTACTGAATTGGTTTATTACAGCCATTGAAAACATTTTTTTAATCTTCCAGGCCTCCTATTTTTGTAGTAATCAAGACCAAGAATCATGAAATTACAGCTTTCCCTGATACGGTGAGCTACTGTTTATTTATCACGCTTTTATCTGCTTACCTCTCATCAGAGCCTTCACATGTTTTTCGGGAATTCTCATTAGCTGAGGAAAAAGCAAGACTCTCCCATTCCTCAGGAAGTGCACTCTTGTCAGCAAAGCTTGGCCAGCGACCAATGGCGGAGGATCCTCCATGAACAGAAAATGCTAAGCCCAACCCTGGAAAATTACTCTGACTCTTCTGAAGCGAAGGCAGTCCTTTCAGATTGTCTGGACGACGCAGCATTGACTCAGCTGCAGCAGCACCTTCATTACATTTCGGGTCTGCATCTGCTTCTTTACTCTCAAATGCATTTTCAGGTAGCTCTTCTTTTGGAATATCTTCAAATATTTCAGCAGATGTTAACTCCGAGTCACAAACTGTTTTTGCAGACTCACAACTGCTAAGAAAATCTTCTTGTACTCTTTTTATTGTTTCAAGATGTCCTACAAAACTGATTTTACCCTGAAGATCAATGTAGTCATACTTGCCAGTATTCTGCAGTTCATCAATGCTCCTTTGCCATCTATGATTTAGTCTTTTTCGACGTGCTTGAGGTGATAAAGTAGGAGATGCTGGTAAGCTTTTGCAAAGTCTTTTAGGTACTTGAGAACTTAGCTCCTGCTGTACACTAGCCTCAGCATTTCCTAGAGAAAGAAGGATATCTTTAGCATTGCTTTTGCACTCCAAACAAGCACTTTCTCAATGTTACATTGCACATGCAAATAGAACAGTGATGTCCAAACTAATCTTACACAGCAATACTGATTCCATGCCTGGCATAACTCAGATTTCACCAAGCAATCAAGTAGATACTGGACTATTATGCAGCCATACATTTGGCAAGTCATGAACACATCTGGAATATGCATGAATCACAGAAGATTCCATATGACCTGAAGTTCCTAGATTTATGTTCCGATCCTCTCAATTAATCCTCAAAGGGAGTTTATTCAGAACCACTGAGGGTGAAAGGCACCTAGCTCAGCCTCTCTGCTCAAAGCTCTTGTGTAAGAGGTCTCATCCACCACCATGTTTCAGTGGATGCTGGCAAACTGCTTTCCAGCTAGTGTCAACTTTTTGCACTATGGCATTACATATACTTCAGATTTGTAACAAACTACTGCATCTTCCATTTAACAGTTTGCTTTTAGGGGCACATTTTAGCCTGAAGCAGTCCTAATTTCAGAGCACATTACAGGCATCTCCCCTAACTTTTTCAGGAGGGAAAGCAGTCTGGTAGAGGAAGTTTTCTGTTTGTCTAGGAAAAGGAGCTGGAAGTATTTTGAAAACTCTGCACTGTTAGTACTAATGCAATCACAACGCAGCAGGATATGATACATTAATTCACAGAAAATATTCAGATGCATCACAGGATAGCTGCCAATAGCTCACTGTTTCAACTGTTACCTAGCTAAGGTATTCTCCTATGTTTCTAGGAACTTAAAAGTTGTTATCAGCTACCTGGTCAACTTCACTGCCTGAGCCATCAATGTGGCAATTCTTCTTGACTCAAGAATGAAGAGCTGCTGAGGCAGGCTGTTCAACTCAGCCCTTCTTAGCCTGCTGTTCAGGCATCACAATGCAAGGGGTGGTGGTGGTAAGGTGCTTATAAGAAAACTCTGCGGGAAACTGTACTTCAAGACGCTACAAAGGACAGTGTCAATGTCCATATGTATTTTCTATTATTTTACCTTCCAGAGGTAAAGCTGCAAACCCAGTTGGAGTTGTAACCACAAATGCAGAACTGTCTATTGACTTCCCACCACTGCTGGAATTTCTCAGGTACATAAGGGATTCAACCTTCTCCTGAAAAATTTTACCATCTAGAAATAAAATGAGAAAGTTACACAGAAGCTTTGTAAGTTCACATTCTTGATACAGCAAGATTCATAGTTATCAGGTTACATTTTAAGCGGACCACTAGATGCTAACAAGAAATGCTTGACTCAGCAGCATCTGAGAAAAATCACTTAACTTCCACTGCTTATTTTAGCAGTTCATCTTCAAATTTTACTTCAGAATACAAAATAGTAAGCTAAAGAAATTACGATTAAAGACTGTCCTCACATGCATACAGCTAGTAACAATGACTTTTGCCACGTCAAAATGGTTCACCTAATGAAGCTCAAAATAGCAAAAATGAGTTCTGCTTCGTCTTATCCCCTAAAAGCAATTGATGTAGAATTCTAAGCAAAACAGCAGTACGGTCTTTGAACAGAAGACAGTTAGTGAAACTGCAGCTACATCAGCATATGCAACAGGAGAAAACATTTTAAACCAATCAAGTTTACAATTTTTACAAAAGGTTACAGCTAAGGTTGTACAATTCTACTATTGAAGCTATTATTATTACACTGTTAAATGACAAAACATTTAATGCACAGCAACAATTAGAAGTGACAGGAAAACACTTCCTAATTGAGATTTATATCTGACAACACAGCTTGACTGCAGTTTTCATTGACCTAAGTTTGTAATTTAAGTTCTGGAAAGCTGACTGGATTTATATTGGAATTCATGACAGATTGATCCTCAGAAGAGACCAGTTTAAAGCCTCTTTTTGAGGCAATCTTTCATAGCAAATTTGCATAATAGGCCAGCTGACAATTTCTACACGTTTTGTTTAAATAGGGGTCCTACTTTTAAACCTTCATATATAGCAGCAATAATTGAAATCCTGTGAGGTACACTAATAAATAGAACAATATATACATTTATATCTGTAGAGCAGAATCACTTTTACTTGTATATCAGACTAGTAATGTTTTAAGCAAATATACCTGATGAAAGACCCCAGTTAAACTTGAATTTGCTTTTACTAGAACCACAAGTGCCGAAATAAGGATGTAATCTTTACTCATTTTGAGCAGCACCCCTTTCCACTATCTGCCATTGATCTGCTGTAGTCAGCAGAGCCTAAGCCTCTGATGCTGCAGAACCACACGTATGCAGGAGCTTCTAAATCCGTATCTACTCATGGGCAGTGTCCATACAGGCAGCTAACATTATGCATTACACTTAGCAGCAGCAAACTTGAAAGACAGTTTAAAGACATAACCACCAGAGCTGTTATCTGTACCTGTAGACAGAAGAAAGCTCTCCTCACAGGCCGAGCAAAGCCCAATTAGAATGCCTTTCAAAACTGAAAACTACTTTTATGTTATTAAGTCAGTAGTTTTGTATACAAAATCTTTACAATATAGCAACCAAAGACGATATTCAGAGAACAGTAGTTTATGAGTGATATACATATATTTATATAAAAAAATCTACTCTGAGATTAAAATATATATTAATCTTATTGTCTATTTCTAGTTAAACACAACACATCTACCTATGTGCAGGGAAAAGTAGAAGTTGGTAGGATTGTGACAAACATATGTATTAGTGGGAGGGTGAACAGCCAAGAGGAAATTGCAGACCAGTGTCAGCAGTTCCAGATCTGGGGGAGATCCAAGTACTTCTTCAATGATTTTCACAAATGACCTACAAACCTCCCGAGGCAGGGACGCAAGGTGCCCTTCTTTATGCTCCTAGAAGGAAAGAGCAGAACGACTTATTTGTGTTCTTAATTTGTCAGTATTCTTTAATTATCACACTGTAATAAGGGAACAGACAAGAAAAAGTTCAGTAATAAAACCTGCTCTCTTCAATTTGAATGAAGCTTCTGTACCCGCTCAATGTTATGCAGTCTAACACTGTCAAAATCCAGGGCACACAAAATATTGCTGATGTTAGGCTAGTTCATTTCTAGGATACTGAGAAAAATCTGAACTCATTAAAAAAGCCTGCAGAGGTTTCAGTAAGACTTTGGTCATCACTGATTAAGGACATATTTCTGAGAATGTACTACTACAGTCAGTATCGCTTTTTCTTGGAAATAACACAAATTAGACTATTACTAAAGCATAACACTATTAGTTTCTCAAGACAGACAGAGGCATGTGCTACAAGATTCTCATCCAAAACATCTATGTTTCTGAATAGTGAGGACCAAGGTCTGCATGAAGGGTTCACAGCTCACTTCAGCTTCTCCTCATGCATGAGAGCCCAGTATCTAGGCTGTCAGGTACTCACAGATGAGTAAGAATTCCTGCCCCTCCTGTCCATCAGTAAAAATACCACTCACTCATTAGGGAACTGTATCAGTTTTCATCAACAGTGTTTGTGGAAGAGCATGAAAGGGCTCTGGAAGCACAGAGGACAGTCTGCTGCATTTTCTTCCTATAGTATGTAGTTCCCTATCTTTTCCATTAGGCAAAACCTAGCACCGGACAAGCACAAAACAGGATCAGACAAAGTACCTGCAGAACCTGGCAAGTTAGCAAGAAGTGATGCACCACTTGAGCTTTCAATAGCTGTTTGATGTTAAACATCTGTTGGTGATGGTTAGCTCTGATAAGGATTTCTAGAGCTGCTAACAGTGTTTCCCAAACACCTTGCTGAAAAACAAATGAAACAGGAATATGGCTTAAAATGCAGTGTTGAGTCTACACTGAGCACAAAAACAGTCACCAGATTAGGAACTAGTCAAACCGAGATAGTTTCACACCAGTGAAAAAGATTCAGTGACTGCAAATGGTCGAGTCAGAACTAGAAACCACCAGAAAAGTTATGGTGATGGCAAAGGCAAAGAGTGGAGCATATCTTAATCATTAAAGTGACAGAAAAATTTCATCTTATGTAAGCCACATTTTATAAATCCTTTGTTTTGTTAACACCAGAGGGTTATTTTCAACAGGTTTTCTTTCCGCCCTTGGAAACTTGTCAGATTACAAGTAATCCATTCAACTGAAGTCATCCACACACGTTACTTTTATAGAATTTAATGCACTAAGGCAACCTGCGTAACTGACACTGGGAGCTTGATGCTACTACCAGCTAGTCAGATTAAAGTAAGAACCATTAATTTTTACATGTCAGTAATCACTAAAGTTTTCTAAATGAAGAAAAGCATTTCAAACTTCATAATTTTTTTTTTTATTTTTAATTTTGACTTTCAGACTTGAATCTTACCAAAAAGAAAATACTTACCTTTGCTTTAGACCATATCTTCCAGTCAAGAAGTAGCTTTTCTAACAACTCAACATCTTGGATAACTGCTGTAGAATCTGTGTCAAGCATGAACTGCCCATTCTCATTTATATAGAGAATCTCACCACTGCAGCATCCTTCAAGGAGAGTCTTAAAGAGGGGGGGGTGGAGATTTGGAATACCGTAAGTACGAAACAGAATAGTTGTCCTATCAGGTTTATAAAAATATTTAAGGAGACATCAGTCTCTTGACAGGGAAGGCACGTATCTACCTGGTCAACTTAGAAAATAATTTGAGTTTAGTAACCCCACTGTAGGCATTGCATCAATTCTTATAACACCAGTACACAAATTTTGAAAAATGTTGGATGTTTTCTGAGTGCTGAGAGGCACTCAACTATATCAGACATGTTTGAAAGCCTTGATCAGGACTCCTCACGTGAAACTTTGTGACTTGAAAAATCAAAGCCACACCTAAGCTCTGAAAGTACAGAAAGCTCAGCCTATATTTTATTCAAATAACGGATTCCGTAACAATTTTGTCCTCCAAAAGCCAATCTAGGTTTAAGGGAGTGTTTCCCTACATATATTATATCCATACAGCAAACTATCGCTACTAGGCATTAATGATCAATGCACAACAATTTCCCAATGAAAGTAAACTCCTACAAGAGTTACTGCCAAGATAACTTGGCAGTATTTATTTTCAAAATGCACTAGCATAGGCCTTGCTACTTATCACCTTACAGTAGGACGGCACAAAAGGAACAGGGTTCATTCACTACACAAGTTTCTGTAGCCGGCAATTACAGCTAGAAAAACAAAAATAGAACCCAACTTTTTATTGATTGCTTAGGAGTTCAAGTTTACGCAAAGATCTTTGCTCTCAAAGGAAAGTTGCCTTTTTTGCCCCCCTCCACCTCCTTTGGAATCAAGACCTACCAACACTTCCTTTTCTTCTGATCTCCCACCAGTAGTTTGTAGCTCAAGACAGAACACTCCTAGACTGAGTTGGCTCTAAATCAGTGTTGTACCTTTGCAAAGACAGCTTCAAACATATAACTAAAACCACAGAAGCTTCTAAATTTGCGCTAGCATTGAACACAGCATCAAGTTTAAAGAGCACTACCTTCAGCATGCAAAATCCAACAATGCACTTCGGTTTGACCAACACTCGGTGAATCATGGAGTAACCATTACAATTTTTCATCTCCTGTATTCTCTGTTGATTGTACTTTGTTAAAGACAGTATAAGCTGCAGTGCTAAAGCTTGAGTGTCTTCACAGCTGCTGATCTCCACAACCTGAAAAAAGGTAAATTTAGGAAAAGTTTACCTGAGAAACATTTAGGAAAAAAAAAAACTCTAAGACTGCTTAAATCAACTTCTGGAATAAATCTGTTTTAAAGATTTTCAGATCATATATAGAGCCTTCACTTTTGCCTTTGTATGTACATTCACACTTACATCGGAAGTGATAATCCACACCATGATGATCTCCTAAGAAAATAAGAAGTCTTGTTGCAAGAACTTTGAAGAAAAAAAGTTGTCCTAAATAAAATTTTAGCAGAAGGTGCCAATTTGTTCTTGTTATACACTGAAGTCACAAGGTCACGAAACATGTAAGCCACTAACAGGAATAAACTTTTTTTTTTTTTT
>VXAV01006544.1:178486-235477 GCA_013399715.1 Alectura lathami
TTTTTTTTGATTAGAACTGTGGATGTCTTCATCTCTAGAGGCTGCAATCCATCTCCATGAGTAATAGCAGAACTTGCTGCATTTAGTCACAGAAAGACTGCTAATGGTTCTTGGCATGGCTCAGCCAACAGAGGCAGCAGTTCCTCTACCTCTGCAAGGTGCCACCCAGGAGTGCTAGTGATAGCCTTTGCCAGCTGTGGGGACAGCAGGGGCAGGTAGATGCGACCTCCTCCCGGTGCTCTTCACCTGCTGGTGCAGCAGACCTCAAATGCTTTTGTGGCTGCTCTGAAATGCCCCTCCAGTGTAGGTGCCAGAGGTATTGGCAAGATCTGGGGTGCTTCAGAGCCTGCCCCGCACCCAGCACGGTGGAGAACGTGGCATCGTGTTGGCAGGGCAAAAGCAGTGTTTTCCTAAGGATGTTCTCATGGGGACATTTAGAGACGTGGTTCTCTATTGGTACTTACACCAGCTTCATCTCTGGCACAGGGGATGGGTTTGGCAGGAAGAATGATGATGCACAGAAAGAAAAGGGGTGTGAGAGAGTCGGTGTGGACAGCACACAGGGTGAGCATTGTCTGTGCTGGGACAAACACAGCTCAGGAAGCAGCCCCCGTGACAACACTCAGCCTTTGTGCTCCCTGACTTCCTGTAGGAGGTACTTTCTCCAGATCAGCACCCTTGGGCAGGCGCTGGCTCTGGATTCACTGTGGGGCACAAAGCGTGCCATATTTCGGACACTCTCGCTCCCCTACTAGCAGCGGCAGCCTGCGTTGTGGCCTGGGCTGTCCTGGCAGCATCGTGTCCATTCCCCTCCTCGCTTCTTGGTCATGTATTCTGCTCTTTCTCCAGACATCTCCAGCATTGCTCCAAGCCACAGCATAGCTTGCAGAGAAGGAAAATTACTGTGATTCAAGGCAAGGAATTGAGCCCACTTTGCAGTTTTACGTAACTCGGGGGAGCTCTGTAGGTCTTTAGTTACATTAAATAATTCAGCCGGGTGGCTGTCTGAAGTGCAACAGTTTCTTTGTTCCACATGAAAGGTAATTCACGCTCAGAATGCTTCAGACGCACATCCAGTAGCCAGCACAGTCTCTTTTAGAAACACACGCGTTTATGCAACCAGAGACCAGCTCCCAGCACCCCTCCAGGCCCTCTGCCAAATCCTCTCATTTTCTGATTATAAGGCCAAATCCTGTTTGCAGTTTTGTCAGCATTACTCTGCTGCTTTTAGCAGTCACCCTGGAATCCCGCTGGTGTAAGTGGGCTCGCCACGACCTCCCGTGTTCCCCCAGCCCAGCTCACGCCTCCGCAAGCCTTCCCCACCAGCTGCCCACCAGCACTGCCCTGAGCGCTGACCTGGCACAAGCCAGCACACAAATCCCCAGACACAACAGCACCCCCCACTTCTGAGCAGTGCCCAGACAAGCACCCCAGCATGTGTAGCACCTGCTACTCACCCCCCAGCACTTTGGTCCAGACATGGAGCCTCTCAGGATCCCCACCACCATAGGATGGCTTGGGTTGGAAGGGGCCTTGGAATGATCTAAGACCAATGGGCTGCAGAGCGCTCTGAGACCGCCCACAGCAGTGCCCCAGCCGCCTCCACTCAGGCTGCGCCTCCTCCCACAGGACGCCTGACTGCCACCAATTCACGGTGAGGAATGGCCCTCCTGGGTGACCTCTCCTTTTGTCATCAATCTTCCCCCTTCCCATGCAGTTCACCCTCACCTTGGAAATTAGGCATCATTCCAAGGAATAAAAGCTATTTAAAAACCTGCAGAGCATACCTGGTTTCCTCAGAGAGCTGGAGCTACAAAGAAAGGGACAGTGGCACAGAATTACACAAGCATCCTCCTCCTGGGGACTCCTCTGCTAGTACTGGATACGGACCCAGTCGGAGTGATGCTGCATCTGCACTAACTGCTGCAGTGAAGCCTCAGAGTTTCTGCTGGATGAAATCACAGCTTCCTTGCCGGTGTGCTTTGGCTCCATTTCAGCTTCATACAAGCAGACTTTTCTGCAGAGGTTTGGAATTTGGAGGCTGCTTTGGAGGTTTGGCTTGGGTTGGGTTAAAGAAATCGAGCAGAGAAAGATGAGAAGAAACACATGCAGGCTTTTACTATCGGTGCAGGGAGATGAGTAAACAATGCAGACAGCTACTAAGATTGTGCAAAGTGGTGCAAGAGGCTGAAAGCTTTCCAATATGCCATTCTATTGTGTTCGCTTGAGCATCGCATATAGGCATACAAAAAGGAACAGTTCAGCCTTAAGGCAAAATTCATGAACTGAGAAGACAGTGTGAAGAACTCAGAACTCTGTCCGGTTTTGCCAAAAGGCTTTCAATGAGCAAATCTGATCTGATTTTCAAAGAAAATTTCTGGTCTCCAATTGATGTTATTTCTGTAATCACAACATTAGGGTCATCGAACCGTGCAAATCAGAATCTGCAGTTGTATCTCTGAGCCTGAAATTTTAGACGTCATTTTTTGAACTTTGGTTTATGCAACATCTACAAGGACAGCAAGAACAGGATCCCCTTCTGCTAGTCGTAATCAAGGCATTATATTTCTTCTAAAATACCAGAATTACTTGACCTACATGTGAGTGCTCCCAATTACATATGCACTAACCCTTTTGTGGCTAACACGTATGTGCTGATTTCAGCTAAAGGAGAAAAGCTCCACAGCCCTAACCTCTTGCAGGCAGTGCTATAGCTTTGCTCTGTGACCATGCTGGCAGCTGCCAGGTACCAAAAGTGCTGCAAGAACAGAGAGTTGGGCAGCAGCCCCTTGCTCCTGCTGCACCTTCCTAAGCACTCAGCACAGAAGGTGCCCATGCAATATTTGTATTTCTCATGAAGTATTAATGTTTTAAACTGCCTCCTTCAGCTCCCCGGTCCTGTATCGCCATGCCCATTTACCCACTGGTCTTGATACACTGAATTACCTCTAATGGGTTCTTCTGTCAGTGCAATACGGTCTTGGGATTTGCCTCAGATATTTTCTGTGTAAAAGTTTGTCCACTTCCTGCATAGTGACATACATCCCAGGGTGCAGTATCAACGAGCTCAGGGCTGGAAAGGCAGTGCTGGTGCTTGTCTGCTCTTGCAGCCGGATGGATCGGCCCACTGACACAGCTGAAAAGTAGTCTGCTGCTTTTCTAGGGCACAACATCACCCAGATCAGCTTGCTGATCTGCTTGGTGGCGTAGTCATGAGTACTGTGTCAGCACTAGGCAGGAGGGGGGCATGCACCTGCAAGAGGAAGGGCAGCACTATCCCTTTTGATTTCAGCCTGCACGTCAGCCCAACCAGCCTCACCGTAAAGGCAGGCCTTACCATGTGCAGTCTGAACAACGTCCGTGCAGACTCAGCTCGGCTGTATTGTGCTTGATTCTGCATTTACAATCAGCAGGCTCACACCACCTTAGCTTCAGAAGAGTCACTCCAAATCTGCGTTGTCTGAGGGGGAACTCAGGCAATCTCTGTGCCTGCAGCAGTTTATATAAAGAGGATACAGCTCACCACCAGCACCATGTTGTTGAAAACATGTAATCACTATGTAATTTGACTTCTTGATTTTGGAAAGTTCCTTGAAATTCTCCAGGCATACATGTACCTCCTATTCTTATATCAAGAGAAAACTGCTTCTCAGTTTCAGGGAGACAAAAGCTGGCATGGGAGGCAATGAATTTGCAGCCTGACACAGAAACCTAGAACACTTTTTGCATTGCTGCTGTAGTATCTTCCTGTCACAGAATGACTGGCAAATCTGTTTGTACATCTGCTTGGGCATTTATGAAAAGTTTGATGTCTCCTCAAAATTTTGCTTGGTAATTGGGTCTCTGCGATAATCCCTAGGCACGAGGCTTGTCTTATCTAAGGTCACCCCCTATAAATTAGATATGCAATCCAAACCAACATTCGTATGTGGTCGCTGGGGAGGAATGTGTGAAATACAGGTTCCAAGCTATGGTCTTGTTGACTATCTTAATGATTTTTATGATTGACATAAACTTGATCTGCATGGACGTGTGCCACTGTTCTGTGACTATCGTACCCCCTACCACAATATGCCCTGCCAGAGTCTCTACAGCCACAGGGCCAGCGCTTTCAAAACCTCTCTTTCCTCTTTGTTTTGGCATAAAGGCCAAAACTGCAAGCGACCTTGAGAGATTTAAGCAGTAGGAGGTTTAGTATCAATAAAACGGTGTGAGATAGTCATGAACAAATGGAGATGATATAGGAGCAGAGGTCCAAAGCCAGGGTGGTACTCAGCTCCTGCTCACTCCGCACAAGTGCCTGACAGCCTGGCACACAAGCACAGCTACCTGACGAAGGCCCAGCAGGCACTCAAACCAAGTTGCAAGTATGTGCAGTTTGGGAGCAGAAAGGCCTAAATGCTGCGTGCACTAGGCACCAAAATGATGTCATTTACACGGCCTGTGTGTGTCACAGCTAACGGCAATGGAGTGATGGAAATGGCTTCCTTCAGGCAGAACAATCTTGTTGCTATGCTATTTCTGAGCCCTCTGCTTACTTCTGTTACTGGAAATGACTTACATTGGCTTCTAAATCTGTCTCTATTGATTAGCACTTACTGCGTGGCTGCATGGCTGAATATAATGATCACGACTACCATGCCTTTTGTTATTTCTGATGCACAGAAGATTGCTCTTTCTTTTTTTAGTTGCAGGATGTTCTTGTTAGCTCAGCTTAGGGTTGTGCATACATCAGAGCATGTAGTGTTCAGGATTTGCTTTTGAGCTATCTTATGTTGGCAACAAATAGCAAAAAAAGTGCATATTGCTAATTTTGAATAAGCTATTATTATCTACCAAAACATCAAGAGGTATAAAATATCACATTGCTCATCAGTTGTCATTTCACTAGGCATTTTACTGGCTACCTTTATCACTGAAAGCGCTTGGGTTTCCTACAAGCATATTCATTACACTTACAAGTGATTTTGGTTTACGCTGCTTGTAAGTCTACACTTGGACTGAAAATTTAAGTTGGTCTTTCATCAGAGAAGTCTATTAACACTTGCGTTTAAATGCAAATATCGCATTATACAGCCATCATCACCTGGCAAGCCACTGGTTTCTATCTGTACTGATTTCCTGACTGTTGCACTACACTTATGGTGCTGTTGTGTTTATAGCTCTAAATAGCTTTTACTTAGTTCATGCATTCCAGCTCTGTTTTTGAGGAAAACTTGGTGTCACATGTCAGATATTAGTAAAGATGATTGCATTCAGCCATTTTCTTCAGCACAAAAATTTTTCATCCTGGCAAGTGTTAGCTGAAAACACAGGTAAAATTACATGTGGCTGCACAAGTGGTCAGCAGTACTTCTCCTCCGTGTTTGTTGTGTACTTTCAGTAAGACGCTCAGCTGAGACAGTAACAATAATTTGAGTGTAGCTCTGTGAAAAGAGAGTGCACAGACTATTATGGTTTGTAACGTGTCCAGTCATGTGATATTCATGTCCTAGCCTTTTCCGCAACGTCCCTGTAACGTCTGCATCCCCACAGATCAGTGTCAGCTACTACTGTTCTCTAGGGTTTGCTGGGGAAGAGGAGTAAGACAGAGGTTTAAGTTCCTGATGAGGTTTCTTGGAGCCCTCGTCTAGCTGCTGTGGTGCACCATTCACCTCTGCCTCAGCACATTGCAGCCGTGCCTGGAGCAGCTCTCAGGGTGGCCACTACCGTGCTCCTTGTCATGCTGGTGAGCTGTGGTGCAGCAGTGCCCAGCTCCTCATGGGACACAGACACACTCATCTCCTCATCCAGAAAATCTGCAGGTGCTATTCTTCACTTTGGGACTAGGGAACATCAGTTTATGGTCAGAGTCTGGATCTAAATGAGGTTGCAGAGAAGTGTTTCTAGCACTGCACAGATCCATAGCATCAGACAGCCATTCAAAGGTATCTGACAACAATGCAATGCATTCGGAGAGCCATCTTCAAGTCTCTGGCTGTCCCTACAATGCTCTGGAGTGCCCTGTAATCACCTCAGCTATCTCTCAACTGTTCACGACCAGGACGGAATGAAAGCAGATCATTCACCTTCATCTTGAAAGGACTTGAAACCAGTGCTGGCACTGGGGCACTGAGTGGAGTAGCCCGTTGGACATCACAGTACTCCACCACTTCCTCCTGTGCAACGTTAGGAAACAAGAAGCTGCTGCTTCCAGTAGCTGGAACTGGTGTCCTAGTCCCCACGCTACAGACAGAACAGATGTGAACACTGTGGGACAGAAGGAGAACACTTGCATCTGGGTGCTTGCTGTGCACAAGTGAGGTCAGTTTTTATTCTCCTGGTGCTGACTCACCAGGTCAGCTCATGAATACAGGTTTTCACAAGACAGCGCTAGAGACCAGAGGCTCTCCCCTGGGGTGTGCACTTTGCATACCAGCTGCTTTAACACATCCTCCTTGTACTGAACACATTTAGGAACTCACACTTCAGATATCACAAAAAATGTCACCTCAGTACCATCAATATCCTCCTGACCAGTGACAGTAATAGTTGGCCCTTTAAGAAAACTAGGTGTCTGTTCCTGTTAACACAAAATCTCCAAGAGATGAATGAGGAAGATTACAAAAATTAGAAGATAACACCAATGTAGACAGCCGATGCTGATTTAGTTGCAGCATACGACAATTTTTAGTCATCCTTCAAAGGATGCTAATCTTTATCTTGGCAGGCTGATACACAAAACCACAATCACAGGATACACAAATGACTCATCCCGGAGGGCTCTGCTTTCCAGTGCTGATGCAACACTGCCTAAAACGCGTAAATGCAGAACATTGCTGAGGAGTCAACAAAGGCTGGGACAGGAATCCTCAAGGCATGCTCCACTGCTCTGGTGGCAGCCTTCCCTGACCCTGTGTACTGTGTAACAGATCTTAATTCTGCTTGTAGGACTGTAAGAGAAGCACAGTGCAACTCGGTCACAGATGGAGGCTGTCATCTTGATAAAATGGCCAGAATCAAAGTGTGCACCTTCAGGATAAAGACCCATTCTGAAAGGAGAGGCAAAAAAAAGATCCCTGCCTTATCTTCATCCTGACCTACAATAAGAACAAACAACCCACATCTTTAAACTTAATATCTAAGTGCTATACAATGTGAGATTTTTTTGGCTTTATTCTGTTTTGTTGTTGTTGTTGTTGTTGTTGCTTTTTATTACTGAAATGGGACGATGGATGGTCTTGTGATTACTGCCATAGGCTATGGATCAGGAGATCAGCTTTCCAGATTTTTCCTCAGTGGCTTTAGCCTCTGTTCACCCTAGGAAAGACAGGGTGACATTCTTCCTTAGAACTGTAAGAACATTTAAGATGAAAAGAATGCTTTCAAGATCTGTGTCCACAACATAACATCTTTAATGTGGCAAGACACAGATTTCACAAGCAAATTTTTGACAAACAAACCACTTTGGTCTGAAAAGGAAAGCCTATAACGTGGAAATGAAAGGTGGCAATGCGTATGTGAGTGATTGGAGGGAAATAGAAAGCCTGTAGTTCTCTGACTGTGGACCAGGTCTGTGGAACCATCTGTGTGCATCTAGCACTGAAATCAGTGTCAGGGGTGATGAGGGCAGGCCAGGTTGTGATCAATGCTAGGGAAATGTCATTTATACACAGGACCTATCCAGAAGCCCTTTGGAGTCAGCGTGGTGAATTGTCATTGCCTGTTGTTAACCTGCTCAGTCAAACCAACGCCTTCCACCTGCATGGAGACACACCTCTCTCAAGGACACATGGCATTGTGTCCTCTTGCTTGGACTTTATCCATCCATCATGCCCAGAAGAAAGCTGCATTGATGTTAGTAATCTAGCTTCTCTTTATGCCCTTGATGTAGTCTTCTTGAAAACCATTGCCCTCCACCATTTGGCTCTCTGACACACCACCATGGAGACTTCATGCCATCAAACAGCAGTTTCACATAAAAGGCAAATCTAGTGCATAAGGCTTACCTACAGCAGGTACAAAATGTACAAAATAAATCAGAAAGCACTGCCTGACACAAAACAAACATTTCAAATCTGGGACAACTTTTTCTTTTCTGCTTTCTGTAATATTCCTCCATCATAGGATGAATTGCTCTTTGACTAGGTCTTTGAATGGTTCTTTCAGTATACTTGCAAAAGCTCAGAGGCATCTGTGATAGTAAAAAGGCCACATTTAAAATCTAGTGATTAGATCAAATTTGGGGTAACTAAGCCTAGTTACAACTCCAGCAGAAAATTTGACTGAGTGGACATCTAAATACATCTAAATAACTATAGCTTAGTTATTAGTGTACACATCAGTAAATAATTTATCTTGCAAGTGAGCTTGGGAGAAGCACACACTGGCATACCAGTTGGCCCATGGCTTGCTGATGAGATGCCATTTTCAGGTCATGGTCATGTAAATACAAAAAATCTGGCTCCCAAATATGTTACAGGAATGAACACAGCAAGCTAAAGTGTACAGGGCTGCTATGTGTGACAACCCTGCTCATCAGAAAGGAGCCAGCCCTGAGAGCAAGTGCTGGCTGCCACAAGCTGCTGGAAACTTCAGACAGGGCAGGCTGTGGCAGGAAATAAAAAAGCACATTGAATAAATCACTTGATGCTCTGATTAAGAGGCATGGGACTGTATATCATGTGATAGTTAAAGCTGTAAGCTCCAGCCTTGAATATATTATTTGGTACACTAGCAGTCTGAATGGGCAGATGGTATTCATGAGCTGGATTATTATTTTTAGCAAAACAGGTCAAACCAAGTCACTTAGAAGTGGAATTAACATTTAAAGATCATTACCTCTGAAGGTGTATGGCTTTTTAAACAGAGGTAATGAATCAGGCTCTTTATAACTGCATCATTTTCATTAAGAAATCACTCTGCGTGACAGAGTGCTTTGCCTTTGTTTCCTTTCTATCAGCTAACTACACATGCATTTTCCAGTATGAAATTTGCCTTCATATAGGAATTGCTCAGCTGGTTGATACTGACCAAAAGTATTTATTTTCCTAAACTACCCCATGAGGCCACAGGCTGAGTGACACAGTGAAACAAATAAAAGCAAGAGCTGCAAGTACAGCACAGCTCACAAGTGCCTGCCTTTCTGAGCACTGCTGGGCATGGCTTTCTTCTGGCTTTTGTGCAGGCCATCATCTTGATGGCCAGCTTGCCACCAGAGCCAGGGCCTGCAGCAGGCTGCATGGGCCAGTCAGAGAGCAGAAACTGTCCCAGGATGCTGGGAACCATTGAACTCAGCCTCATGGCAGAGGTGTAGGATGGACATAGGGCTCACACCGCTCCCCCCTGCGGCAACAAGGGGGTGAGGATGCTGTCCCCAGCTGCTGGCTTGTCAGGAGCAGAGGTTCCAGGACCTGATCTCCTGGCATGCAGGGAAGGGGGTGGCTGAGACCCCTGTCTAACAGCAAAAGCCACACAGCTGCATACAGGGGAAGGACAATGAGCCAGGGCAAAGTCCCTGAGAAGAGCTGGAGGGTGCTCTGGGGAAGGCCTCAGGGAAGGAGGGATCCTTCTGCCTCTTCGATGTGAGCATCAGCCCTTTGAGACCATCTCTCACAGAGCCATCTCCAGCATATTTATTTACTGTAGGACATCCAAGCACCAGCACATTAGCAAGAACAGCAATCAGGAAAATTAGGACCACTCCCTTCAGCACGCTATGCTGCTCAGTGCCTGCTCAGTCCTGGAAGATTCTCCAAATCACCTCAGCACTGGATGACACCAGGCTTCCAAGGCAAGCCTGGGAAGTTTCACCTGAGCCTGAGTCTCATCCCAAAACCCTGCAGACAGTGACCCAGAAGCACTGCTCCAACAGGCCAGGCCAGCCAGGGCTGCTGGAAGAGGCAGACAGCTTCCTTGCCTCCGGCAGGGGAGTTAGCAGCCTCACAAACCCCAGCAGAAGGAGTGCACTGGCCTGGGACAGTTCTGCTTGCTGGTGAGAAAGAGTGTGGCTTTCCCTGCTCCTCCCGCACCACCTCTGCGTCACCAGTCCTAGGAGCACGAGGAGACTGTGCCCAGGGCTGTCACAAGTTTGGGCAAGAGAACAGGGAGAGCCTTCCTCCACCAGGTTGGAGGCACGGCATGGAGGAGCACAGAGCTGCAGCGCTGGGGAAAGAAGAGGTGCAAATGTTCAAGGGCGTTGTCACAGAATTGACATTGAAGAGAGTGCTCACCACCCAGCAGCTCTCTTATATACACCTGTGAGATCTGATTTCAGCTAGGCCCTCAGAGACAGTGTCTGCAGCAGCCACATCACCTTATTATATCCATATGGGAGGGAGGACACTGCCATCCATGTACAGAGAGGTTTAAGCAACACAAAGAGGGTTCAGGATTGGGAACCCTGTGTGGCAGGCACTGCAGAAACTCGTTGTAAGAGAGCCTTGCATCAAGGGTCTTGCACTGCAAACAGATCCATTGGTGAAAAGCAGGGGGAGAGAGGAGGTAGCAGAACATCATAGTTTTACCCGGGGGAGGAAAGGAAGGACTGTGGGGAGTAACCACTGCGGATGGCAAACCACAGAAGAACAAATGGAAGAAGAGACAGTGAAGCTGGCTGGAAGGGAAGAGACTGTGTTAATCGGATGCCAAAGAGTTTGGCTCAGTCGCCAGGCTGCAGAGCAGGCAGCCAGGGACACAGCCCAGTGCAAGTGCATCAGTTGGCTCCCCCCCACTGCTCTTGCTTACATACGGTCCCTGCATCAGGCGGTTCTGCTACAGCTGCTGGGGAGATGGAGGCTGCTAGGTGCAGAGCAGACGTCAGCCAGCACAGCCTTGTGTCAGATCAGAGCAACAGTGTGTTAGATCAGTATCACGGCAATTTCTGTGCCAGAAGGTGCAAATGATATTTTAACGGATTGCTGTGTATGGTACGATATAGCCCAGCTCCCAAAGCAGAGATATAGCTCATTCTGTGTGATGCTTTTATTCTAAGTCCCAGATTCTTCTGCAACTGATCAAAGCATGATTCTTGTTTTGTCTGCCTGTGCCTACACATGGATTTAAGATATGTGTTCCTAACACTTGTTAAGATAATGAGAAATACCAAATGGAATCTTTTGCAAAGTAAAGCTGCGTAATTAATCACACAACACACAGCACGAATGGAGCCCCTAGCGTACCTCACTGGGGTCCAGGGACCACTGCATTGCCTTTCAGCAGCTGCAGCAAAGCCTAGCAGCTCTTGTGACTTCTCTGCACCCTTCAGCTAAAGGACGTTTATTGATTCTGTGTCTCTTGTGGCTTCCTGTCTTCTTTTTTTATAAATAGGCTGGAGAAGAAGGTACGTAGAGCAGGAACTGCCAAAGGGAAACTGGTGACATCCCTTTCTGGCTCCTGGGAAGTTGGAAGATTGCCATCTTGTAGGCAAATATTTAAAGAGCTGAATCTAAGCACCCTCATTTGGGGTTGTAAACAGGATTTAAATGCTGCATAGGCCTTATGACTTTTCTTTTGAGTTCTACCATCCATAATTCATTACTTGTTGCCTGTGACTCATCGGTTAAATCATGTATTTCTTCTGCTATGCATTTGTCTGCTAGTGAATTCATCGAAAACCTATCTATGAAAAAAGCTCCCTGAAATGTGAGTAAAAAAACTCCTTTTGCAAATGTTGTCAGGAAAGGAAAGGAAAGGAAAGGAAAGGAAAGGAAAGGAAAGGAAAGGAAAACAGAAGTAGGGTCAGTGTGAGCAAAGAAAGGTCTTGAATGGATAAAAGACTTGGAGATAGCCTCTTCTGTTTTTCATATAAGTCAAGCTGTGCCAATTCACCTGGAAAGAGATGAGGCACAGCAGATGCAAAGGCCTGGTCTGATGGAGATACACTTCTCTTTTATATGTCCATTTCGGAGCTGTAATTTGAACTGTGGATCAAGTAAACCCAACAAAGGCACAAAGGGTCAGCCGCGCTCCAGTAGATGCAGGTCCTGAGAGTCAGTTTCCTAACTTTCCAGTTTGTGCTGGGTGTCAGATGTCATAAGACTCACGTCTATTCTTGTGGAAGGATGCAGCTGTCTAAGGGGAACCTAAGAATGCCAGGGACTAATAACAGTATGTAGGCAACTAGGTTTGCTTGCACTCCTTTGACTCTCTCCTCCATTGATCAGATCTTATTAATAAGTTCTTGACAGTCACTTCTGCCAGCACCTTCACCTGGCAGCCTCCAGCAAAGGAGCAGTGTGTGCTGGTTTGGCCCCAGCCTCTCAGAGAGACACAGAGCCATTGAAGCTTTGTGGACACTAAACAGGAGCATCCTCATTCAGAGGATGTCGTCACCTGAGGCATCATCACCGGATCTTAATGCTGAAGTGGTGTTATTTTGGTATAAATAAGCACCAGGGTCCATTCAGCAGCGTGGCCAGCATGCAAATGAAAGATAAATAAATGACAACCTGTTAGAGCTTCAGCTAGCAGCGTGTCAGGTAACTCTCGGAAAGTATTTGGCACCTTCCACTTCAGGTATTTTCCACAGAAGCCAGGCGCACGTGGCTCTGGCCATGACCCACACAGCCCTTGGCATTTCTGTGGCAGATAGATGGATGTCCTGGGCACTCCAGCCTCTAAAGTATTGCTGATAAAATTCAAGGCCTTCCCTGTTTTGTTTCAGTATTAAATTCTTATTTTCAGGAACAAATGTCCTAAAAGAAACCCTCCTTTTCTCCACATCCACAGCACAGGAAATGTGTTAACCTACATGGTTAGCATACATTATAGAGATTATTATCAGGGCAAAAGTCATAAGCTAACTGTCATCTACTGTACATGCAAAAGGAAAAAGTTCTACCTATTATCGCTGCTCTTAATGTCTGTACTGATTTACACTAGCCAGTCAGGTTCATTGAGCAGAGGTACATTTATCACAGCTGGTGCATTTATTTCAGTGAATATTTACATATGCACTTCCACAGCAGCTGTGTGCGTGACAGACTGGGTATAGTCAGACTAACAGGCCAAACAGAGCACAAGAGGCAGCAAAAATAACTCTCCGTGCTGTGATGCCCTGCCATTGCAGGACTCCTGTCATGTCCTTTAGTCACTCTGATACGTGTTCACAGCTTCCAAAGAGGCTGGCACTCCTGTTCTGGTTCTTCTCAAACAGCTTCTACCTGTGCACCTCCCTCAGGCCAGGGCTCTCAGCAGGACCAGCTGCAGCGCCAGCAGCTCCCTGGGGCCATGCAAAGCCCCCAGGATGTTGTGTGCCCAGGATGGTCACCTACCTGCACAGAGCCACCACCAGATCTGGGCTCGCATCTGGAAGATGCGGGCTGGGGATCAGCCTCTGGTTAGGGCACTCCTCTTCCCTGCTCTGTGGCAAGCTATAACACTGACTGTGGGCTATACCTCAGGCTGAGATGCTTGTGATTTCTCTTCACGTTCCCTAAATGCAGTTGCACAGACAGGAGAGGCCAGTCACCAAGCAGGAGGTGTGCTGCTCAAGAGAGACAGATTTAACAGCGCCCAGTGGAGGTGCCTCATTAAACTGATGCAAACCTAATAAACAGAAGAGCTGCTAATTATCAAGAGGAGTTAAGCAATGAAAAGTGGCAGAAAGCCAAGGAACATTACTGAGTTATGCAAAAAAAACTTAATGCAAAGGGAAGCTACCTAGCATATATGCAGTTTATAAAACAAGACAGACGAAGAGAGAAATATCTTTCAAGATGATGATTTGCATGTTATTAGTAATCCTTACATGTGTTTTTTTTTTACTTAAGCTATTTATATAAACCCTATGGATGGTCACAGAAGCCATGTTTTAGAGATATATTTGGGAAGGCAAATGATCCTTCTTCAGAATTAAAAAAAAAAAAAAAAAAAAAGAGGCTCTGAAAGTATTTAAAAAATGAGAGTGTGAACTACTTTCCACAATGCTGCCCTGCTCCATGATTATCGTATAAGGAGAACATGCAAATAGTTCCATGAAAGGAAGAAGACCCCACAGGAGACATCCGTTGGCCATGCTTCTCTGGCTCCAAACAGCACCAAGGCATGCTGTTTGCCCCAGTCAGAGATGCAAAGGTTCACTGTGCTCAGACTGCCAGCAGCCTGCAGACCAGCACTGAGATGGGAGCCAGCACCTGCCCTCCCCTGCGCTAGAAGAAGACACCCATGGTGCTTCAGAGGTCTCTCAGACCTCAGGTGGGCTGAGGTGGGACTCACATTAGCACAAATACTGCTGCTGGCCAGCACAAACAGGGCACACACACAGTGGGATTGTCTCTGAGGAGCTGACCTGCCTCGATGCTGTGAAGGCAAGGACAGAGCAGGCATTAATGTGCAGCTACCAGCACTTGTACACTGACCATAACCAAAGCAGCCATCTTCTTCAGAGGCAGGGCTGAGATGGAGATCATGCCACTCCTGCCTAGGATCTGTCTCCGTATGCACGGTATATCATGCATCACTTTGCAAATCGCTCCAACTTGGTTAACCATTGACAGGATCACTCTTTTCACAAAGTCCTCAAAGACCATGAAATGCATTTTAGCACAAGAGGTGACATTCTTCTTTTCAGTAAACCAGGCTCTGCACTTCAAGGATGTGGGTGATCAGTCGCAGACCACTAAAATGTTTTTCCTTTTGCACACATGAACCAGAAATATTTAACTCCTTGCTTTATACAAAGCTTCAGGAGTGTTTGGGCAGCCCTTTTTCGCCCCAACACAAACTGTGAGGAATGAGGGGCTTTGGGTGTTTTATGATCTGTGTGCTTCTCTGTCTTTCCATGTGCTCCTAGCAAGGGGAGAGGTGGGAAAATAGTTAATGGCCAGCCTTGGCTGTAAAAAGTGAAATGTGAGCGAAGAGTACAAAGTGCAAAAGAGGCTGGTGCAAAATGGCCTCTGACAGGGGCTGAATGGTCTTTTCCTGTGGGAAGAGCACCATGGCAGGGATAACAGAAAGGCCAGTAGCTGGGGAGTAACTTCGGAACTTAAAATGTTAAAGGACAGAGCATAGGAGGCAAGGATGCATAAGAAGAGGCACAGAGAGAGAAAGAGAAGGCAGCAAGATTTATCTGGGAAAAGCAAAGCACACTGCAGGGCTACTCCTGCAGCTTAGACGTGACTGGATTTTGCCCTGGCCCTCTAATCAAAAGGCACTGCCAGCTATGTTCAGCGAGCTAGCAAATACTGGCTTGTTTTGATGAGGGAGCTGCACCACTACAATTATTTCTGATAGCACTGCTTGTGTGGAGGGTAAGTGCCTTAGAAACAGACTCCTTGACATGTCCCTGGAAATGAGTAAGAGCTTAACTCACAGATCTGCTGGGCCTACCCTATAAAGAAGCTGCTTTGCGTCTTGCTTCAGGGTATATTCAGAGAGAAGGTATGCAGGCTGGGGTCTTGGGAAGAAACTGTGACAACCTGTCAGCCCTGTGATGCCAAGCCACGGGGCTGCACCAGCCCTGGGAAGGTCCTAGCTGGGCAGGATATGGGGGCAGCAGGAGGGCTGCATGGAGGAAGGAAGGCCTCTCCTCTCAGTGGCAGTGAGGTGTTGCAACTGCTTAGTCACAGTGTGCAACTTCGGGTGCTGAGAAATGCGTGAGCGCTTTGGTAAATGTGCAAACAAAAAAGTGTGGGTCATGGGGAAATCATGCCTTCCTCCAGCTGGCTTCAGCTGCCGTACACCAAGGCAGTGTGTGAACTGCTGTGAGAGAAGCTTGACTTTTAAGCTGCAGCCTCAATGTCAAGTCCAAGGCAAGACACCACCATAAACCAGTGAATAATATGGAAACTGAAATTATCCTCTGAGAGAGCACTGACTGCATGCAAGCGGCCTGCCCCAGATGAGGCGTTGTGCTTGCTTCCTGCCCTCGCAGCCAGGCCCTCTACAATCTGCTCCTGCAAGGCACCAGGCAAGAAGAGTCTGCGGGAATTAACCACAACCTGTGCTGAAGCCATGCTTACAACTTGCTCAGAAAAACAAACAAAACCCCAACAAATGGTGAGGTTTTGCAGGTAGTAAAATGAGCAGATACAAATACAAATGCATCCTGAGCCCAGAGAGAAAGCAGGTGCCTCTGTCATACAGTGTGTCTTCCCAGCTATTGCACAGAGCAGATATCTGGCATTCACAACAGAAAAGAATAAATAGGGTTGGAGGCAAAAAAGCCACAAAGACCCTTTTTACATCTGGAAGGTGCAGGCAATAAAGTCATGACTCACCCTTAACAAGTTCATCTGCTATTTTGTGACTAATGCATTAGATTATATAATTCACTCATGTCCTTCTCTGTAGGTTTTTACTAAAGGCCATTTGTGGAATTACATTTAGAGGTAGCAAAATGAACTGAAAAAGCAGGGCCATTTAGAGAAAGGGAAGCAATCAGCACCGATGGATTTATTGTGCAAAAGCCTATGTGGCTGAGAAACCATGCACATACACACACATCTACCTGCTTCAGCTGTTGGCGGAGTCATGATATAACTCGCTGATTCCAAACCAAAATCCATACTAATACAATTCTTTATTCTTCCATTATTATAATGTAGATCTCAAGATATCAACTACAAATGTAGTAACAACAGAACACAAACAGCTAGGTTTTCCTGGAGAAAGTTAAATTTGAATGAAGGTTAACCAAAGTCCATGCTAAAGAACTTGGCTAACACTGGCAGGGCTTAGCTGCTGAGTTGCATAGGAACCGTTCCAACAACTGCAACACCAAGAGCAGGGACATCGTTTGCTAAAGAAAGGAAAAGCTCTGTTCCTCTCTGACCCACAGCTCCAACCTCTGCATGTAGGTCAGAAGCACGCGTACCTTTGTTACTGCATGCACCCGGCCTTGGCAAAGCAAGGTCTTCCTTCAAGAAAATGTAATCTTGGTGACAGAGTGAGGGATAAATAAGTACCAAATCTTTATCTAAAAGACCACGAAAAGAAAAGTTTTGAGATGAGTAAATAGATAGAAATTGTCAGGTAGGCTCACCTTACGTAAACAAGATAAATCTCTGTCTAATAATGTACCCAAACAATCATGTTTAGAAGGGTGCATTTAGGAAAACATCTGCTCAGTGCCTGAGAGAAAGAGGAATGATTAAGCTGAGCTCTGGCTGCAGAGTGTCAGTGTTAGGGTGCAACTCCAGAGCCTGGAATTATCCAGCTTCCCATCACTCCATCCATTCTGGTAGTTCACATTCTCTAAAGCTGTCCTCTCAGTCATGCCAGTTCTGCACTTGTTTCATAATATTGGATTATCTTTCATAAAAGCCCAGCTCTTGCATTCATGTGGTCAGTGAAGCAACTCCACTTCCCTTTGAAAAATTACTCATCTCCTCAGAGTTGCAGATCAAAGCTTGGAAAATGAAAGCCCTCAAGTCTCAGAAAACAGAAAGCTAAAGGAGAAATGAATATTTAGTATTTGCAAAAACATTGTGAGCTTTTAAGCAAATGTCATTATTTTCTATACAGAGACTGATCCATGGCTTGCAGGGCCCTGCTATTCATATAGGGAAGCTTAAGCGCTCTTCCTCCCCCCGGTAAATGGGAGCTAAACAATTCTCCATAGTCTGAGGCCAGATGGTGTTATACGCAATACAGCAGGAATCTTCCATTAGAAAGATGGCTGAAGACACGTCTGTTTTCTAAAAGATGAGAATTTACCATAGATACACATTTCCTTAAAAGCTGCAAGGTCTTGAAGACATTAGGTTGGCTTACGTTTCAAACTGTTAAACTTTTGGTTAAACACTGTGCCTTCAACACATGCAAGTTCTTTTTCTTCTGGAATTCTTTTCCTACCTGACAGCACTGGTTGGCAGAGGAGATCAGAGGAAAGCTTAGAAAAGATTTTAACCTCTGCTTATTGCTTTTTAAATATCTCATTGTATTTTTAAAGATCACATTCTGATTAAAACAAAAACCAACAAAATTTCAGGGGAAAAGATCACTATGCTTTCAAAATTAATGTTGAGAAGTGATCCTGAGAAACAGTCTTAAAAAGCAATGATTTCCAGCTAATTTTAAAAATTCCTCACAGATGACAGGCATTCCCTGATTAACCGTGACCACACCATGAATGAAACAGGGCCCTATGGAAAAAAATGACTAATAGACTGTCAGCTTTAATGGGAAAATTGTATTTTCAATGGCTTATTTGCAAGGAAATGGCTTAGAAAACACTTTTGAAAGGGCAAGTGAGATCATTTTACACATTTATTCAAAATAAACACACTGTATGGAAAAATGTCTTGCAAGCATGCAGTGTCTGACTCTGAAAACAACTCTGGACATGCACAGAATTTCCCACTTTTACATCAGTACAGCACATTCAACACAACAATGCACATCTAACGAGAAGCAGAGGAGATTTGCTTCAGCGAAGAGTGGGCAGGTTGAGGTGAGTTCAATGACGCTGTGCCTCTGCGCATGGTGTGTTTTAATTGTGGGCTCCACTTGGAAAATAAAAGAAGACCCTGTTTACCCAAAATTTATTTAACATCCTTCCTCATTAAGAGATCATTAAGTGCTATTGATACCAAAATCAGAAGAAGGAGGGGGAAAAAAGCACTCACGTCCATTGAAAACTGCTAATTAGCTGGGCAATCTGATTAGACATTCACAACAGCTGTTGCCTTCTTGGGGGAGATTCAGTGATCAGCTGTGGATACAAATTCACATATTAAAAGAAAAAAGCACTTTTTTGTGATTAAAAGAAAACCCCTCAAAGATGGGAAAATTCCGTGATGGTATAGCTTACATAATCCTGCACAATCAAAATCATGCTTGGTTTTCCTGAGGGCATCTAAACCACCAAGAATGTTCTATGCTGCTACGTGATTTACTTCCCTGACAAAGAGCACTGAGTGCTTTCCTGAATCACAGCCATGTCAGATTTTACTGCACACTGCAATTCTTTTGCTTGCAATGCAAGCATTGACAGCTTGCTTCCATGTAAGTACATATATGCAAGCACATGCCATCATAGGTGCCAGTTACTTAGTTAAAAATGAGAAGTATAAGACAATAGTACATCTTCAGCTTCTCCTTTCTTCCTGATTTCAGTGAAAATGAAACCATTAATAACTTTGTCTTAAGACGTCAGCTCATGTCACTACTGCTACAGAGAACCAGGTGCTGTTATAGCTCCTTCATTGATATGGTGTGAAATCTCCACATCTGGTTTTGCAGAGCAAAGCTTCTAATTAGGATTTTGCTGCTTTTCGTATTTACTTGGAGCCTTCAATTAATAATTTTCAATTTTCTTTAAGCAAATCCCTGGTGGTTTTTGGAGTATCCAACCCACCTGTGACACTCCTGTTCTATGCAAGGAAGTGCCCCAGACTGGAGATCATTGTTCTGATCCTGACACTGCCCACAACACTGGACAACCTCATCTCCAGTCCCATTACTTTCTGCTACCAGTGCACAGAAAAGAGACCTACTTTTGATCCACAAAGAAAGTAATCTAAAATGCATCATAAGCTAACAGATTTGCTACTTTCTGTTGTGAAGAACTCAGATTATGACAGGTTTTCATGCTCTCTGCTAGAATTGCATCTGTTGGTGCCATACTTCTGTTACAAACTCAGCAGACTTTAGGGTTTCTTTTACAAACATGTTTGCATCCAATTGCCAGGCAGGTCCAGCAAAGATAGCATTTTGAAGTCAAAAGGAACAGTAAATGTTAACTGGTCAGAGAAGCTTTTTTTTGTCATTTAAAAATGATTTTGTTTCCAACAACAACAACATAAGAATTTATTTAACATTAAAAAGTAACTTTTATTCACAATAGGGGTCGCCTAGATTAACCAACGTCTCACCCAGCTTCAGCCCTCAGGCTGAGTCTGAGGGAGCCACTGAAGCATTTAGCAACCACTGTGAACAGGGCAACACAAGGCAGCTCACCCCAGAAAGGAGCTCTCAGTAAGAGAGAGAAGGGCCCCAAAGGTATTTCCAGCATTCAAGATCATGATTCCACTCAGACCTATTCCCCTGCTGAAGCTGGCTCTGGAAACGGTGCATGGTGGATCCAGGGCACCACACTCCAGACACAAACAATCTGTCCGTCACACTAAGACCTCCTGACCTCAGATAATTGCAGGCAGAAGGAATTCCAGGAGCATCAAAGATGCCTCTAAGCAGGCTGTCACAGTCTCTGCAGGAAAGCTGAAGCAATACAGTCTGCCTTTTTCTCTATTTTGGAAGTCCAAGACATTGTGCATTGAAAATGTCTTGAAAAAAAAAGGAGTAAAATACGGGAAGAGAGAGATGGCCGCATGCCAAGTTAGGTTACCTGGAGCCCTACACTGCCAAGTGTTTTGCATGCAATTTGCATGTGATGCAGACAGAAGCACATCCCTGCAAGGCAGAACTGGTCGTGGTATGGTAGCAGGGACTATCCAGTGTATAGGAAGGCTGGAAATCTTGGCTTCATGTTTGAAGACACACCATGGGCATAAGGGCTGTGCCGTACAGCTGTGGGGAGCACAGTGACTGACACAGGCATCTCCAGGTAGCGCAGCTCCACACCCCTCGATGGTCAGTGCTGCATGAAGAAGCTGACCCTGAGAGCACCTCCACAGCATCAAACGGCCTGCTCTCATGATGCCCCGATGGCATGTTTGGGTCAAGGTGGTCAGGAGCGGGTGGGAACCTGGCCTTGAGAGCTCTGCAGGCAGCACTCACACAGCAGCACAGGTGCAGCCTCTCCCTCACACTGAACTTACAGGAATTAACAAAGAAGTTGGCTTTACAGGGCAAACCTTCCTGGCACATGTCAGGAGTGCTATGTTTGCTTTGCCTTAAAAAAAACCTGGACACATTTCAATAAGAAAGATGTAATTCAGAATAGGGAAAAAAAAAAAAAAAAAAAGGCTAGGATGAACAAGTTAGGGTTATCTTTCTGTTGCAAATTACCCACCAGAAATCCAGATCTTACTCTGCTAGTCACAGGGACAGAAGAACAGAGATCTGGGGTCTTGACGAGCTTCCCCAGCCCCATTAGCATGCCCTGTGCCAAGGCCAGAAGTAGCACTGGTTGCTCCTGATGCTTCCATCTATGCAGAAACAAAATTAAACACAACTAGAAAATGCAAAATGAAGAGGAGACAAAGTTAGACACAATGAGATCTTCAAATTTTTTTTCCCTCTTTGCACAAATAATGTGTTCTTTTTTTCTGAAAATAAATGTTTTAGCATTTTGAAGTACAAAATTTTCTATTCATTAACCCTTCACTACACTGTTCCCCTAGAACATCTCAATATGTCCCCTAACAAGGAGAAAAGTAAATCACAGTATTTTTGTACAAACGACAATCACAGAGCAGTTTTCAATGACTGAAGCAATAAATAAACACCAGCTCCAGAGCTGCAAGCCCGTAATGGTGTGATCTCTCCTGGCAATTGCTATACTATACAGCTTAAGGAAACAAAACAAGGGGGAGAGTGTGAGCACAAGATTTTATCAACCTAGATAGGCTGTTGATTAGATATGAAGACCTTCAATTGCAAATTGTTCCTGGAAGCCCTGCAAGTGTAATGGAAGCAATTCTTCCTCTCTGTGTACCAGCTAGACAGGAAGCCCCTCGCTTCATTTCCCTAGGCTGATTCAGATTCTGCAGAGAGCAGAGGTTGGCCAAATGTGAGTCATTCTGTTTGCCTCCTCTGTCAGCCCCAGGAGGAGTCTCAGATGCTGAACCACCTGGAGCTTCTGAAGAGCTGTGGTTGCTAAAAAATGTTGAATCCAGGTGTAACAAGACAGCTGATCCTGAGATTTCACACCAGACGCAAGAATGGAGGGAGCATGCTCCGCAGAGACCAGCAAGAAGCAGAGGTACAGATGTGCCAGTAATGGTCTGCCCAATGTGGCAGAGGCAGACAGACCACAGCGTAGGGAAGCTCATTTTGCAATTATTTACCGTGTCCCCCAGCTTGCCTTCACTGAACCATCGGGCCGTGGTTCCTTCGTACCACTCCATCACCAGAAGATGCAGCTGAAGAGGTTCCTACACCCAGAGTCATCCCTTCCTCTGCAGTAGGTGAGGCTATGTCACTAGCACGAGTTCTGCCAGATGCAATTTAGAGTTCGATCACACAAACAGTCTAATCAGCTGCAGGAGGGAGAGAGGATTGTACTAAAGCAGTACTGTCATCATATGTTCGTAACATGAGAACACATTCTCAGCCACTCTGCAGTGCAACACTGTGCAGCTCCAGGATCCTACTGGGTTGCTGCTCGCATTTGACAAAGTAACTCACGCTGAGTGTGTGTGGATAGCAGTTTATTTGAGTTAGGGCTGCAGCAAAAGCAAGCACTTCAGTGCTATCAGTGAGTTTTATTCTCAAGCATGAAATGCACAGTGAGTAGTACATGTATTTTATTAAAGCTTAATCATTCTTTTTCTTCTTTTATTCCATGGGAAGTGTTTTCTCTATCCACAGACTGGACTCTGTTTTTAATGACAGGGGGCTACCAATGCATTATATTTTATTTATTGCAAAATGGATAATTAGACATGCTATGCCTAACATACTGTGCACTGTTAAATCAACTGAAAAAGATCTCAGAAAATAAAACTGCTTAAATACTCACAGTAGCTAATGCTATTAAACTGTTGGACATGGATGCATCACTACAAATAGAATTATGTAACTATAATGTTTAAGAAAGTAGAATAACAACCCGATTCTACTATTTCTTTTATGTATGGAGTGACTGTAGCTTTGTATTCCTGCTTTATAAAAGAATCTCTTTGAAAGTTGTACTGGAACCAAAATGTTGTACACATTGTTGTGAAATCTCATGATACATGACTCATGGCACCGCATATAACCTGTCATGCATGAGGAGAACATCATCTGCCTCTAAAATGTATGGCTTCGGGGCATGACCCGCGTGTGAAGAGACTTGCAGTCATGACACAGACTGTCTCAGTATACATAAAGTCCTAAGAGCTGTGTGCTGTCTCTTCTCAGTCAGATAAACGTCAGGCCATTAGAACTCAGGGTTTCCATATGATAGTGAAAGTACGCAAAGGCTGTGGCTTGAGCTAAGAACAAGAGAAAGCTACTTCAGCCTCTCCACCACACACTACAACGTAGTGAGAAATAGAAACCACAAATGCTGTAAAAATTTAAGGAAAGCCTTCAAAAGCTCAGACGACACTGCTTCCATGTGTGTTACATGTTACACCTATGACCATACACGGCTGGACTTCTGGGAGCAGGCGGACTCAAGCTCTCTGAACAAACCACAAGGGCTAGACAGTCTGGTTTTTGTAGGTCTTAGAGAGGGGTGCTCAAATTGAGAAGTGCAGAAGTACATGAGATAGTGCTTTGTCTTTGGATCCCTGTGGCATCCTGAAAGAGGTGGTAGGCGAAGCTTCACATGCCTTAATTATTGCATAGATGGTGGATAAAATAAATATTTTTCTGGAAGGCAAAATGTCATTTTTGTATTTTTTTCATACAGAGCTTAGTCCATCTACCCTTCCTGAAGCTGGGTATGAGGTCCATCTTCTACAAATGCAGTGTGGAAAAGATCAGCAGCACAGTGCATGCTGCAGCGGGGGGCCCCCCAAGGGACCTTGCTGGCAAGCGCCAGCCTCCTACAGCTCAGCAGAGTCCACTGTCCAATTTTCTTCTGGCCATGATGTTTCTGTGGTGTGCACATCTGCACAGTAACCACTGACTCGTTTTGTGTCATTGAACAACACAAGAGTGGACAACGACCCATTTCTTTTTAGCTCTTTATCTCTACTAGTGGGAGTGCAGAGTTGGACCATTGGGGAGCCAGCTTGTTTTGTACTACAACAGGAAGCAGAAGAAGCAGTCTTACGCTCTGTCATAGGAACCGTGGACATATATAGCTGACCACTGCCGCCCACTTAAGTAAACAGTGCTCTGAGATAAAAGCATATTTCTGAAGAAATCCCCCGTGACCTTTTTTGAAACGAAAAGCTGCGAGTTCACAAAGCACAACACTTTTCTTCCTCTCTCTTTTTTCCCTGTAACTGCATACATCACCACTGACATTTTCTATCTGCAAGCAGACTTGCATGCAGAGCACTTCTAACATGGAAGTTGAATAAGCATATCATAGGAAAAGTCTTTTTTTTTTTTTTAGTTAAAAAGAAATAAACAGATTTGAAGCATTGCATGAGGAACTCTGAAATTTCAGTAACTGGCAAAACAAAATGCTACTCAAGAAAGAAGTTCTTCCATGAGCACCAAGCCAAATTCATAGTGACATATATAGGTAGAGGGAAGAAAACCTGATGCAATTCAGTGTATCATTATCACATACATAATATATCCAACAGCATATTTGCAGATGTATCTATTGTTCAAAATCAATGTGTTTTTATTCAAGTTCTTCATTTTCCCTTAGAAAATAAATACAAAATTAGGTGATTCTTGTTGCAAACTCATATCCTAAGGTGCCTTAGTTTGTAAAAATCATCCAAAGTCAATCAAAAACCATTAAATATTTGCCTCCCTAAAACTAATAAGCCATCCATTAATGTTAGGGCTCTAGTACAAGGTAAATGTTATCTGATTTCTTTTAAATATTAAAAGTACATCAGAATCTCCGAAGAATTCTCTATCTAAAGCTACTAGTGACTTAAATCTAGAGTTTCTTCATCGCAGCTCAGAGTTTATTAGAGAATTACAAATGCCTTGGAAAAGTACTGAAAGGTGATACAGTGAAAAGCTGCATAGACTAAAAAATGAATTCCTTTATTAGAACCTTGAGCTGCTCCTGGTGTCCCACCAGGTATATTGTGCTTACATTAATATACAAGAAGACTCCTGAGAAGCGACACTAGCTACACAAACAGACTGTGAGTCACATGGAGCATGCAGCTGACTAGTCATTTCATGCATATATTTCAAATCTAATCTTACAGAAGAACCAAACAGATGCGTACAGGCAGATTTCACATCCCTACCCCAAGCAACGTTAAGGAAAACACAAAAGAAACAGTGGTACAGGCAGGGATACCCACTCACCACACTGGGAAAACCTTTAAGGGCAAATCTGAAATGGAAAGATCAGGAATTAGCAATGCCCTCTCGAAGCTCTCAGACAGAAATCCCTCAAAGGCACGACATTCAGAGTGCCAGCTGGGCTGGAAGGAGATGAATTCCTTTCTGACTTGAGCGAGGGCTCTGGGCAGGAAGCCTGAGGACCAAACAAGAAAAGTTACACACACACTGATCCTTCTTCCTTCATCATCTGTAAGTGTGCGGGCTGCACCATGAGCAGGCTGCATTCCTGGCTGTCTGGAGAGCTGCAGCAGGGCTGGCTGTCAGGGAGAGGGAGCTGCTGGCAGTGACTGACCTGAACGCATCAGAGGGGAAAGCTCACGAGTCATGGAGTCTTTGTTGATTTGGAGATTAAGTTTGAACTCTAGAAGAGCAGGCTTCTCCCCACTGTTTGCTGCAGGACGAAAACTAAAGCATGAGCCTGATGAAGAGCAAGCCGTGAGTTCCCCATTAGTGTCGTTATAAGAGTAGATGAAACCATGTGAAAGTGGTTTATCACAATGAATATTTTCTCTAACTAGAAGTTGCTTTTCAGTGCTCAGTACCTTGGGCAATTTCAGTTTGACACTTCCACTCCATTTTAGAAACAGAGGATTACGTTTTCATTGATGTATTCCACACCTTCACCAACACCTGCTTGTAATTTTTTGGACTGAAAGTTCCCCAGTTTCATTCTCACTGAAAATTACAAGCCCAGTAAATTATCTGCAACACAGTAGTTCAGAAGGCAGAACAGAAAGCCTTCTGACCCTTGCCAGGTGTAGGAATAAGGAAGTTCTGGCTTTCTCTTCCAGAGAGTTTGCTGTCACATTGAGCTGAGGTCAGTGGCTACAAATTAACAACCAGGAGACAGCATAAGAACGGTCAGCTGTTCAGGCTGAGATTCATCAAGGCTTTCAGACTTCTGCTGGAGAAGAAGCATGCAGAAAAAGAGCAAAAAATAAGTGATAATGGCAAGTCTCCTAAAAGACAAACAATCAACAACTGTGTCTGTAGACTGCCTGGAGACAGGAGTCCTCATAGAATCTGCCCTTCCTGCTTGCTTCAGATGTGCAAGAGAGATTGCTACCATCTGACAGCTTTTAGGGTGAGACCTTAATAACAGGAATCTTCTTCTTCTACACAGACAGGAACTATCTGGTGATGTTTCCATAACAGTTAAAGGTTTTCCAGTGCCCCAAAGTATGCTTTTTAGGCTGCTGCCCTCTGCCACAGGATGACTCCAGAAACTCTACGTTTGCAAGAAGGAACTTACTGTACTGCCTTTGAAGCCAATGTTAATGTTCCCATTTTGTCTCTGTAGAAAAGACAGATTTCCAATTTCCAGTAAAGCACCTTCACCTCCTCCAAGTTGAATGTTTTAATACTAAAATGTGAAAAAGGAGTTTTAAGGATTAAACTGTGCTATAGGGATTAAACTAGTCTCAGTTTTCAATGTTTGAGAGAAGATGGTTACAGGTTACCCCACACCTATCTGTCGCTTCTGCCTCACCTCCAGCCCCCACTGTCAGGAGCAGAATAACAGAGTAAAGGAGATGCTGGGACTGGCTTTGCATGTGTGGGAAGTACTGTTTCACTAACAGCTGGCGTAAATCCCTGTCCATGACATCACACAGCCAGAAAAGATGTCCGTCAGGCTTCCTGCCTGCAGGCACACCATCTGCTTCAGACAAGGCCACTGGAGGCTTGAGTCAAAGCCCATGGAAGGTACTGGAAGTATTCCCATGAATCTTTGACTCTGACTCATCCATAGCTTATACAATGCACAAAATGTCAGTCTCAAACTGCACTCTGCAGTCATGACAGCTAAGGCTTAAACAAAATACAGTTCTCTCACACCAACATGTCAGGATTGATCCACTGAAGCAACAACAGAGGTAGTAACATAAATCAGGAGCAGGTAAGATGGAGGGAAAATTCTGAACTGGTACCTTCCACTGGGGTGATGTTAGGAATCAAAAGGTTCCTCTCTGAGCCAGAGGATCCAGTTCTGTTTCCATATTTCTGGGGTGATACTATCACCAGTGGGAATGATGCACCTAGAAAACAAGGGCTGCAGCGCCTGAGGAATCCAACACCCTAGGAGAGGTGGGAGGGATGAGCAACTGAAATAACATTAAGACTAGGTAAAACTCAATGGGAGGGTGACATAAAATAGTCAGCTCTACCTGCAGATTCAAGTTGCCCTTCTAAAAAAAAGAGCTTTTCTTTCCTACTCTTCAATAAAAGGACCCAATTCCGTGCGTGGAGCTCCCACTGAAGTCAACGTGAGTCACTCATACAGGCTGCCTGGATGAATGTCCCCAGGAGAGCTAATTATTGCATACAGCATGACGAGATTGGAGAAGAGGTTTTATAAACACCTGCTGCTGCTTCACGATCTCCAGTTCAGGGAGCAGAACAACTGCCAGCCTAAATTATGAGGTTTGGTATTTTCCACCAACTCTGAAAGTAAAGAAATCCTGATGATGTCATCACTTTGAAAGATATTTTCAGGTAAAACCTATATTTTTCAAAAGAATGCTAATTTAGTCTTCAACCCCCCATGAGAACACGCAGTACTTAAGACCTCTTCTGTCACTTTATGGACAAGAATAAGAAAAAGGAACCACAAGTTCCCCAAGAGCCCAATTTCACCCTTAGACCAGTATAGAACAAAAAACTCCGCCAGATCTGACGGTTCAGCAGAACCTGATCAGATGAGAAACAAAATTTGACTGTATGAAAACATGGAAGAGAAAGGAAGTTTTACTAAGGGTAATACTTTTGTGTTGTACTCCACAGATTAAAGCACCTGTTCGCCCAAAACTGAACAGGGCTGGAAAACAAGGTTATGATTACAATCTGTCCTGTCTGCAAAGACTTATTTATGCGTATTATTTAGGGAATTTTTAAAGCATGAGTTTTCTTGCAATTTAGTTGAGATCTCTGAATGATCAAACCCTCATGTGACAACTGAGATCTCTGGCCCTCTATTAGCAGTGGCAGAGGCTCTACAACAAACAAGAGCATTAAGTTCTTTGCTCAGCAACCTGCAGTGGAGGGCACCAGCTCTTCTCTTGTTTTGCAATTTCTTTTCCTGAGAAGCAGAGACAGAGCAAACACAGAGTTTGTTCTAGCTGTCTTATTCCCAGGGAAAAAATTGAAAGATTAGAGGCAGACAAAAGAAAAAAGGAGTTCAGAGAGAGAGAAAGTGCAGGGAAAATCTTGAACAGAACAGCTAATCTCAAAACAAAACTGTGGGATTGGCAGCAGATTTTTTCTGAACTACTGGTTGTTTATGTGCCTTGTACTGAAGAAATCCCTTCCTGAGCAAAAAAAAAAAAAAAAAAAAAAAAAAAAAGGGGAGGAAGAGAATAAGGATCATGTGATTTTTGCAGGCTGACTATGATTTTCAGAGTCCAACGCTTGTTCTGTGCAGCCCCTCCTTTTATACAGTTTCCTCAAAACGTGTCAGAGGAAGATGCAGCTACATACCTGTGTCCTGTGCAGCTTGCCCTTTAGGCAGTACGGGCCCACACACACAAAGCTGTGCTCATTGAGCAGAGCAAGGCAACAGTACAGGTTGACTGGCTCATTACTCCTTAAAAATACTCACACTGCCCTATTCAGTTGTCATGAGCTTCAGCATCTGGACAAGTTTATCTTTTTTTTTCTTCTTATACAGTAGCAAAACCTTTCAAGAAAGAAATGCTGCACAACTGGAACTTGGTGCATAAACGAAACAGGAAACGCAGTCAAGGACTAGGATTACTGTGGGTATCTCCTTTTGCTGACGGTCACTTTAGGCTAAGCCATGCTAGCTTGAAAAATGACGGAAGTGAACCAAACGCACTGTTCATTTGTTTTATGCAAACTCTATTTGTAGTCTTTCTTACATCCACATATTCTGATGGAGTAAATGAGAAATGACTCCAGCATAATCAATGGATATTAACTGGAACAGACAGAACTAGAATTAAGCTCAAAAAGGCAGAGGCTGTGCATATTCCTTACAGCATCTCTACAGGAACCTGTGGTGTCCTTCCAAACACTGGCCATGGAGTTCCACTCTCTTTCCATTTGGCCCAGACTCAAAACCCAGCAAGTGCAGAAAAGCACTTCCCCAGTTCCAGGAAACTCACTGGGCAGAGCAGGCTGGGTTACAATTCACAACTGGCTATCTTTCTTTAAATAACATCGGTAGGCCTAAAATGTCCTAATTTAAAAATACCCCAGAAAAAAAAAAAAAAAAAGTTTCCATTCAGCACTGTGCAGCAGGAATTGTTGTTGCTTTGCTGTATTTGTTACTGCTTACCCAATACATACAACTCAAAATTACCTGGGAAAGCACTGAGATCAGACATTACCTGGCCAAACTGGGAGAACTCCAAGTCCTATCAGAAATATAGCACTGGCTGCACTTGGAATTCTGTGACTGTATTTATAGGACAGGAATATGGAAATGTTTGATAAAGGAAAAAACACCCTGTTATTATGGCTTGACCCATTCAGAAATTATAGAGTCTATACTCACACTGCTTTAAGGACTGTCTGACGTGGCCAGTCTAAGGGAAGATGCCTGAAGCTGAATTTCCCCCTTCATTCCAGGTCTTTTAATTTGTCCTCCCCAGCTTACTTCCTCAGCAGAAGGGATGTAATGACATAGTACACTCAGCTGAGCCGGGTGCCTCAGGGATGATGGATGACGGGAGTACTTGCCAAAGGCCTGCACGCACTGCAGCAATCTTGCAGAAAAGCCCTGTGCATGAATGCCACTGTGTGAGGCATTGCCTGGATAAGGCTTTTCCACAACAGAGAAGAGCATCCTGGCCACTCATACTTAGGAGAAGGATGTCAGGAATCCAGGAGTATCTTATAAGAACAGACTAAGACAGCTAATGAGGCTTCTTTGGTCTAATGAGGTCTGAGAGGGCATATGCTCACTTCCTGTAAGCATACTGGAAAGGAATGGAAAAAGGAGTTTATGCAACGGGGTAACGTTGGCACAAGGACATGCGGCCATGAACCAGCTGCATACAAGTTTAGGCTGAATTTAATGATTGTTTCTACCCTTCAACAAAGTAATGCTCTGGAACAGACTTCTAGGCAGAAGGAGCGGCTGCAAAAGAAGCCTAATCAGTTTTAGGATGAAGCTTGATAAATCTGTTTAAGGGATAATGACCAGGCTGCCTGTAACAGCAGACAACTGGACTCCATGTTTTAGAAGATCTCTCCAAGTGTTACGCTCCCAGACTTGTGTCCAGAACCCCTCTACATGACAGATCTTTTAAATCAGGAGTACAGCACTACAACAGAAATCTGGAACCTCTCCTTGTCAGGGAGACAGAAATGCTGGAACAACAACAAAAAAAAGTGAGGTCAGCTACCTCAGGGGTGTCCAGCTCCTGTCTCAAGGACCAGCGGTGATCCTGCAGAAAGAGGAAAATTTTTCAGATGTTTTCTGTATTGAACTACATCCTCGCTCAGCTGGCATAGCTACTCACAGCCTTACAACAATCCCTGCCTGATAGAGGAAAGTGGCTGAAACCTTAGGAGACTTGAAAAGCCCAGCTGGCTGAAGTGGAACAGTATTCCCTGCAACAGCATGCTGGGCAGTCCCGAACAGGCACCACAATTCCTCTCCCATGGAAAACTTTGGAGTTTTTATTTTTTCTGAACCGAAACAAATGGAGATAGAAGGTTTAGCATGCCAAAAATACCTTTTGCAAAGATTCGGTGTCACATGAGTCCCAGAGCCAGGCTTTCTCCCACAGGGAGTTCCAATGGCTCTGCAGCGCTGTGCGTGACTGAGGCTGTGGGGATGCTGGTGACCCAGGACACTGCCCACTGGCCATCAGACAGACAGCCTAACTGACAGGCAGGACAGCATGCTAGGGAAAAAAGTCAGCTTGCTGGGTTTGGTGCATGTTCTACTGGAATGAGCATTTTCACAGTGTGTTGCTTTGTTGTAATTTTCCTCACGTTACTACTGTCTGTATCCATACAGAGCAGAGCTGAGGTTATTTCACAGATCTGAGCTGCACTGCCTGCACTGTTTGAAACTCTCAAGTACATTGGCATTTCTTCAAGAAAGTGACAGCAGTTGCTGCAGCATATTTCACTGATACAAATTCTCTAACGCAAGTCTGTTTCAGTGCAGGTTTTTGGAGGTTTTCTGTGAAGCATAGTGCTGCCCTGGGACCCCTAAACTAAAGACTGCAGAGGGACCAGCCGCTTTAATGCAGTTATCTCCGTAGCATGACAGCACCTGAGAGCTCCATGAGAATTTAAGACAAAAGCAGCTTCCTTAAACAGCTGTTTTCTAGTAACCCAGAAAGTCTGCTTGGCACAATGTCATCCCAAGGGGTCTGTCTCACCATGTGTGCCCAGATTATGGCTCGTTCCTGTTTGTTCCACTCTTTTACCATACAGGAGGCACAGGGTTTCCACTCCCAAAGCCGGTTGTTCATCTTTCTGTTCCATTTCCTACCAACACTCCACTTTCTGAACGCTGTGTACTTGCTGGCCCTGCCTTTAAAATCCCCAATCATCACACGCTCTGCCGGGAGCTCGCAGAGTGACGTCCCTTGGCCGTCGAAGGAGCAGGGCAGCAGCTCCGCAGCTCCAGACCCGGCCCAGCCTCCCCCTGTCCCCGCTCCAACCTTGCCACGTTCCCGGCCCGCGGGCAGAAGCCGGGCCGTGTTGACGCACTGCCACCTAGCGGCTCGTCGTGCTCCCAGCCTGCAGCAGGGTGCTGTCCCCTCCCGTGCCAGGCTGCCAGGCGTCTGAGCTTCGGCTCACGGTTTCAGGGTGAACTCCTGGGATGCACCGTTGCTCACGCTGTGCCCGTGCACGGCTCATGCAGGCTTTCTCGCTGTTAGTGCCCCTGCTCTTGGCCACCAGGAGCAGCAGCAGCAGCAATTCTTTTCATCGCTTTTTTTTGTAGATTGGCTCTTCCCCCCTTAGAGCCCTGCCCAGACCAGCAGTCCTTCTGCTCCGGGACTGCAGCAGCACTAAAGCTGTGCTTGGACAGAGGTGGTCAGGCACTGCCTCAGCCCAAAGTGCTGCCGTCTGTTGATCAAATTAAGCAGGCAGCTGGGATGTCTGTCTGCAAGATGGATCCAGCCTTCCAAAGCTGCTCAGTTTTTGGGCAAACTCCAGCTGCAGCCAGCAGCTCCCCAGGTAGGCACCTCAGGAGCAGGACCTTCAGCCACCGCCTGCAAAACCGGCAGCACCCAGCCTCATAAAGTGCCCCAGCTCACGAACTGACCTACTGACGGTTAGCTGGGCTGTAATTATCTCTGCCAGGGCATCTAGCAGCTCTGAAGAGCCATGCCTACTTGTTGTTTAGTTATCCTCAAGTACTTGCTTGGTAGAACAAACAGCAAGAGCACCTTTTTGAACTGAGGTTTACCACAGAGGTGGTGCAAAGTGTATTTGCCCTGGCTGGTTAACTCGAGGGGCCTGCAAACCCCTCATTCCAGCCTGTATCAGTCCACTACAGCCCTGCATCATCAGAAGGCCATTTCCTCTTTCCCCTAAACCAGGATAGCAAAGAACAAAGAAAGCAAACCACATCATGACCCTGCACTAACCAAAGGGTTCAAAATGCTTTGGAAAAGTGTAACGACATTTATACCCAAATATCCACAGGCTCCGCTAGACTTATAGAGTGCTCTCGTTATACAACATTGTTGTTCCTCTAAAATCAAGCCTTTAATTTTTTAAATGTGACTTTCTACTCCTTTAAACAATCGAGCATCTCCTGATGTTTTGCAGTGGAAGAGCACCTAAAATGTAAAAAGTTAGCAACCTGCAATCTTCTTTTGCAATAACTCAAACCTTGCAGAAAGACCGTAACTAGCAAGGCAAAAGCAGACACTAAGAATTATCTTCGGCTGAAGAAGGGCTTCTCATGTAACATAGCTCTCTCAAAATCCGTCCCACCTCCACACTTCTTTCTAGACCTTACTCCAGAAGGCACAGGGAACATACTAAGCTAAAGGCACAGTATCATTTTAACCATTATAAATTTCTGCAGATTTGCAAATGCTATGGCTTGATCTGATGCTGTGCAGGCCCTGCGAAAACAGAGAATAGGAAGGGCAGAAAATGACCCTTCTTTCTGCATCAAAATACAGAAATGAAGACCATCCTGCAAAAACAGCAGGTGTCTCACTAACACAAAGCGTGATATCAGATTCTGCTCCCCCTTGATCTGTCAGTATGAACACATCTCAATAGCAAATGGCAGTGCTCTGCAGCTGAAGTATGCGAGTTCCAGCCTTAAATATTACCTTTTTGACTAAATTCACCCTCTTTATTTTTTTTTATTAGGTAGATTTTAAAACTGGGACCGCAAAAGAAGGGTTAATAATCCCGCCAGCCAAAATGTGTAGTGAAAGACTCAATAGCATCGAGCCCTAACCTCAGCATTCCTTAGAAGGGAAATAGAAAAAGAATTCTTTGCAAAAGTGCTTGACTTTTTGTTTTAGCTGATTTTGCAGCTCTGCCGTTTGTCTTCATTTATTTCCCGTTCTCCAAGGATCACAACCCACTAGCTGGGATTTTTGAGAATTATGGAGCAATTATTGTTTAGTAGTTCTTTATGTAAAGTATTACTGAAACTGAGACTGCCTTTTGCACATGCAGGCTGCACAAGAACGTTTCCATTTGTGGAAGCCAGTTCACATGAAGGTAAATCCCTGCCAAGTTCCCAGAGACCAGTTTTACAGGAGCGGAGGAGAAGAGCAGCCCATTTAACATCTCAAATTCTGCACTGATGTGAAACACAGTGCATTCTAAACACATTAGCAGGTATCTTTCTCTGTCACTTATACTGGATTATATCAAATTACTTAAAATTCTAGATCAAATCTATTACTTATGTCTGTGTTTCATGGCCACAATAATACACCATCCTTCAAGACTTTTATTCCTCCTATTGTACAATTCCTCCACTAACCTACTTTAGTGATGCTTATGTGATTTTCACTGCTGCATCCAGGTAATCTGACAGTGCTCACCCCTGCCTGCTACAACCACCACATCTGCAGACCTTCACAAAGAAAGCAAAACGTCATTTATGGGCCTGTGTCCTAGAGGGTCAGGACACAACACGAGCCTCCCTTCTGAAGCTTCCCCCTTTGCCCATGCTGCCAAACATTCCCTCCTTTCAGCCATATTCAAGCCCATAGCTCTAGCAAGACACCAGTTTGCTATTTCTCTTCCTGCACTTCCACATGCCCTCCCATGTCACCCTGGGAAAACCTTCCTCTCAAGTCACTAAAGCCACCACTGGTGCACTGCTGAGTTTCACAAGCACCCCCTGCTAACTCCAGCCCAGTAACAGAGGCAAGCTATGAGACTCACAGACATGGTTTTTACCCAGCTGTTTCTGCTCGCTTTCCCCAGAGCCAGCCTGCTCTTCAGGTTCACCTCCCCATCTCATCTCATGTTTCAACTTGTAACACAACATAGATGGGGCTGCCTTTTGTTTTCACATAGTTGCTTTCTCTCATATCCTTACACACACAGGGTGGGGTTTAATCAAACCAAACCAGAAAAAGCTCCTCCTTGCCTTAAGTTTGACAATTTTCTTTATAGGCAGCAGAGATGTGCTGACAAAGCATTTTTGCAATCTTAACTTTAGAGAAGGTCTGTGAAGACTCCCAGTTGTTTAAAATTGCAAAAAGGACAAAAATTTCCACCATTTACTCCTCCTTCAGTCCCCATGAATCTATCGTCAGCCTTCCCCTAAGGTATCTTAGTGAACAGCTTAGGCACGTGAGTAAAGGTCTGGCACTGCCGTGTAAGGGGACAGACTTGCTGAGTGGGCACAGAGCTGTAGCCCAGTGCAGTTGCTGGCAGTGAAGAAGCAAATATGATCAGACTCATGCAGTCTAGCTCCTCACCCACCCCCTCACATTAGGCCAAGGATGCATCTGTCCTCGGTTCTGTCAAATGGCAGTCACGGGAGGCTCGGTGCTCCCCTTCACACTTGACTTACGCAAGAACTAAGACGTGGTATTTCTGAAATTGCCAATTATTTCTTCTCAGGCCAGTAAATGTTCTACAAAGCACTGTCTGCAGTTCTGTCCAGGAGTTAAGCAGAGCATGCACCCCACAAGATCTCAGAGCAAAGCAAAGGAACCAGAGGCCCATACACCAATGCCACCAAATGCCCCAACACCTCAAGCATTGTGGCAGGCCCAACCTCTTTCTCACTCAGGCACTGAGCCCCTTGCCCTTCTCCTCTCTAACAGCTACTGATCACCAGGTGCCAAATGCTCTTAAACACCAAGCAGCTGCTTCTAACCCACATTTCAAGTATATCACTTCTATTTCATACCTGTGCCTTAAAACTCTGTTTTGGCTGAGGATGTGTACAGCCTGCCTGTTGGAACACGCTTACCTCCAGACAGAGGTCCATGCCTCAAGCTTTCTGTGCACAGCCTAAAGCTCTGGTGAAGTGTAAGGGTCTTTTCATAAAAGAGAATGAGATCCAGCTGTAAAGTGTTGGATTTCAGCCCCTCTCCAAAGTTAGTGCATTGCACTGGAATTCACACTTCCTGAACTCCACTTTCACATTTGGATGCTGTAAATTTGCAGCCGGTCTGGGTTTTTTTTCGGACAGCTCTTTCTTGTTGTCAGCAGCTCAGCAGCACTGATATTAGGTGCAGTTCAAGACCGTTCAGCTTCAAAACAGTGACATTGTCTTTCATTTAGCCACTGGGGAGTGAACGTTTGTCATAAGATGAAGTAAGGAATTGAAATACGCTAATAACAGGTGTTGGGAAAAAGCTCGAGGGAGCAAGATGCACAGCCTGGATCATCTTCCTCTGTTTGAAATAAATTTGGGGTTTAGAGGAGAGGGGCATAAATTTCAAATTTATTCTACTGTTCAGTTTTACCTTCTTTTGATGGTTATTTATTTCTGTCTAAAATTCCTTGTGGACTTCAGGAAAAGATAGCATGCAGCTCTGCTCTCAGTTTTAGCAGCTACCACCAATACAGAACAACTGTGTATAATTGAGATTTATTCCTGATTTTAAAATTTGCCTTTATTCTACTGGGAAGTGAGCAACCCAAGGAAGCCATACCATCAGCCAAGAGGCTCCTCAAGTCATCCATTGGCCTGTGTAGCCAGCACAAAATGGATCACTTAACATCCTGCTTGCAGACAACCAAACCAAACACTGAACTATCTTTTGCCTTTTTAGACATTGCACTCTCCAATAGTCTCAAAGCTGAACGTATGAGGTTTTAAGAAAATATTAGGGAAAACTTGATTTGCAAATACTGAGATGTACTTTCTTTGCAAAGCTGCTCTTAAGCACAGCACACTGAAAAAGGCCGTGCAAAAAGGCAAACAAGAAAAAAATAGAAAAATAACACCCCCCCCTCACACACACAGCACTAGGAAAAACATTACTGAATTCTACACATCAGACTACTCCTGAACAAGATACGGAATTATCATATCTGCTGGAAAATCATTTCAAAAGATAAATACACTGGGGATGGTTGCAAACTACTGATTGATTACTTGGCAAGAAGCTGACATTATTTCCTGACTTTGTGAATCACTGAAACTAGTACATTTTTGCTCTGATCACAGAAACATCCTCAGCAAGAAGACTCAGTATTTTGCCCACCCTAAGCACTTGAATAAGCCCCAAAGAACAGGTCAACACACAGCCGTCATCAGACCATTTTTGGCCTTGTGCCACTAGATGGTGTCCAGCCCTGAGCATTGTCACTGCACCTGCATTAATCAAAAACATCATTCAGAACTGCTGAATGCTTGCTCTTACATCTCTTCTGGTATTTTGGGTAAGCTCTTTTCCAGGGAGATTTGGCTTTTCAACTCTTATTTTTGATCTCAGTATGATCTTTCAAACTGGGAACGATGAAGGCTTTGATGTGGATTCTTGCATAAACAGAAGCAATACACTACACAGCACCTAACTGCAAAGGAAGAAATGCTAGCCAGGGCTGAAACAATGCAAAATGTCCTTTCTAAAAGTCAGGGGGAAATGGAAAGGAGAAATCCGGGAAGCAAACACCATCACCACTGTTCAACTGAGAAAGAAATAAAGATTATGAAAGGCAGTCTGAAAAAAACTGAGACCCTTCCTGTGTGTTGGAGACCTTCATATGTCTTGTGTCTCTCATTTGAGAGCTACAGTAGAGCTGTTCTGATGTGAGGAAAATTGCAAGAAAAAAGAAAGGGTAAGAGAGCGCTGAAGAAAACCACTCAGAGCTAAGTAACAATATATATATATAAAAAAAAAACATATAGAAGTAGCTGATTCAAGAAGTGTAAGATCCAGGCACCAATGTGTACTGGGAAGGAGCCTTCTCTCCTGCCTTTACTCCTCTTTTACCCATATAATTAAGCACAAGGACAAGCATGGCAAATGCAGTGCAGTGCTTCACTCTACTCCCAGCTGTTGACTGAGCAGGCACCAGGAGGCCTCAGTCACTCACTAACAAAACAATACAGCTCAGTAAATACGAGCTGATTTAACACACTTCAGAGTCTTTATTTGACAATAGTGAGAGCAATGCCTGCAAGGAAAAAGAGGAAGGAGCAATGGGAAAAGGGCATTACATAATCTATTCAGAAATCTGCAGTAAAAAGGCTAGAAAATGTGACTCCAACCTTACTGTTTGCATGGCAAGTCTCTGAAAGCATGCATGGCTCCACAGAAGGAAAAACAATAAAAAGAAATACTTAAAAGTGTCACAAGAAAGGGAAAGGAGTGATTTACAACTGAATAATAAAAAAGAATTAGCTGGAGACCTTTTGATCAGCTAAGTGATGGATAAGGACAGGTGTTTCAAGCTACTAGTGCTGCTTGCTTGTAAAGGAAGCTCAAGTCAGAGATGAAACTCATGACTCCAGGGCAGCGTGATTGTATTTTAAAAGAGCTCTCTTTCATGTTTTCCTCAAAGTGATACCTGCACAGACAAGCACAAACTAGACTCTTATCCTGTACAAGCATTACAAATCAGTGTGCCCACCACAAGGGATGTCAGCCAGGTTACATGCAGTCTTCTTCCTTCAGAGCTTGGGTTAAAAGCTGCTAGCAAACTCTAGGCCACCCAGCAGCTGTGTTCTGCCATGCTTGGCAATTGGATCAGTTCAAAGGAATTCACATTTTCTGCAGAATTACCTTAATTTTGCCTTTGGGGAAAAAAAAAAAAAAAAAACACCACTAAAATTAGAGCCAAGTGAGTTGTTGAAAGGGTACAACACAGCAAAGTAACAGGGCTGTGGGATCCAGATATTTACAAGGAACCTAAACAGCCTTCTGATACCCAGTCTCTTTTCCATTTGAGACAGTTGCAGCCTGTAGCCCCAGTCAGCACACCAACCCAAGACACAAAGAACAAATAATGTTCTTTTGCACCAAGCTGAAAATGGACAAGAGCCTAAGGAATTCTACTTGAAGCCTCTCACTTCAGAGTCAGGTTATAGGAATTTCTGATTCAGTGTTTCAGGTGGCCAGGTAAAAACACTAAGTGTTAATGCAGAATTGCCCAGTAGCAAAATAATACCTGATCCATACACAACACTATGGCTGACATGAGGATGATGAACTGTGTAGTTAGCTTGCTATTAAACTAAGGACATAACATCGTACTTAAAGTTTAAAGCACCATTTGTATTACACAACTTGATGATGCACCTTGACATCAAGGATCAAATTTGGTGACCTCCCTAAAGGCATACTGCATTCAGTTGTATTCTACTCCGGAATGATATCCTGGTAGCGGACTGGCTGTCTTTTAAACATCTTTTAAACATCTCAGCAGCTCACAGGACCACTGGCAACTCAGAATGGAACTAAGGCAAAATCTGAAATCCAGACACAGAGAAAATATCTCTGACATAGCCATCTGCTACACACGGCCATTTCCACATCTATCATTGTATTTTAGATTGCCATATTACTTATTTTGTTTGTATTATACCTTATTAGTATTTATAGTGACAATATATTTAATTTAAATGGGTTTCACAAGGCTCCCTTTCCCATGGCAGCACCAGTCCTAACTTCACTTCCATGTAACATGAATCTGCTAGATGAAGGTCCTTCTTGCTGCACCAATCTTTTGAGAAAATGCTGGACTTCAGGACTTCAACACTGAAGTGGTTCAGCACTGAGATGTTGCCGTAGAGAATGCAGCATCTCCATCTTTGGAGATTTCAGAAGACAAGGTCATGAACAGTCTGCTCTCATATGGAAGTTGGTCTGGCTTTGACCAGGGCATTGGACTTGACGTATACCAGAAGTTCCTTCCAGCCTAAATACATTTAACATAAATTAGAGGGGGGAAAAAAAATATAATGCATTGGTCTTCTTACTTGCCTGTTGGAGTCAAGGTTACTGACTCTGATAAAAAACTTTGAACAAAATTGTAATGTGTTACTTAACTGTTGCACATTTGTTGCTCATTAAACAATGTCTTAAGGAATTTTTTTTATACAAGAACATGCTATTCTTCCCTCTGTGACCCTTTATTCAAGTAAAAATCAAGCTGAAAATGAAAAATACAGATTGCATAACTGTAGGAACATAAATCTGTCACAGTGCTGGAGAATAAGAATGAACCTAAATTTTCTTGCTCCACTAGTAGTAAAATACTGTATCCGAACAAATGAGTCATTTAGAGAGGTTTCAGACCCTAATGGCTGCCTCTAAGAGATGAGGATCCAGCAGGAAAAATAAGAACTGATTGAGCAGATGTAAGTACTGCCAATTTGTATCCAAAAAGTTTGGATTCCAGGGAACACCCAGTGGGGATTGAGATTTCACAGGGAACACATCGATCTCTGTCAGCACTTCCCCTGAGAGAAATAACTTCCTCCTCCTTGTATTAATCCATGGCTAACATTAAAAACATCTTTCCTGGAGAAATACAGACTCCTACATTCATAAAATTACTCAGTAAAGTCTACCAAATAGTGGAGTATAAGTAATAGATAGCTAGAGTAGCCACATGAAGACCACAGCAGTCTGCCACTGGTGGAAGCTGTTCTTGCAATGTCAAAGCATAGCTGTGTCTATGTGCAGAAACGTCATGCCAAGGCTCTAGCCCAGGACCAAATTTTTTTTTTTTTTTTTTTTTTAATTTAAGTGCTACAGTGGCCGTACCAGACTTCATACTTTGCCCTATTAATTGGATACAACACAGTACAGACTCTAGCAGATACACCAGGATTTAGGCTGAAACAATGGAAAAAATGATTGTCTCTTCAGATTAAGGTCAGCTAAAAATGCCAATGCGGCATGTCAGTGTGACAGCTGAGTTGCAAGGCATGTAAGCACAGACACTGCAGCACATCAGCTTCTCATTATTTTGAAGAAATCAGTGTCATGGTTGCATTGCTACTTGGAAGCCAAGAGCCTAGAAGGACATTCTGTTTGGAAGAGAAAGAAATTAGCTATGCGGTTTGCCACTTCCCCGCATGTGTATACGTCTGAAAGGACAACAGGCCTCTAAGAGAAGTGATTAAAATGCAACCACTTAAAAACACAAAATACGTCTGCTCAGAGGTTAATTGCTACTAAGACGGCCTCTACTGCACTACAAGGAAAGAATCTCATGCTTACACAGCCATTGTCAGGGACCTCTGGGTTCCAGCTGCTGGAGACGATTAGCAGCTTGGTGGCAGACCAGCGCCAGTTGCTGTGGCTCTTCTGGCTTATCTGCTCAGGTTTGTCCTCTGCATAAAGCAGAGAAGAACAAAACCTTGTGCTCTTGAGTTTAGTCCTCAAACAAAACTGGATGTGGGATCCCACAGTTCAACCCACAGTACCCAAAGGGAGTGCTGTGGTCAGTGGGAAATTCTGGTTGAAGTGGGAAAGGAAGAGACTTGAAGGGTTTCCAAAACCCATTGAAACTCAGTGACTCTGCGTCTTCAAGTCCCTTGCCCTGCCCCCAGCAGCACACCGACCACAAAAGCACCACAACCATCACGCTAATTGCTCCTCCCACCTCTCAGACTTCATACACATCAACTGCCACATCACTGCCTCAAGATCTGCTTCCCCCTCAGCTGCTTTTCACCACAGCTGCCCTTTCTCGATAACCTACATTCAACTCCTGGGAAGATTTCCTTTGCCATCTCCAATGTTGCTATGCAAGGTGGCTGTGGTTCCCTCCCAGGAATGTGTGGCATAGCCTACCAACATCTGTGCAGAAGGCCACATGGCTCATGTTGAAGGCCCTGCATTACATAACACACAACCTTTCTGCATGCCCGGTGTGTGTTCCAGATACCCCACTGGGTAGGAAACACTGCCTGCCCAGAGCAAAGGAACCACAAACTGAAGTTGGCTTTGGTGAATACTGAAAACGAAGAAGCCAAAGGCTGAAATACACCATTCCAGCTACTTGTGAGACTAGCAGCCTTCCCCCATTCATCAACTCCAGAATCCTTCTGGAAGAAAAGAAAATGAAAGCTATTAAATGTTACTGCAGCTCCATCTGCTTTGTGACAAAGCAGCAGGGAAGCTCACTCACTGAGCTGCACTGGCAGCTGAGCCTCTTGTTTGCAGAGAAAACCCCCCGAGTCCTCAATATGTATATTTGTAGGAAGTAATTTTCAAGTCTTTCACCTATTTTACTGACAGATTGTCCTAAACTTATTCATCAGATAAAGGACACATTTCAAGTGCACCAGAATTTAAACAAAAGAGGTAGTTCAATTTCTTCATGAACAAACTGCTGCCAGATCCCCAGCTGGGGACTTGGATGCTGGAGATAACATTCAGTTCTTACACACAGGCCAAGCAGGGGGTGTCTCACAACTGTATTCTGTATAACCATATATGTTTCACAGCATTTATTTTTCCCCAGCAAGATCTCCAAACAATATACTATGAAACCCTACACAAGAAATCGTAGAATCTTAGAATATCCTGAGTTGGAGGGGATCCATGAGGACCATTGAGTCCAACACTTGGCCCCATCCAAAACCCAAACCCTGTGTCTGAGAGCGGTGTCCAAACTTCTTGAGCTCCTTGAGCTTGGGGCCGTGCCCGCGGCCCTGGGGAGCCTGCTCCATGCCCACCACCCCCTGGTGCAGAACCTTTTCCTCACCCCCAGCCTGACCCTCCCCTGACGCAGCTCCATGCCGTGCCCTCGGGCCCTGTCGCTGTCCCCAGAGAGCAGAGCTCAGCGCCTGCCCCTCCGCTCCCCTGGGAGGGAGCTGTAGGCCGCCATGAGGCCTCCCCTCAGCCTCATCTGCTCTGGGCTGAGCAAACCCAGGGCCCTCAGCCGCTCCTCACACCTCTTGCCCTCCTGCAGACCCTTCCCCATCTTTGCAGCCCTCCCTTCCTGATCTCTCTGAGCACAAGTGGCTCCTCACAGGGCTCTGCCTCCCCTGGGTCTTCCCCAGCCCAGGAACACCCTGGGCACCGCTATTCTTTCTCCACTGCACAACCCGCCTGCACCAGTTTGCATTTAACTATAGGTTAAACTGATGCATAACTACAGGTTAAACTGATGCATTGTGACACTGTCACTGAGGGGACATGATCCCCTACTAATCGTCTGCCGTTATTAATTATATGTCTGCAAGTTAAACATTTAATATATTGTGACAAAATTGTTCAATTGGAGAACTGCAGAGTAAGCAGTTTGCCAGCTTGGAACAATACTGGACAGGATGCTGGGTTTCAGCAAGCCACACTGGACATTGACTATGAGGAGAGAGTTCTTCAGAAGTTAAAGTAAGTGAAGTGGTGAGTGAAGAAAGAAGTGCTTTTTAAACACCGTTTGGATGAGTATTTTACATCATTGCTAAATATTACTAATGGTCTTACCATTTAATATTTTATGGTAGAGGATCTGAATGGATGTATTTCAAAAAAACATTTAACTTAGCTATCCAATAAGTCTTCAGTATTTCATCTTTTGTTTAATCATTAAAGGAGTTGTTCTTTCCAGGAAAGCCTGGGAATCTGCCAATTTTTGGTAGCGAAGAAAAGGTGAAATGTAATTACATTTAATCATTTCTTCAAACACCACAGCAAGAGTGACTGACATGATTACCAGTCACAGCCTATTATGATAAATTATAAATTAATTTTGATAATTAAAATCCCATTTTTCGTTACCTTTTTAACCTAAAGCAGAGTGTAAAAATAACTGAAATTTACTTGCTCATAAGCAACACTACAGCAGTCAGACACTAACAAGCTACAGTCAGGAAAAGAATTGGGTAGATGAACTAGATCCAGGTCAGCATGAGAAAGCCCAGTGTTTTAAAAAAGATGCCATTAATTCTCTGTGCTTAGAGGGTGGAAACAGGAAATTCACATTTGTATTATCCCATTCAAAATACTTGTGAACATTTAACTGAAAAAAAATGTGACAGACAGAAGACAGACACCCTGGACTGACTAATGCCAAATCTCAAAGAATGAGATTCCTCTCTCTGATGTGATTTAAACGAGGAACTCAATGCCACAAAACACTTTACAGTTAGCAAGATTTAACGAGGAAGTAAACATTTATAGCAATAAAGAAGCTTCAGGGCGCCATGACCCAGAGTACACTCCCACCACCAACAGCTTAGCTGGTTCTACAAGGCCAGCTGGCTGAAGGAGGTATGAAGAAAGCCCAAAGAAACCTCGGCAGAGGCCTGCCCATAAACAGCACTGCTGGCAGGCCTCAACGAGGGCCACCCTCCTTCCCTCGAGGGCTGCTCTTTAGCTGAAGCTCTCACCCTGAGCCTTGCCATGTACCCCACTGATCCGGATCCTGGCCAAGAGACCAACTCCCCGTCTTGACCGCAGGCCTGCCTCATCACTATGGACCTGCATGGCAATCACTGGACTCCAGTCCTGGCTACTGCATCCAGACCTGATCTTGACCCTGACACACTGCGGCAGTAAAAGTGAAAGAGTTTAAACCTCAACATCATCACCTCCAACCAGCTACATTGCTTAGGTTTCAACTTGCCCTGCAGCCACACACAGCCCCCATGCTGCAGCACCAGGTGACAAAGCACCCTGTCACCTTGAAACTCCACACCCATCTTTGATAAGAGCACTACATTCTGTCCCTCACTTACTCTAGACTCCTTGCCCTGTATTTCCACTAATGCAAAGTCTGAAGTATGGTAGAACTGAATTAATCTTTACTTGACAAAGTCAAAAACAGTAAGATGTCTGTGCCATTCAACTGACAAAACTGAGGAACCCATATATTCTTTAAGCGCTCTCACGTATTTGTTTTGTATAGAAGTATCCTACTAGTTTTAAAATACAAAAGCTCCAACAGCAGTTTCTCCCCTCACAGTTTCATCTTAGAGGAGAAAAATCACCACTAGATATGAGAGTTAGCAAAACTCAGAACTTAACAAGACATTTGAGACACCACACATCAGTTCCTTCTGCAGGCAGAACTTTTTTTTTTATAGAAAATAAAAAAAACAAACATTTTTATTGACTGTACTGTAGATACCTGTACAGAGTGTAAACTTTAATATTTCACCAGATATGTGAATAATTCTGGAGAAAGAATTATCAAGCACCTTCACTTCAACACATTGATATTTACAGTAAGAAATACCTGATTAAGTGTAGGAGTAAAATGAATTAAAAGTTATAAAAAGTTACACAAAAAAAAATCTCTAAGATGTTTACATTGGTATTGTATGATAAATATACAGTTAAAGAGGAACATGTCACACAGTTAAGACTCAGCATTGGCTCTGTTTTAAGCTTAACTGTAGCATCTGAAGAGGGAGTGAGGAAACAGGGATGGTAATAGCTTACTGCTCTGACCACAACACTGTGAAATGTGTGCTGACAGAAATAGGCTTGCATGTAAGCTTCCTTCCCAGCACACAGTGTAGAAGTTAAACTTCACTCCTGGTTTTGTATGACATTAAGAATATGCATTTTGATTTTGTATCCCAACTCCAAACTCATTGCTGATGCTGAAAATGTGCTTCAACTTTGCTTTGATTTTCAACATACCTTTTTGCTGTTACTCAACAATGGCACACAAATAGGGCATCGTTGTCTTTTACTTTTAAGCACCAAGAGACAGCTAACCCTTCTGGAAATCAGATTTTTAACTGCCATGTTTCTCACAATCTACCAAAAGGCATGACATTGTTTGCTAAAGAAGAAAGATAGCTACGATAAAATTCAAAGATAATTTTCAGGCTTATAGAATCAAACAGAAATATTATTTTAAAAACTCTCAGAAACAAATATGACTGTCTCTCTTTAGAAAAGAAAGACCACCAGATGAATCAGCATTCACTCTTTGATGAACTAGCAACAATTGAGATCTATAGGATTTTAGGAAACTACTCAGGAATCCACATCAGTCAGAAGAAAAATAACTCTCAAAATGTGGCAGAAATTTCAAATACATCCACTAAGCAGTGCTGACTATAAAGAATCACACGCTGTGGGAAGGGATCACATGAGGGTAGCAAGAACTACCCTCACAGCATGTGGATAAAGTATTTCCATAACACAAGAGTCAAAAGTTGAGATTCAAGTTCTGAAGATGGAAAGACTGGTAGTGGGGAAGAATGCAGTTAGGCATTACATCTGTGACGTTATCCATCCTTGGGACCCTCTGGCTACTCCTCAGCTACAGATACAGCCTAGTCACACAGGTGAAGGGTTAAACATGCCAACAGGCAGATAACTGCTGCGTGCTTTGAGGTACAGCCCAGTCTCCGGATCACACCATCCTTTACTCCATTCTGTATTCAGTCAAGACACACCTCCTCCTAGCGCAGCACAGGTGCAACTAAGGCCTCCACATTTTTCTTTAGAAGTGAGAAGACAGCATTACAAGGAATGAGATGCAACTGGACCCAACCTGGGTAGTTCTGTCTTGCCTAACTGCTACAACAGTCATTGCCTGTGTGTCTGCATATGCGCATTGTGGCTTGCAGTCAACAGCATGCAGCACTTATCTTTAGGGCCTGATTGTGTTGATAGAACTGAATTGTTTACAGCACATTTCCAAAAGGTGCCTGCTGCTCAAAAGCTTGTTTTTATGCTCAGTTTCTTTCTATACAATCCACTCCAACTGTATTGTCAGGGCAGCGGCAAGAACGGCCTTCTGGGGTAGCCAAGCAGAGGTGAGTACAACCACCGTTATTCACTGTACAGTAGTTATGTCCTGAAAAAGAAGAGATGTCAGATGTTAAAAAAAGCAAAAGCAAACCAACAATAACATCAAAATGTGTACAAAAAAAAGTATAGATTTTGGACTGAATCCAAAGTGTTACAGGAGTTCATTCCTGGACAGCACCCACTACAAAAACATTGAGCAATGACTCGCCAGAACAAAAAACATAGGCGGTATAGGGAGGAATACATTACTGCTGAGGGGGGAAACAAAACAGGAGGCAGTGCTCCCAGCAGTGGATTTGAAGGGAAAGACATCAGCCAGAGAAAAAGAAAAATATTTTGAATAGATTTATGATGAGAAAGAAACAATGCCAAGGTTCCCAAAATTACAAATCCAATCACTGAGTCAGAGCACACAGTATGGTGTTGTTATACAGTGCCTATCACAATGGAAATATTAACTTGTTAATAGTTAACTAGTAGTTAATTATTAAACTAGTTAACCAACTAATTAATGGAATTAACTAGTAGTAATAACTGTTTTCTTAGCTAAGAAGTTCATATGCATATTTTAATGCTTTGAACCAAGCATGCAGTTAAGTTTTTACTACACATATTGAATAATTTGGGCGGAAGCTATCTTAAGGGGTTTCTTAGGCCTGAAGTTAAAAACACCACAAGCACCATTCTAGCAACACAGTAATAATAAAAGAACTCTCCTCCTAACAGTGATTTGAAAAGAAGAACACAACTGAACAGTGGCATTGCTTCCCAAGAACAAACTGTTATTTCAAGGCTACCGACTTCCTCTCTTCTAAGTTTCACAAGGGCCTTTTCAATAACCTATCTGAAATGCTTAACATTCAACAGAGCAGAAAGATCAGTCCACCCACTCTGCCACCTGCTGCTTTCTGAACATTCCCTTTTTAGAAACACTGGATCTCATTAAGGACATCTGGAAGACTGTGATATTTCTGTAGTTTGAAGTTAAAAGTAAGTAAATAAGGCCCAAGCTTTAAGTATAGCATTCGCTTTAGATAATGACAAGACAGCAGCTTTAGCTATGTCAGATCCTTGTCTTGATCATACACCTGTCCTTCCACAAAGACTAGAACAAACCCCTTCTTCCCTTCCTACTCTGGTTTGATATGGCACTATAACAATGGCCTTTATGAAAAAAATACTAATAATGATTTATCAGAAGACTGAAATCTAAGCAACAACCAGATCCTCACTAACCACCCACATCATCTGGCAGCCTTTCTGTGGAAGCTGCTACTAAGTTCAGTCACATGCTAAGGTGCTGCACAGCTGGAAAAACTTGAGGATCATCTGGATTACCTCCTGGGCACTGAGCAAAAGCTGTAGTGATTCCATAGAGACGGGAGCGCTTGTGAGGCTGGAAGTTGTCATTTTCTGTTGAAATCATGCGATCCACTGCTACAACAGCATCCCTGCCATACACAAGGGAGAATATACAGAAGTGAGATGAACACAGGAGTACTTCCCACATATCCCTCTACAGGAATGCATCCGTTAGTAGTTTGGACACACTGCATATTCTGCACCTTCATATTTTCTGTGATATAGGCAACATAGCTATTACACATAATGATTACAGACAAAGTTGTAGCATTTCCCAGCTGTTAGTGTTTAGCCCGGGGAATCCTTAAACACCTTAATAGCTCTTCCTGCTGCAATTTACAGAATCATTAGTATACAAGTTTGCAGATAGAGCCCACATAACCATTTACCTACAGGAAAAATAGTTGAAAATATACGGACTGGATGTTTTTCTGGAAATGTATAGTAAGCTTTAAATCTCAATCGTATTTCAATGTTCTAGTTCACTTGCAACTAAGAGTGTTATCAAGACAGTAAAAATGTCTTTCTGGTTGAACATTCAGGTAACATCCAGCATAGAAAGCCTTGAGTGACTAATTCCTGCCCTCTACAACGCAGCAAGCACAGCCTCAAGGGAAACATGTTAACTCCCACTCCTTTCCCCTAAATGTTCAGTGTTAAGTGTTTTCTTAGAGGACAAATCACTATGCTAAAAAGAGAACTCGGTTAACTGGCAACATCAATAGGTCAACTCTACAAACTCACTCTGCCCTTTGCCCTGAAACAGTTATTGCTAGAAAAGGACGGGGAGGGGGGGAAAGGAATGTGTGAGAGGTCAGCATGAGAAATGCAGTATACGCCTCAGTTCCTACCAGACAGGAGAACAGAATAAAGCATTCCATGATTTCTTTAGCAGATAACATACCTTCTCCAGTCTGTGTAGTATAAATTCTTCCCGTAGCTTGTTACACCAAAAGGATACTGAATTCCTTCAACAATCTTTCGTCGACCAAGCTGATTAGGGTTCATGCATTCCAGCCTCTTGGTACCTGGATGCAGTGAAACAATTCAGCTTGTTCAAAGACCAAGCGAGCTCTCATGGGGAATAAAGGACAAGCATAAGCATGCAAGCATGAATAAAGTAAAGCTTCCCAGAAGACTTTCAGCCTGCTGCTTAGCCTTCCCAAGCCAAATCTCCACATATTGCAAAGACTGGATGGCAAAGCACTTTAGTGCCAATGCAGTCATCACAACACCTAATTCACAGGAGCACAGACGTCCGGGGCAGCTATGGCCATTGCTTACAAGCTGAAAATCCTGGTATAGAGACCAGCATCCTCAGGCTGAAGTACAAGCTGACAGAAAGTCTCCTCCACGCCGGGGGAATGCTTCAACCACTAACCAGTTCTAACTGCTCTGGAAGGCACTTTTCAAGCTGTCAAGGATGTTCCCCAAATGGGAACCCCTTGATGGGTTGGGCCATGAAGAACATCTAACTTAGAGATGCAAATAGGGTGTAAAGAGGTCTGGCTTAAAGTCTACTACACAACTCAGAAACACTGCTAGCAAATGTAAACACCTGTGGACTCTTCTTAATCAGTGGGTTTCAAAATCAGGGAAAAAAAGGAGAAGAGAGAAATGTGAGAACAAAAGAGGAGTAAAAAAGAAAGATAGCACAAGGAGAAATATTTGAAGGCTGAGTAAAGTCTTACAGTGAAAGAGAGCTCGATCTTTTTAGTTTATCAAAAACTTGAAAGGTGACGAAGTATAAAAGCATCCCCATAGGAAGAGATCTCTGGCAGAGTCTACAGTGAGAAAGACAGCAAGATGGCAAAAAAAAAAAAAAAAAAAAGAAAAGTTGATATAAGAATTAATAGTGTACTTTTTTTTCTTTAAACATGTAAGACACATAACCAACAATGGGTCAGTGTCAGAATTCATCTCTTGATCTTTAAATATAGCATGAATTGCTTTTTCAGGACTTGCTTCAGTTGAAAATAAGCCAGGCTTTGCCTAGCAACAGGTTACAAGGCTTAGGACAATAGTGCCAGGATGATGCTCTGTAGGGCCAGTGTTTTTTTCTGGTCTTAAACCCTTATCTGTGAAGACAAAACTTCTACAAAGGCCAAAATACTATCTAAAGATATAGCCACATATAGGAAACACAGATATAATCCTGCGGTTTCTCTAGAAAGTTTTCTGGTCAGAATTAAAATCTTTCAGCTCACACAGAACTCAGCAGTAGTAGCATGAACAAATAAACTAAGATAACTAAAGCAAAAAAGTAAGGCATAAAATCTACAATGTAGCCCAAAGAGCTATAAATACTAATGGGCTGCACATCTTTTCAGGACTGGACATACTTATTATACTAATATTATGAAGACAGATATCAGTATCTATTTACCTGCATCTACCCAACATAACATTGAGGAATAAGGATCAAATGTCAGCCCATTTGGTAATCCCAAATCATCCTTAACAAGAATTCTTCTGTTTGTGCCATCCATGTATGAGGTTTCAATTTTAGGAGCTTCTCTGTTCCAGTCTGTCCAGTACAAGTTTCTTAAAGGAAAGAAAAAGGCAAAAATTAAGACTGTGACTGATCTCAAAGGGCTGCTGTAATCAAGAAAAATAGTAAGGATAAAAATAACACCTCCATTGCTGAAGTAGTTACATCTAAGAAGGACCACATTGCCCTTGGACACAGAAGTAACAAAAGTATCATAAAGATATATCACATCATACTTCCATTAATAACAAAGAAAATAATCACACACACAAATGGTTTCCCTGCATCGTTTAGGTTATGTGCAAGATGCCAGGCAAAAACACTTCCACTTCAACAGTTGTGTGGAGTGTTCAAAAATCTCATCCACAGCACTCCTCCTCACCACCCATCATGTCTGCTCAGGCTAAGCAGCAGCAGCATTTGGCACACATTTGTGGGATTCATTCAAAAATTACATTTTTCTTTTCAGCACATCAATTCTATTGTATTCTACTCAGAGTACTTCATAGTCAGAGGAGAACCCCAGAGAGGGCCATTAATTCACTGGCACTGGCCATTACTGATGGCCATTTGTTAGTGGGGTTTTTTTCCCCTTGCATGCTCTTTCCGTGGCTGAGAGTTTACACAACCCCTCAATCTATTCTACAAAACCAAGCTTTGCGTGTGCATCTTGAAAAGGTGTCGGTACCCCCTCACAGGATCCACAACAATTGCTCTGGGGTTCACCAGGCCAGTGTCAAAGAGGATGCGGCGCTGCCGCCCATCCAGCCGAGCCACTTCTATTCTATCAAGTTGAGAGTCAGTCCAGAAGATGTTGCGACCTAGATGATCTAGAGCTATCCCTTCAGGGCTTCCCAGGTCTGCAAGAGAACAGAGAAAAACATGCCTAGACATTACATTTCTTACCAATGCACTGTACCAGCCTCATAAGCATTCTCAACTCTAAATGGAGAAGTTTTCTTTCAGTTTTCCGGCTGCGGTCCAACAAAAGCCACTTCACATCAGTTGGAAGAGGAATATGAATTTTGCCTTATGAAGTTAAAATACACAGGACTTCTGTAAACACATAGAGCTCTTGGAGATATGTCTGTTACAGAAATAAAAGATCTATATATAATCAGAGAAAGAGCGCAAATACAGTGCCAACCAACACAACACAGACGCCTTGTTTACGTTACACATCAGAACGCTGTCCGAAATTGCAACTGATTGGTAAGTGGCTGGAGCAATGCAGTGCCCCACTGGACAAAGATGGCCAAATCACAACAGCTGGGCAGCAGCTTCCCCAGCTCTTCCTCTCTTGTACTTTCTAGGTGTTGCTTTACTGGGCTGCAATAGCTCATGCAGCTGGATTACACTGTTAGAGCAGCACACCCCTCGGATCAGAACCACACTGCCCAAGTGCTAGCTAGCAGAAACTGCTAACATATCAGACTTCCATCAGCTGGCCTCCTCTTCAATACAATAGGGTTTCAACACCCTGTTGTGTTTCACAGCTCAGGTTTAACACCTTGGCCCCCCTGGGCTGGGGAACAATATGCTCTAAATCAAGACTTGAGGGCTGTTGGGAGAACAAGAAAGGAGCATTTGCATTAGCAAGGCCTAAGGAAGTAAATGGTTTGACCAACCAAACAAGACCACTGATAAGCAATAAATAAGCAGCAACATTTCACAGCCTAGAGCTCTACCTCTGTGCTCGACACCTTTGAGAGTAGATTCCTGCCTTCTCAAAGATCCTCCTTTCCCAGCTCCTATGAAGTCCCCTTCACTCTCCAAGCATTTTTGCTTCCTTTCCCTTCCTTGCACCCTTGAGCTTCAGCTTCTCCTTGTCTCTTACAGAGGCCTAAAAACAAGTTTGACTTGTACTGAGCCTGAGTGAGGGAATTCCCAGGTTCATAGCTTTTTTTTCCCCAAGCCTCCCTCAGCCCATGTCTCCCATTTTGGGAGCACCTCCTTCACATAAGCCGTGGGTTTCACCTGTATTATATGCAGGGTTACAGCACAGGTAGTCTGGAGAGTTGGGATCCTCACGCTTCATACCATACGTTATACTGGGCTAACTGTTTTACCGAATGACAAATTTAAGAACCAACCCAGCATGCATCTCAAGTCTGCCTTGAGAANGTAAATAGCAGAGATTATCAGAATCATATTCTACACTCCTTAGCGAGTCTGGATCTAGAATGGACTTTATAATGTTTAACATTCCCCCTCCTTTGGTGCTGGCATGCATGGCACCCTTCTGAAAACTGGATTTATAACAAGTCGAACCAATGCAATACATAAAGATAACCAAGTTCCAAAGTACTAGAGATAATGATATTAGCTAACAGATGGAATTTAGATCCAGTTTTTTGTTTTTGCACAGCAATCATTTTTGGAACATAGTTTAGTACTGTATGTGCACAGTTTTTCTTGGACAGTTAGTTGTTCCAAAAGCAACAGGAAATAACAGATAATGACCTTTCTGCTTTAGCATTACTAATTTCTAACTCACATGAAAGATGCAGAATAAATACATAGCTCTTCAGAGTTAAATGCAGCCACTGCATAAGAGCTGCTGAATACTTTCCAAGGTTCTTACACTCATTGAAAAAGAGCATGCAGGTTGCGTGGGATGTAGTGAAGCCAAAGACAGGTACAGAAGACTTGGTCCGATTTCAGTTCCGAAAGAAATAAAATTGCACTTGGTCACTCCCAAAACAGGTGGTGACCCTTCATACCAGCTGCTGCCAAGAAATTTTTCAAATGCAGATCCACACATCACTTCAACGTCCAGGAATAAGAGAATGTGGCAAATGAGTGTCTTATCAATTCTGACGTTTATTTACTGAGAGCCGTTAAACAAATGGTGTGCAACACAAACTGCCTTCCTGGGACATAAACTGCCTTTGAGATTCAGAACATCAGATAGAGCTGAGACTTTGCTGCGAGTAATAGTTACAGAGCAGACTAAACAGCCTCTGCTCTCTCATTTCGGCAGACTAAACTTATCTTGGACACATGCTACTTTAGATGTATGTTCATTGTTGAAGAGGTGGAAAAGAACAGGTAAGATGTCATCTTTCCAGAAACACAACTGTGTTCCTGCTGCACTGCCATCAGATTCTACCCCTCAGAAACAGACCAACCTGTACAGACATATACAAAGAGGGAAGCTCTCTTTCCTGACCTGCCTCCACAGCTGCAGAGCACAAAAGCCTCCACAGGCTATACAGCTGCAGGAACAGATGAGAACTGGATGGGGCTCCACAGTAAAACATGTTTCTGCAAAGCAATTCAACTTGGATTGCAAGAGCTTTAACAACAACAAAAACTGCATTCCACAGAAATACGTGTGAACTGAAGAAAGCAGCTGCAGCTCTCCAGAGGAAAAGGGCAAAGATCAAAACAAAATCATGAATTCTCATGAGCAATCTGAGAGTGAGGCATTTTCCTATTTCCTGAAATCTGAAAGATTCAGTTTTGCGTAGCATAGAGATACTCGAATATTGAATACTAAACCTTACATTTTTTTCTGATTCCTTATCAAAGAGCCAGTTAACATTTCACACAGAAAGTAAAGAGGAACATCGCTCAACATCCCTTCAGGAATGCTGTACACAACCAGTGCAGACAACAGGACAACAGAAATTATGAGATGTCTTTACATAGAGTGTTTTTCATAGCACATGAAAACTTGAGGTTCCCATGAGGCACTGGTACATTGTAAGCACCTTGAATTACATAAGATAACCCCATCTAGTTGAAAGCCTTCACAAATACTTGTAAAATATCTTATATACTGCAACACTTTTAAGGCACGAGCATAGAGTACCATTAAATAGACCAATTCATATCTACACAAAATCTTTAGCAATAGTAATTTCCCTCACTTTTTAAAGCGTAGAATCTGAGAAAATCCTTGAGTACCAGAAATTGGAAATCCTTCCCCCACTGACTCTGCAGTTATGCAAGCACTTGCTTGCACTAGGGGTTAGAGTCTCTTGGATTAAAATTGCACAGACTGCAGTAAGCAACATAGGCTTGTGGGGAAAAGTATGAAAAACAACAACAACAACAAAAAAAAAAAAAAAAAAAAAAAAACAGGACAAACAGGACATAAGCTGTAAAAGCAGTAACCTCACACTACCCTCTAGTTCTTGAAGCCTGGAGCAACTCCAGTGGTGAGTACTGAACAAGATAGCTGTACTCTCTTATTTCACAGCTTGAATGGGAAACAAGAAGAGTCACAGCTGAAAGTTTCTAACCACCTTTCAGCTGTTTCCTCCCCAGTCCCAGGAACAGAGAGCAAGGATACTCCACTTCAGCCTCCCTGCTCACCCATCATTCCCCAGCAGAGCAGACAGCTGACAGGCAAAGAGCAGTAGAGAAAAGGCCTACACAAAACCAAATCTCAGCTAGCCAGTGGATTACCTACCTTGCTTGCCAGAACAAAATCAGAGTGACTCCCACAGATGATATTCCACGTGAACATATCAAAATATCGTGAGATGTTTCTGCAACTCATCTTTAGTGTTGATTATGCTCCATACCCATTCAAGAGCAAACTGACAATCCATCACCCTCCTTTTCAAATCATGAATACCTTAAACAACTTGTGTTAGCCCCAGCACATGCCCTAGGTTTTAACAACTCAGTTCCATCTTGAAAGCCAGACATTTACTGCTACTCTTGTCACTTATCTCTTAACCAGTCAACAAGAAGCTATTAGTTCAGCAGAGAGCCAACACTCAATCTCACAAGTCTATTCATAGGTCCTTTGCAAAGAACTTCACAAAAGCATTTTGAGAATCCAGTCACGCTACACTTACTGGATCACCTTTATCTGCACAACCACTGGCTGTTGAAAAGCTTTCATGACTTTCCTACATGAGAAAACACCAAAGCCATAACCAGCCAAACTGGTAATGGCTTCCAGTTTACATCGTGCTTACTTGTGCTTTTTCCTTCTTCACGTGTTTACATCTTGTAGCCACTGCATCATAGTAAGCATGAATAATGTCTCCATCTATAGCAGTCAGAGCTTAGTCTGCCTGTGTGCTCCAGCCTGCTCCCACTTCTGGGCTTAAAGTTAATTTATATAAAGAGAACAGGCTTCTCATTTATCTCAGTAGTGGAAGGGCAATGAAGTGCTATCACACAGGGAATGGATCCTTAAAGTTACCTAGGCTTTTTGGTTATTATTTATCTAAGTAATATTCACTTGTAATGCCACAGTTCAGGCAATACCTGTGAATTACTTTTAAATTCATGTCTCTAATGCCATTGCTAGGGAGTAGCAAGATGAGGATCTTGGTGCCGTTACCTGTTTTGATGATGGTCGTTGGCTCCCCACCATGCAGGCTAGCTCTGCTGATCGAAGGACCACTGATGTCTGTCCAATAAACCACCTTGTCCATGCAATCATAAGCAACTCCAATGATAACTTTGTCCTGTTAGTGAACAAGTAAATTAGATCAGCTTATGCTAAACAGAAAAAAGTATCTGCTGGTAGGCCAAAGTCTCAAGCCTGAAAATATATANATATATATATAGGGAAAAGGTAAGCGACAGGGAGGACAGGCAGAGAAAAGAGTGGTGTGGGCAGTCATTGTAGGGCAGCTTAGAACAACACTTCCAGTTGTAGCTTCTTTTTAACCAGCAGACACCATTCATAGTGCTTACTCCAAAGAAACACTGCACATACTAGTACTGAACTCTGGTCTTACTTCTATAATTTCATCTGAACATAAAGTTCATGCAGATATCTTACTGTGTTATTCCTCATCTGCTTTTTTTGCTTTCATTCTTTCCCTTCAAGAAGGAATAATGACTTTACCAAATCTGACTGCTGTTCTGCATATTCATCAACCCATGCACAATGGCTGCATTTCAGCAGTGTTACTTACATAGCATCAATTGGCACAAAAAAGATCTAGAAAAGTAAGTTCATTAAATAATAGTTTAAAGAAATAATCCATAAGTCATTCTGCTAGAATGAATATTCTCAAGGAAAAGAAAGCAATTTTCTGGGCAAAAGAAGACAGAGTTTAGAGTGGAAGCTCTTTCCTCCAAGCAAATGAAAGGCGCTTTCAGGGTAAAACACCAATTTCACATGGATTCCTGAGTCTATTTCTTTCGCTGCTTTTGTAACTTGAGATTCTCATTCATTGGATGCAAAATGAAATATCAGCAACTTCATAGAAAGATGGTCCAAACCCATGCATTAGAACAAAGATACAATTATTCCTGAGCCTACGTTGATGCTGTAGGGTACTAAACAACCTAAATGTCTCCATGCTATTACTTCCCAAATACACAACACTGAGGCAACACAAAAGAGAGACAACATTGCTAGCACAGCATTTAATTAAAGTTTTAATGAAGACTTGCATTTAGGAAGCTCTTTCTTGAAGATAGTCCTAATTAATTCACTTCAGCTAGACCAAGTAAGCAATAAGACTAGCTGACAGTTTCAGAATCGTGTCTCTGTATCAGTGTAATTACCCCACTTTGGGTTCAGTATTTTCCTTAAAGTGCTACTGCAGCAGGGCTTTGGACAAGAGACAAATGCCTGATTTTTCCCTTACATCACAGCACAGTTTGTAGTGCTATTTACTGAACTGTTAGTCAGTGTTTCATCTATTTGGCCAGCATGCTACCTGGTATTGCTATCTATCATAAATATACTCGTAGAGGAATGAAAACGGAAATTCATTGCTTCAGGCAAAACAAATGGATGTCGTTAAACTGGAAATGGAATGAGATCGAATGAGTTTGTGTCACAGGTGACAGAAAAGTTTCTCAGCATCAGGGATTCATTTTCAAGTTAAAAAGATTCTCAAGACAGTAGCAAGAAGTGTGGGAAAAAAGATTTACCACCCACTGGGCCTGCACTTGGAGAAGGAAACAAGAAAAAAAAAAAATCTATATATCTGCAGCCAAGAAGCGCTGAGAACTGACAAAAGAACAGGAAGAGATTAAGACTTAGGACAAAAATGTGAGGTAGTAAGAGGGGAA